>OX451736.1:298662586-299171958 GCA_948472305.1 Vicia faba | reverse complement strand
ATGCATGTGGGATAAATTAAAATAATCTACACATTTGATTTATTCTAGATAAAGCAATTAGATGAAGTTTACATATTTACCCTCTCACAAAAGTTGTCTTGACCAATTTAACCCTTTGTAAAGGAATAGTATATTATATTTTTATAAAAAAATGTAAAGATAAGATTTTATTTTAAAAACTTTAATTATAGTTTAAAATAGATATTTTTAAAATAATTTTAGAGACATTTTTATTTGTATAAAAATGAATGTAGATATTTCTCTTTTTTCCATTAGTAAATTTATCTCTATAATCAATAGATATTTTTATATCACAATATTTAAAATGTATATATATTTTAATTAATATTTATCCTATTCTATTTATTTAATGTAAAAGATTTATATTTTTATTATTTTTATTTATAAAAAAAAATTCAAATTTATTAAATAATTAATATATTTGAACTATACATTGACGTTGATATATTAATTATTCAATAAATATGATAATAATTTTTATTATAAATAAAACTAAAAAATATTATTATATTTAATTTAATAAAATTAATAATTCAAATAACTTAGTTATTATTAATTAATTATATTAACAAAAAGGAGATATTCTAGAGTTTTTATTAGAACAACAAAAGTTTATAGAATAAGGATTAAAGTATTAGATAATAGAAAAGGAATAAATTACTCTTATTAATATATATGATATTTATATAATAATAATAATAATAATAATAATAATAATAATAATAATAATAATAATAATAATAATAATATCTAATATTTCTCATCAAACTCGTGATGCATTAACGGAAAGTGTCGAAAGTTTATAAAATAAGAAATAAGAATGTTTAATGGAATGTGTCATCATAAATAAATCAATAATCTCTAAAGATGAAGAGGTAAACGGTAGAGTAATTGTTCAATGTTGAAGATGGTGACGAGTGAATTGAAGATTCATTTTAATGTGTTTGGTACGTTTATGAAATCTTGAGTTGTGAGCAATTTGAATGGCTGTAACGGTAAAAAGTTAAGACTAAGTTAATAATTGACTTAACTCACAAAGTGAAAGTCCTCACCACACTTTATTGTTTCCAAAGGGAAATGAGAAAAGAGAGAATAAAATCCAAAATAAAATAGAGATCAAGGTAAGGGGGTTGATTTTGCAAAGGGAATGTATTAGCACCCTAAATATCTACGGTACTCTGCAAGAACTTCTTTAAAATTTTGTGTATTTTGCTAAAAAGAAATATTTACAAAAATGAGACGGTAGAGATGAGAAAAAAAGTGGTTTTTACAATTTTTAATTTGCCAAAGCTTTCAATGAACTCTGAGCCTACATACCAATAATGTACAATATTAAAATCAAAATTTATGTAGTTCAGGTAAATTTTTTTGAAAGTTTACGTAAATTAAAGGAATGTAACATCGGAAAATGATAAGGAAATTAACAGAGTTATGAGCTTGCTGGGACTAGACTTCATTAACTTATTTTGCATGTATCTTCTTGATATGTTATATAGATCCTAGTTATTAATCAATATTAAAATATATTGCTCAACTAACATTGTTTATGTCTAAACAATGATGTGGTTTCAACTGTATTTCTTAATCGACAATCTCTCAGCCTATTGAACGATATGATAGCATTAAGAATCGATAATTTAGTGAATGTTAAACCCAAATCTATCTCAAGATTTTAACATTTAACAGATGATTATTCTAAATCAAGATTCAAAAGTTATTTCTCAATAACAATTCAAATCCATAAATCTAAACATCGAAAACAAGGATAACATCAATATTAATGAATAACTAGTTCATGTATAACATCATGATAAAAAGAGATGCATACGAGTATGGTTAATTACATCTAATCTCAACAAGAGAGAGATTTAGCTACTCATTGTCATGGTAGCTTGGCACAAATGAGAAGAAAAAAGATGAATGAGCATCAACGTTGATCTCTTGACCGTTATTGTGTATCCACCTTGAACTCTTCTTATCCATGCTCTCTTGTGTTTCTCTCAGTATTTTTATCACTAAAAAATATAAAAGTGTCCTTCTGTTCTGAAATAAAATGAATTTTTACTAGTCCTAAAATGAAATAATCTTGCTCTTCTGGGCTAAGTGAGGATGATGATTTTTTATAACTTTGTCATTCTATTTTGTCACGCCTAGATCTCGACTTGACTTAGATAAGCGAGGAATCTCGCTTTGAGATGGCTAAGTGAGGATGTTGATTTTGCACAACTTTGTCATTATATTTTGCCTTGTCTAGAACACACTTGGACTTGGCTAAGAAAGGTCAGTCACTTTGAGATGTCTAAGAGAAGTTAAGTTGATGATGCTGGAAACTTGGACATTTTGTTTTATCTCTCCTTGAGATTGCTTTGAATAGTATCATTATATGCAAGTAATTTAGTGAATTTATTAGAGGTCTATTCACCATCTAAATCATATGCAAGTATTTCTCTTTTTTATTTTATTAATATAAAAGATTTATATTGTTTGGTTTTATTTATAAAAAATAAATTTATTAAATAACTAATATATTTAAAGTATAAATATATATGATATATTAATTTTTTAATAATTTTTTTATTATAAATAAGATTGGAAAATTATTATTGTATTTGTTTTCATAAAATTAATAATTAAAATAGTTTTGTTATTATCAATTAATTATGTTAACAAAAAGGAGAGGTTCTAGAGTTTTTATTAGAATAACAAAAGTCTATATGTTGAATTTGACTCAATGTAATGTTAAATGAGCAAGGTCCAAAGTCGTTCCAATATATATTTGCAATACTGAAACTTTAATGTATATTTCAAAATAAATTAATATACAAAATTATAATTGATTCATTTTAGACAAAGTAATTAGAAAAAGTATACATTTTTATTCTCTCATAAAAGGTTTGTCACGACCAATTTAACCATATTGTTTTTTTTATATAAAAAATGAAAGGTGGAGATTTTATTTTTAAGAATTTTAATTATAGTTTAAATTAATTGTTTTTAAAATAATTTTTAAAGATATTTTAATTTATATAAAATTAATGTAATCTACAATCGAAAATATTTAAGGATCAGATAAGTGTTTTTCTTTTTCATTGTTAAAAATCATCTAAATTGTAATAGGAAAAAAATATGATTCGACTTGATTGGATTGACTTTTATATATATATATATATATATATATATATATATATATATATATATATATATATATATATATATATATATATATATATATATATATATATATATATATATATATATATATATATATATATATATATATATATATATATATATATATATATATATATATATATATATATATATATATATATATATATATATATATATATATATATATATATATAAAAGACGTATATAGTGAAAAAGAGTAATTTTATATGAGATGAAACGAAGAAATAATAATCGTTTTATTTAGAATAAATAGTTGATAATCAATATCTCGATACGTGATCTTTTTTTTTCTCAACTGAAAATAGTTGGAAAAAAAAAAGTCATATAATTAGATATTAAATCTCAACCTTTTATTCTTAATCATATAGTTATTATTTTTTTCTCTTACTCTCATATATATATATATATATATATATATATATATATATATATATATATATATATATATATATATATATATATATATATATATATATATATATATATATATATATATATATATATATATATATATATATATATATATATATGTGTTTTTTTTTTCTCTTTTTTTAGTCATTCATACCTTTCATAATAAGTTTAAACTTTTCAAAATAAATTTATAGTTTAATACATAAATATGAATTAAAAGAATCTATACATGTATTTTGTTCTATATAAAGTAATTAGAAAAAATAACACTTTTACCTTCTCATAAAAGCTGTCATGACTAATTTAACCATTTGTAAATGTATATTTTATTGTTTCTTATTTTTCAAAAAATGTGAAATTAGGATTTTATTTTTAAGAATTTTAATTATACCTTAAATTAACTAATTTTAAATTAAATTGATTTATAAATATTAATAATTTTTTTTGATAAAAAATATCAATAATTTATTTACATGAATGTATACGTATGATAAATATTGTTAACAGAGATAAAATTCTAAACAAATTGGTTACATTCATTTAACTTTTAACCTATCTTAATTTTTAGAGATATTTTAATTTATATAAAAAATATATTTAATTACAATTTTGATTCTTCTATTTTATAAATTTTATAAAATTAATTCTCCTATTTTAAATTTCATCAATTTTAATCCTCTATTTCATATTTTTATACTTAAAATTATAGATGTTTTTATTTTTTAAATGACAAATATCTTATAAATTTTGATAAATCATCGTACATAAATTTGTTGAAGTATTTATTAATAAAAGTATATGTTAAAAAAAATATCTCATCGATTAATTTATGAAAAAACGTGATAAAAACACCGAATATATTTGAAATTAAAATAGAGTGATGGAGGCAAAACTATAATTTAATCTTAAAAATTAATGTTGAGCACATTGGAAAAAGTTTAGGATTTTATAGGTATTTTTCATTTTTCATTATTAAAATTTTTTAATTGTATTTAAAATTTGTTTTCCCAATGAAGAATTTGTTTAGTTAAAAAATGTGTTTTACTTTAATAAGTAACTAATAGGTAGGTAAATATTTATATTTATTATTCATTTCTATTTTTTTATTTTATTGATGTAAAAGATTTATATCCCTTTTTATTTTATTTATAAAAAATATGTTTTTTTATTATTGAATAACTAATGTATTTGCATTATATAAAATTAAATATATTAATTATTCAATAAACTTAAATAATATTTTTTTATTATAAATAAGACCAAAAAAATATTATTATATTTGACCTAATAAAATTAATAATTAAAACAACTCAAATAAAAATATTTATTTGTTAAAAGATAAATATAAATGGCATGTTAAAAATAGGTAATGTATGTGATCTAAAATTAAAAGAATCTATACATATATTTTACTCTAGAATAATCGATTAGAGGAAATGTACACATCTATCCTGTCACAAAAGTTTCCATGGCCAATTTAACCCTTTGTAGAAGAAGTGTAGTATATTGATTTTTTATTAAAAAATATGAAGTTAAAATATTATTTTTAAGAATTTTAATTATAGTGTAAATTAGCTATTTTTGAAATAATTTTTATAAAAATTAATGTAATCATTCAAAAAAAATTTAGAATCATATTGGTGTTTTTCATTTTTCCATTAATAAATGAGTTTAATAAATTACATTAATCATATAAAATAATTTTACAGTGTAATCTAATTTTTTTTTCATACACATATTTCTCGTAAATTAATAAAAGATGAATAAAAATGGGTAATGTATGTGGGATAAATTAAAATAATCTATACATTTGATTTATTCTAGATAAAGCAATTAGATGAAGTTTACATATTTACCCTCTCACAAAAGTTGTCTTGACCAATTTAACCCTTTGTAAAGGAATAGTATATTATATTTTTATAAAAAATGTAAAGTTAAGATTTTATTTTATAAACTTTAATTATAGTTTAAAATAGATATTTTTAAAATAATTTTAGAGACATTTTTATTTGTATAAAAATGAATGTATCATCTAGATATTTCTCTTTTTTCCATTAGTAAATTCATCTCTATAATTAAATAGATATTTTTATATCACAATATTAAAATGTATATATATTTTAATTAATATTTATCCTATTCTATTTATTTAATGTAAAAGATTTATATTTTTATTATTTTTATTTAAAAATTTTTTTAAAAATTTATTAAATAATTAATGTATTTAGACTATACATAAACATTGATATATTAATTATTCAATAAATATAATAATAATTTTTATTATAAATAAAACTAAAAAATGTTATTATATTTAATTTAATAAAATTGATAATTCAAATAAATTATTTATTATTAATTAATTATATTAACAAAAATGAGATATTCTAGAGTTTTTATTAGAACAACAAAAGTTTATAGAATAAGGATAACAGTATTAGATAATAGAAAAGGAATAGATTACTCTTATTAATATATATGATATTATATAATAATAATAATAATAATAATAATAATAATAATAATAATAATAATAATAATAATAATAATAATAATAATAATAATATCTAATATTTCTCATCAAACGCATGATGCATTAACGAAAAGTGTCGAAAGTTTATAAAATAAGAAATACGAATGTTTAATGGAATGTGTCATCATAAATAAATCATAAATAAATCAGTAATCTATAAAGATGAAGAGGTAAACGGTAGAGTAATTGTTTAATGTTGAAGATGGCGACGAGTGAATTGAAGATTCATCTCAATGTGTTTGGTACGTTCATGAAATCCTGAGTTGTGAGCAATTTGAACGGCTGTAGCGGTAAAAAGTTAAGACTAAGCCAATAATTGACTTAATTCACAAAGTGAAAGTCGTCACCTCACTTTATTGTTTCCAAAGGAAAATGAGAAAAGAGCGAATAAAATCCAAAATAAAATAGAGATTAAGGTAAGGGGGTTGATTTTGCAAAGGGAATATATTAGCACCCTAAACATCTACGGTACTCTGCAGGAACTTCTTTGAAAATTTGTGTATTTTACTAAAAAGAAATATTTATAAAAATGAAATTGTAGATATGAGAAAAAAGTGGTTTTTACAATTTTTGATTTGCCAAAGCTTCCAATGAACTCTGGACCTACATACCAATAATGTGCAATATTGAAATCAAAATTCATGTAGTTCAGGTAAATGTTTTTGAAAGTTTACGTAAATTAAAGGAATGTAACATCAGAAAATGATAAGGAAATTAACAGAGTTATGAGCTTGCTGGGACTAGACTTCATTAACTTATTTTGCATGTATCTTCTTGATATGTTATATAGATCCTAGTTATTAATCAATATTATAACATATTGCTCAACTAACAATGTTTATGTCTAAACAATGATGTGATTTCAACTGTATTTCTTAATTGACAATCTCTCAGTCTATTGAACAATATGATAGCATTAAGAATCGATAATTTAGTGAATGTTAAACCCAAATCTATCTCAAGATTTTAACATTTAATAGATGATTATCCTAAATCAAGATTTAAAAGTTATTTCTCAATAACAATGCAAATCCATAAATCTAAACATCGAAAACAAGGATAACATCAATATTAATGAATAACTAGTTCATGTATAACATCATGATGAAAAGAGATACATACGAGTATGGTTAATTACATCTAATCCCAACAAGAGAGAGATTTAGCTACTCATTGTCATGGTAGCTTGACACAAATGAGAAGAAAAAAGATGAATGAGCATCAACATTGATCTCTTGACCGTTATTGTGTATCCATCTTGAGTTATTCTTATCCATGCTCTCTTGTGTTTCTCTAAGTATTTTTATCACTCAAAAATGTAAAAGTGTCCTTCTATTCTGAAATAAAATGAATTTTTACTAGTCCTAAAATGAAATGATCTTGCTCTTCTGGGCTAAGTGCGGATGATGATTTTGCACAACTTTGTCATTCTATTTTGTCTCGCCTGGATCTCGATTGGACTTGGATAAGCGAGGAAGCTCGCTTTGAGATGGCTAAGTGAGGATGCTGATTTTTCACAACTTTGTCATTATGTTTTGCCTCGCCTAGAACTCGCTTGGACCTGACTAAGAAAGGTTGGTCACTTTGAGATGTCTAAGAGAGGTTGATGATGCTGGAAACTTGGACATTTTGTTTTGTCTCACCTTGAGATTGCTTTGAATAGTATCATCATATGCAAGTAACTTAGTGAATTTATTAGAGGTCTATTCACCATCTAAATCATAATAGAAGCATTTATAACAACATTACATGGAATTTTAACCATTGCACGAAATATATGATAAATATCAAAAAATTCATAATGATTTTTCATAAGGTAAAACCAATAGTAACGAGTATAGTCATCAATAAATGAAATATAATATCTAGATCCACCTTTGGTAATAATCGGTGAGGGGTCCCATACATTAGAGTGAACCAAGTCAACGAGTGCATAAGAAATAGAAACACTTTTATTAAAAGGTAAATTTGAATTTTTTGCAAGTTTACAATCACAACAATCTGAAATATAAATTATTTGTAACTTTCCTAAAGCTTTAGTATAGCCAAGTATTTTAATTTTGAAGTAGATATATTTCTTAGACAAAAATACCATAACTAAAAACTAGAAGAGAAAAAATTCAAACGAAAAGAAGATAATAAATCAACAATGGAAGTAGAAATTGAGGCTGCAATATCCGAGACTTTCAGTTCACTCAAAACATAAATTCCCCTATATACAGTATATCCCAATAAGCCTCCTGAAATGTGGATCCTACACATAACAAGAAGAGAAATAAAATGTAACAGAATAACAAGAATCACATAATTGACTAACAAAAGTAAGACTCAAAGTAGGACTAGGAATATAATAAACATTAGAAAGTGACATATTAGTTGTAGAGACATAACCAACGTCTACTAATGGCATAAGTGTACCATCATTCGTCATAACTGACATAAATGAAGAAGGATCTAAAGACATAAATAATTTATCATCATATGACATATGACGTGATGATCTAGAATTAAGGATTCATATCGAGGAAGACATGAAGGTTCAATGAAACACAAGAAAACAGGGGTTTGAATTGAGTTTCAAGATTTAAATCTTTTTCGAACACCCAAACAAAAATTGAAAAGTAGAAGAATGATAACGAACACAAGATTTTATACTGGATCATCGTCAATTAGGCTATTGTTGAAACACTGTTACAGGGTAAGTATTTTCTTTATTGTATCCATAGGGATTGGGTGATATTATCGTCGCTTAACAGTTAAAATTGTTTTAAGAAAATGACATAAAAGGATTTTTGTTATACCCAAAAATTTGCGCTCCCATTTTTTTTTAAAGCATTCTTTCAAGGCTCTTCAAATGGTCAAGGCACCCAAGGGTTGACTAGTCAAGATGCACCTCCTAAACCAAAAGCCTACAACTAGAGTTTGGAGTTTCTCAAGGAAATTTGATCTGAAAAAGTCTCAAGTGCCTCCCATGTTTCTTCATAGGTCCTCAACAAGGCTCATGTCAATTTTCAAGCCATACATCACAAGTTTGCCCAGTCAATGGCTCAGATGCTTGAAAATCAACAATATTAATCATAAAGTCAACTATGGTCAACATACAGTCAAACTTCAAGATTTTTGGTCAACATCAACATTTTGAAGTGATATTCATCATTTGGTCAAGTTTTGATCATGATTCCCCAAGGAAAGTCCTCAGATCATCAAAAGTCAAGATTTGTCAAATTAGGGTTTCCTTAGGAGAAGTCAACTGAACTTTGACCAGACATAACTTTCACATGCTTCATCAACTTTCCCCCAACCAAAGCCCATTTTGAATAAAATTCAATTATCTAAAACTTTGCTATTGTTCTCAAGTCTAAAAATTCTTCATTTAGAAGATATGATCTCATACATTATAGGTCATTTTCAAAAGTCAACAAAAGATACTTTTTGTCAAGGAAACTTACATCAAGATGATGTCTTCAAAAGCAAAAATGATCAACATAGGGATTGAAGGGGGCATCTTGGACTTTCCAAAAAGTACCATATCAACTTCAAAATATGAAAATTGATCAAGTTATGAGGTGTACAAGTTGGGCAATTTTCAAGAAATGCATGAAGTCAACTTTGAACAAAATTTTATTTTTAGGTTAATGAACCTAACTTTTAGGGTTCAAACATGTTTATAACATATCCAAGGACCTCTAAACCTAACCGTGAACTATTGCGATTTTTATTTTTATTTATTTGAATTTTTATTCATTTAAATATGAATTAAATCAAATAAATTAGATAAAAATACAAGAAATAATGGGCTAGCGCATTTGGGCTTGACTCGACCCATCATGGAGCCCAATACTTCGTGTAATGACCAACACAAAATTGTCCAGGTTAATGCATCATCAAGAATGACAAGAATCATCCAAATATCGCAAACTTTCAATATGTTGGATTTTTGTCTCATGGCCTTGAAAGCTTTGTTTCTTGTCATACTTGCTTTTTTCCTAACTCTTAAATACATAACATTTCAAACAAGAAGGGGCACAAAATTCCTCTTCAAAAATCTCTCCAAAAGCTTGCCCGAATTCTTCACATTTTTCAAAGAAATTTGCAATTTCGTATAACAATTCCCGGCCATATTCGAGCAATTTCAAGTCTCGTACCATCTTCCTGAAGGTTCCAGGAGGCCATACATATCTGTATCTCACTCTCAAACACGTCAGAACAGCCACACCAAACCCACCGGTTTTTGGTAAAAGTTATGGATCCTAAACTCTTCCATTATACGATTTAAATTAATTATATGCGTACATCCATGTTGTTATGAATGTTTGGAATAGATCTAACGTATCACACATGAGTTTAAGTGCTTAGATTGCAAAATGCCATTGTTAGGGCTCAACAACTTTTGAGTTTCAGATCCAGCTTCTCAAGGATGCGCTCCTACCATGGAACCTTAAGGGCTATGCACACCAAATCATACACAGTTGTTGGGTCCAACCAAGTTGGGCTTAGCAAATTTCAGATTCTCACCCTCATTTTTCTTACAACAAGCCCATCTATTCTTTATCTATATTTTTTTTGTTTTGTTTTGTTTAATTTATATTTTTCTTTTTCAATTAATTTCCTTTTATTAAAAAAATCATAAAAACATCATTAAAATCAAAACCACAAAAATATTAGAATTAGTTTCTTTTTTTTGTTTTGTTAAGTTTATTTTAATTAATTATTTTTAATAACTTTTTTAATTAATTAATTAATTAGAATTAGGGTTTTATAATTAATTTATTTTCATAAATCAAATTCCAATTATTATTAACACAAAATTCTTTTTTCTCATTAAAAAAACCAAAAACATTTTCTTGCTTAGATTTTAGTTCTTTTATTTTGTCCTTTAATTTTTTTTTATTATTCTTTTGCTATTTAAATTCTAGAAAACAAATGTATAAGTCGCACGGATAATTTTGTAATAGTCGTAGTTTACATTTCTTCGCATTTTTTTCTATTATGTAACTCCTTATGGGATGTAATAGATGTAGGTCTTTAAATTCCCGCATTTTATTTTCTGTACTTATGCAATTAACTGTTAGATGAATGCAAATAGGTTTGTATGAAAAGACTTAAAAACAAACGTTAGCAAACCTAATATTCAAAGATAAATTTAACTGAAACACAACACACTCGCACACCCACACCTCTAAGGTACCTCCACTTGTTACCTTCGGAAAAATAAACAGTCATGTCCCTCGAACATGGGAAACTTTAGCAAAGACCCTCGGTTAAAAATATCTTAGTCCCTCGATGACCCTCCGATGCTGCCTTCGGTAAATGATCTAGTCCCTTACAATAAAATTGCTAAAGTGCCCTACGAGTTGCCTTTATGACTGTATGATGACCCGCGCATGCCCCTCAAAACATCCAACGACAGAGCTACCTACTGACTAATAGAAGGATGACACTGTCTAAAGGAAAAGAGGAAAAAAATAAAGATTGTTCGAGTAGGTAGACAGTTCATAGATGCTTTCTCATAAAAACAAATAAAACAATTTTTCACACATGCACAAACTTTTCTCTAAAATATTTTCAAAGACAAAGCACTTTGTATACATTCTAAACGATAGGAGAAACATTACAAAGTTCGCCGCACTAAGGCGTATTTTCAAAAATATTTTCAAAACACACGAACACAAAGTATTTTCAAAAGTGAGCTAGCAACTAAGAGCCCATAGATAACTACGGATAGAAATGGTGCTAATACCTTCCATTTCCATAACCTACCCCCTGAACTCAAAATCTTTAAAAAAGGTATTTCCTTTTCTTTTCACCCTTTCCTTTGTTGGATAAAAGAAAAGTCAGTGTCGACTCTTGCTAACCGTAACATTTGCGGTAAAATGAAAAACTAGTAAAGTCAGTTCTCCCACCGTATTACAGAACTGGCGACTCTGCTGGGGAAAATTGCTAAAAAAAATGGGGTTACCTTAGAGATAGTTCACATTTAAATGCTTTACCTGTTTTACTTGCTTGCTTTACATTTTGGGTTTATGTTTGGGTATTCTTGAAAAGATCTTATACCCGGATCTGGGGCACTTTTAGGTAAGCAACAATAGATCTTGGAGATTGTACGGTATAGACCGATATGATTGAAGTGATGGTTGCATTAGTGTGACATATTTGTTGGTACCGATATCCCTTGTGTTAAATCGAGGAGAATATGGGGCCGCTGTGTGGTGTCATAAAGCACTAACTGACCTTAGAACATTAGTTGAACAAACATGGCCATTAGAAAAGTAGTGAGGTAGTCGGCTTCGGTATAAAGCTGAGGATTGGTTGATACTCGATACTACACTCATTGAGATCGGACTTTCGGAATATTTTGGCTGCGAGAAAAGATCGCCTGAGCTGAAACAATGCCCGATAAAGAAAGATCAGTGATATTGAGACTCCTTAGAACCCAATTACTTTTCTAGGACAGGTTAAACTAACTAAACTTCAAGAGGGTACTTACCTACAAATTCCATGCAAGCCTGAACCTAAGGTTACTTGTGTAACTTGTTTGCTTCCATTATCTAACAACTTGAACTCCTTGCAGGGTTTTGTTTGTACTCATTATCTAACAATGTAATTTCCTTGCGGGACTTGTTTGTAGTCATTATCCAATAACCTGGACTTCTTGCAAGACTCACTTGTCTTCATCACCTTACACTTTTTCTTGGTGCATAGCATACACAACATACCATCATGCCATAGCATTTCCTTACCATTTCAAGGATCTCAAGGGCCTGTGATGCAGGTTATGATGAACCATACGTCTAGCAAGGGGAAATGGGATTTATTTTCCTCTAGCCAATGTCGTCAAAAGACCAAGCACGATAACTTAAGTCTGAGGCTATGACCCACTCGACATGGCAAGCTGAATTCTCGTAGAAGGATATTTAATGACACAAAGTTCTTCAACCAAAGCTGTAGCCAGATTCAAACATCTTCTTGTGTTTACCCCGCGAGATCCTTGAAAACATTGCATGCATGTCATTACATAACAAGTATTCTTGAGACATGTTTCTCATTTTCTCGTTGTTTATTTCAGCAGTAGGAAGATAACTCTCGAACATAATGACATAGATCTTCAAACTCAAGATGCTCAATTTTCTAAGGGGCAAGAAGAATTGAAAACACTCCTCGCTGGGAACATGACCAAGAAAAATCCTGAAGACAACAAGGATGACCAGTTGGAACAAATGCAAACTGAGATGGAAAGGATGAGAATCCAGATGAGTAGTCAGATGGATCTTATCCAAAATTTAGCTCGGGGACAAGAAGAGTTGAGGATTATCATCATCAAGCTTCATCAAGATATATACGACCGTCTGGGGAAAACTGCTCGAATTTGGGGCCTAATCAATGATCAACCTCTATTGGCAGACAGGGAATTGGATGACATGTCCATGCGGGAACATGTTGAAAATAAACTCAGGAGCAGTGAAATCCAGGGGACTGCATCTTCAAGTATTCATAAGATACCATACAATGGAAAGAAAGAGTCTAGTACTATGTACGACCAAAAGGGTCGCAATAAGAGCAATCTCAACCAATCTGTGGTAGTAGTGTGGGTCTCTAATCCAACATCGGTGTAATAACAACGACAAGGCAATCGGCATAAGCAGGACACACCCAAAAGGAAATTCACCAAAATCGACATGTCCTCGGCTTAATTATTGCAACACATGTTGAGGGTGGAGTTGATTACGCTGAAGGATCCTCCTCAGAATCCCAACACCGCTTCTCCTCGATACAATCCTAATGTGAGATGCGCTTATCATTCTAATAGTCCGAGGCATGAAACTAATAGTTGTTAGGCTTTGAAAAATAAGATTCAAGACTTGATTGATGAAGGAGTATTGGAGTTCACACAAGATGGCCAGACTGAATTCTTCTATCATCCAAGGCACACCATCTGAAGTGACAAGTTCAGACATAGAGGATCTTTGTTCATTAGAATTTTCAAATTGTAATTTCTTTTGATTGTTCGAACACTTATTTCATGTCAAACTTTGTTATTTCATTAATGCATTTCATATGTTTATCTTGAATTAATCCATTCATCGTCACTATACTGAAACTATACTTTTACTTCCTTTTTGTGATATTCAACTCTCGATTAAAAGTTGTAAGCCTTTAAAGGGAGGATGACGAAAAAGATACCATAATCTCTATAGTATGCTTTTGAACAAACCTGGCTGACGATGTACAGGCGTTGTTTCAAATTCTAAACAGTGGAGTTATAAGGAAAATAATTCCTAGTCAACCCCTTTGAGCCTAAGAAGTATGAGTTTTCTTTTTCACACAAATTAAAACCTTTAATCATGACCTGAGCCAAGGTAGTTTCTAGTTAATTCAAATGTGTATTCAGTCGCAAGCTCTACCTTCAAACACGACGAATAGTGTTAAAGATGCTCTTCTAAAGACAGTGATGGTTCCCCATAATCACTAAAATAGGCAGTCATTATTTTTCAAAAGAAAAGTCTGCTAAGTCAAAGCCTATGAAGGAGACTTAAGGAAAAATTGGGGCATCCCGCTGACTGTAATCATAAAAGAAACAGTTCAGAAAAAAGGTAGGGATAATAAAATCAAAAAAGAGGTCGCTACGAATCCTCAATAAAAAATATTACAAAAAAATGATGACTACCTTCTCAAACAAACTTTCAATATCCGAACCATCACCGAAATATCAGGGTAAAGATTACAGACTCAATTGGAATCTAAGCGCACAATTAACTGAGTATAGGACTGAAGAACATCATGAAGAATGGGTTGGGTACAAATAAAGTTTGAGCCTTTATCCTTTGTTTCTTGAAACGTGAACCAGGCCACGCTATAACCCTTAAAAGTCCTAGCTGAAGTATGGGTTAGTTCGAAATTATACTGTTACAAAAAGGTATCCTGACTCCTGTGAGGTTTACTATAAATCGTGAGTTGAATTCATATTCTTACAAAATTCTGTTTGTTTACTAAAAATGAATTTGCAAAACTTTAAGACAGATATAAGATTTGAATTTTTTAAATACCACTGTTTGCATATGACTAATTATTTGACAACAGAGAAATTTGCACGACGAATATTCAATGAACGAAAATTATCTATGAAAAATAAGGGCATCCCAGCGAACCAAAAGAGTTTGGGCAAAAATTATGGGTATATAAATAAAATTGTACACCCGACAAGTCGAAAACCTGAAAAAGACGGCTTGGGAAAAAAAGGGTATCCCGGTGGACTGAAAATCTGAAAGGACATTCCAGGAAAAAGTTAGGGATTAAGCGTACGACTATGTCCCGTCATCTCGTCACTTGTTTATCAGTAGAAGACTTATCGCCCTGATCAACATTCACCAAAGGCTCTAGAAGTTGAGGTGTGTTCAAGTCTCCATGAATCCCCACAGAGCAACTTCCATGAGATTATCCCTACATGGTAATCTTCGCAAATTCATACATTCTCCACAATCTTCCCAATAGATCACTCTGGCAGATAAAGGAGTGCAGGATTTTCCCAGTAATATTGCCTATCTACAGGATCCCAAACATTATAGTCTATGGGAATTCTTCTCCCTAGATGAGTTTTCAAAATTATAAAAGCCCATGCATATTACTTCTCTCCAGCAGAGCGCATTCTCCTTGAAAAAGAGCTTCCCTCGGCAGGATATACCTCTATCAATAGGGCTTATTTCCACAACAAGATTTATCTCCCTAGTGAGGACCAATCTCCCCGGCTTGAGTCTATTACTCATATGACAATGAGTCACCGGAAAAACTTCCCTTCCCTAGTGAATTCATCATTATCCTCAAAGAATTGCTATTTGAATCTAAAATTGGATCAAATATCAGTCAACTCTATCCTCCTCAGACGATCCAGAAAATTATCCATCGATGTTATCCCCAATTAGGGTATACAAGGAATTATAACTCCCTAGTAGAGCAAAAAACAACCAAAGTTTTGACATCTTCTTCCCCAAGCAGGAGTAAACACTCTCCAGCAAAGTTCCCTCAGAGAGCAGAAATCAATGTTCCCCAACAATGTTTCATAAAATCTCAAGCAGTTTATAAAGCCTCATCCCCAATAGAGTTTATTTCTCTAGCTACGAAAGTTCATCCCCCAGCGGATTTTATTTCTCTAAATTGGTAAAATCTTCCAACAGAACTCTTCTCTCTAACAGGATTAATCAAGATAACCACCTCCAGAAGAGTAGCTACTCGCATCACAGGATTATTCGTTCTTCCATCCCTAGTAAAATTACATGTAATCAATCCATTTCAGAAACCATGACAAGTTATCAACTCTCCTAAAAAGCTTCTATCCTCAAGCAGAAATCAAAATCTCCAGCGGAATACCCTCGGACAGAAAACGGGAATCCCCGACGAGTTTAACTTCAACAAATAGTAAGGAATTACATTCTTCATCTCCAATAGGAAGTCAGGGATTTATTTTCCCCAATTCAACAACACTATAAAGAGAAACTGATACGCTCACATTCATACATCATTTACAAACGTTATATCATATACATATAACATAATCTCATTTATTTTGAGAACATCATTCTGCAATGCATTTCATACATTATGACATTACATACAGTTAACCCTTTACCTTTTCAGGAAAAGATATATCAACATACGAACATCATCAGCAACTGGTATGACCAGACCATCTTTTGGCTCAGATTAAATCGACCAATGATTTATTCTGATACTTCTTCCAACAGACCTTTTTCTGGCTTAGATTAAATTGACCAAAGATTTATTCTGATACTTCTTCCAGTTAAAGAAAAAGAGACCTCTTCTGGCTCAGATTAAATCAACCAATGATTTATTATGATACTTCTTCCAGCCGAAATCGGACATAAATATACCCTGGCTCAGATTAAATTGACCAAAGATTTATTCTGATACTTCTTCCAGTGGACCTTTTTCTGGCTCAGATTAAATCGACCAAAGATTTATTCTGATACTTCTTCCAGTTAAAGACAAAGATATCTCTTCTGGCTCAGATTAAATCGACTAAAGATTTATTCTGATACTTCTTCCATTTGAAGTCTGGCATAAAGCATCTTCTGGCTCAGATTAAATCGACCAAAGATTTACTCTTATACTTCTTCCAGTAGACCTTTTTCTGGCTCAGATTAAATCGACCAATGATTTATTCTGATACTTCTTCCAGTTAAAGACACAAGGACCTCTTCTGACTCAAATTAAATTAACCAAAGATTTATTCTGATACTTTTTCCAGTTGAAGACGGTCGTAGATAGTCGCTGGCTCGGATTAAATCGCCAATGATTTATTCTGATACTCCTTCCAATGGACATTCTTCTGGCTCAACTTAGATCAGGTGTAGCTCTATTCCGATACTTCTTTCAGTTGAAGACATTTCCTAGATCTGATTAAATCAACCAAAGATTTATTCTGATACTTCTTCCAGATAAAAACAAGCATAAATATCTATTGGCTCAGATTAAATTGACCAAGACTTACTCTGATACTTTTTCCTGTAGACCTTTTTCTGGCTCATATTAAATCGACCAATGATTTATTCTGATACTTCTTCCAGTTAAATACACAGAGACCTCTTTTGGCTCAGATTAAATTAACCAAAGATTTATTCTGATACTTTTTCCCGTTGAAGACGGTCATAGATAGTCGTTGGCTCAGATTAAATCAACCAATGATTTATTCTAATACTCCTTCCAATGGACATTCTTATGGCTCAGCTTAGATCAGGTGTAGATCTATTCTGATACTTCTTCCAGATGAAGACATTTTCTAGATCATATTAAATCAACCAAAGATTTATTCTGATACTTCTTCCAGTTGAAGACGGTCATAGATAGTCGCTGGCTCGGAATAAATCAACCAAAGGTTCATTCTGATACTTCTTCCAATATACATTCTTCTGGCTCAACTTAGATCAGGTGTAGATATATTCTGATACTTCTCCCAGTTGAAGACATTTTCTGGCTCAGATTAAATCAACCAAAGATTTATTTTGATGCTTCTTCCAGATAAAAATAAGCATAGATAGTGCCTGACTCAGATTAAATCGACCCAAAGATTTATTCTGATACTTCTTCCTATAGACCTTTTGCGGGCTCAGATTAAGTCGACCAATGATTTATTCTGATACTTCTTTCAGTAGACCTTTTTCCGGATCAGATTAAATCGACCAATGATTTATTTTGATACTTCTTCCAGTTAAAGACAAAAGGAACATTTTCTGGCTCAGATTAAACCAACTGTAGGTTTATTTTGATACTTCTTCCAGTTTAAAGTCAACATTTACTTTGGATGGCATCTATAAGCCCATCTTCGACGACTCTCAGTCATCTATCTGAATGACATCTTATAAGCCCATTCCCGATACAACCAGCCAACAACGTTACCATCTTGCACAGGCGAGTGCAAATTTATGGACACTTAGGTGTTCAATCATCTTGTACCTTCAAGTCACGAATGGCAGACATGCCAATCTAACTCTTCAGGTTTAAGAATATTGAACAGGGGCTGATATTGTACCCTAAAATTTTCCCTCCCATTTTTCTTTAAAGCATTCTTTCAAGGCTCTTCAAATGGTCAAGGCACCCAAGGGTTGACTAGTCAAGATGCACCTCCTAGACCAAAAGCCTACAACTAGGGTTTGGAGTTTCTCAAGGAAATTTGGTCTGAAAAAGTCACAAGTGGCTCCCGTGTTTCTTCATAGGTCCTCAACAAGGCTCATGTCAAGTTTTAAGCCCTACATCACAAGTTTTCTCAATCAATGGCTCAAATGCTTGAAAATCAACTATATTGATCAAAAAGTCAACTATGGTCAACATACAGTCAAACTTAAAGATTTTTGGTCAACATCAATATTTTTAAGTGATATTCATCATTTTATCAAGGGTTGATCATGATTACCCAAGGAAAGTCCTCAAATCATCAAAAGTCAAGATTTGTCAAATTAGGGTTTCCTTACGAGAAGTCAACTGAACTTTGACCAGACATAAATTTCACATGCTTCATGAACTTTTCCCTAACCAAAGCCCATTTTGAATAAAATTCAATTCTCTACAACTTTTCTATTGTTCTCAAGTCCAAAAAATGTTTCATTTGGAAGGTATGATCTCATACATTATAGGTCATTTTCGAAAGTCAACAAAAGACACTTTTTGTCAAGGAAACTTACATCAAGATGATGTCTTCAAAAGCAAAAATGATCAACATAGATATTGAAGGGGACATCTTATACTTTCCATAAAGTCCAAGATCAACTTCAAAATATGAAAATTGAGTAAGTTATGAGGTGCACAAGTTGGGCAATTTTCAAGAAATGCATGAAGTCAACTTTGAGCAAAATTGCATTTTTAGGTTAATGGACCTAACTTTTAGGGTTCAAACATGTTTATGACATACCCAAGGACCTCTAAACCTAACCATGCACTATTGTGATTTTTATTTTTATTCATTTGAATTTTTATTCATTTAAATATGAATTAAATCAAATAACTTAGATAAAACATAAGAAATAATGGGCTAGCGCATTTGGGCTTGACTTGACCCATCATGGAGCCCAATATTTTGTGCAAAGACCAACAAATTTTTTCCAGGTTAATGCAACATCAAGAATGGCAAGAATCATCTAAATATGGTAAACTTTCAATATGTTGAATTTTTGTCTCATGGCCTTGAAAGCTTTGTTTCTTGCCATACTTGCTTTTCTCCTAACTCTATAAATACATAAAATTCCAAGCAAGAAGGGATACTAAATTTCTCTTCCAAAAGCTCTCCAAAAGCTTGCCCGAATTCTTCACATTTTTCAAAGATATTTGCAATTTCGTATAGCAATTTCCGGCCATATTCGAGCAATTTCAAGCCTCGTACCATCTTCCTGAAGGTTCCAGGAGGCCATACATATCCGTAGATCACTCTCAAACACGCTAGAACAGCCACACCAAGCCCACTGTTTTTTGGTAAAAATTCTGGATCCTAAACTATTTCGTTATATGATTTAAAATAATTCTATGCATACGCCCATGTTGTTATCAATGTTTGGAATGGATCTAACGTATCACACGTGAGTTTAAGTGCTTAGATTGCATGATACCATTGTTAGGGCTCAAGAAATTTTGAGTTTTAGATCCAGCTTCTCAAGGATGCGCTCCTACCATGGAACCTCAAGGGCTATGCACACCAAATCATACGCAGTTCTTGGGTCCAACCAAGTTAGGCTTAGCAAATTTCAGATTCTCACCCCCAAATTTCTTACATCAAGCCCATCTTTTCTTTTTTCTATTTTTTTGTTTTGTTTAATTTACATTTTTCTTTTTCAATTAATTTCCTTTTATTAAAAAAATCATAAAAACATCATTAAAATCAAAACCACAAAAATATTAGAATTAGTTTCTTTGTTTTGTTTTGTTAAGATTAATTTTAATTAATTATTTTTAATAATTTTTTTAATTAATTAATTATTTAGAATTAGGGTTTTATAATTTATTTATTTTCTTAAATCAAATTTCAATTATTATTAACACAAAATTCTTTTTTCTCATAAAAAAAAACCAAAAACATTTTCTTGCTTAGGATTTTAGTTCTTTTATTTTGTCCTTTAATTTATTTATATTTATTCTTTTGCTATTTAAATTCTAGAAAACGAATGTATAGGTCACACGAATAATTTTGTAATAGTCGCAGTTTACATTTCCTCGCTTTTTTCCCCTTCTATTATGTAACTGCTTATGGGATGTAATAGCTGTAGGTCTTTAAATTTCTGCATTTTATTTTCCGTACTTATACAATTAACTGTTAGATGAATGCAAATAGGTTTGTATGAAAAGACTTAAAAACAAATGTTAGCAAACCTAATATTCAAAGATAAATTTAATTGAAACACAACACACTCGCGTGCACACACACACACACACACACACACACACACACACACACACACACACACACACACACACACACACACACACACACACACACACACACACACACACCTCTAAAGTACTTTCACTTGTTACCTTTGAAAAAACAAACAGTCATGTCCCTCGAACGTGAGACACTTTAGAAAAGAGCCTCGGTTAAAAAGATCGTAGTCCCTCGATGACCCTCCGATGCTGCCTTCGGTAAACGATCTAGTCCCTTACGATAAAATTGCTAAAGTTCCCTATGAGTTGCCTTTATGACTGTACAATGACCTGCGCTTTTACCTCAAAACATCCAACGACAGGGCTACCTACTGACTAATAGTAGGATAACACTATCTAAAGGAAAAGAGGAAAAGAACAAAGACCGTTCAAGTAGGTAGACAGTTCATAGATGCTTGCTCACAAAAACAAATAAAACAATTTTTTACACATGCACAAACTTTTCTCTAAAATATTTTTAAAGACAAAGCACTTTGTATACGTTCTCAATGATAGGAGAAACATTACAAAGTTCTCCGCACTAAGTCATCTTTTCATAAATGTTTTCAAAACACATGAACACAAAGCATTTTCAAAAGTGAGTTAGCAACTAAGAGCCCGTAGATAACTACGGATGGAAGGGTGCTAATACCTTCTCTTTTCATAACCTACCGCCCGAACTCAAAATCTTTAAAAAAAGTATTTCCTGTTCTTTTCATCCTTTCCGTTGTTGGATAAAAGAAAAGTCGGTGGAGACTCTTGCTAACCGCAACATTTGTGATAAAATGCAAAACCAGTAAAATCAGTTCTTCCAGCGTATTACAGTTTTAGTTTCACAATGTAACAATTTCATGAAAAATGATGAATGACGGTAAAAAGAGTTTAGATTTTTAAAATGATTTGTAAAAGCATATCAAGATTAGGGTTTATTAACCTAGTCCGTATATATTCTCTTAATAAAGCATGTGAACATATCAATAATCAATATAAAAACATATCCTTACAATACATTTTATCTCTAAAACATTATTGTGAGTTTTATCATATTGATCCTTAAACGATATCTCAAACTAACTATCAATATGGTAACTTTGAAATCTTAATACAAGTGAATATCAACTCTCAAAATTATTCTAGAATTTGGTTATTGATAGATGAAAACTTAGGTCAATAGTTGAAACATAGTTGTGAATAATGATCCAAATCTAACATATGGCATAAAAAGAAAAGATATTCGCCATATATTAATCATTAACTTGTTCAATTACAAAGTATCAAAGAAAACACATACAAAAAAAGAAGTTTAATTACCTCTAATCTTGACACAAGGAAGGATTTAGCTACCCATAACCATGGTAGCTTGAGAAACACGTAAAAGACAAAGCTTTAGAAGCATCAAACTTGAAAGGATCAAAGATTGAAGCTTGAAAGCTTTGGATTTGAGTTATAAATGAAGAAAATTAGCTTTTGACCTAAAGGTACGGTTTTGGGTGTTTGGAGAAAGTAGAATGATCAGAAAAATATCTTCAACAACCACTTATACAAGTACCAAAAAGTAACGTCGCGCTAAGTGGGCTGACCGCGCTTAGCGTGATTTGCAAAAATATCTTGGTTTGTACAGGGGATCACGCTAAGCGGGCTGAGACAACTTAGTGGGCTAAAAAACATAGCTTATGCCAAATCAAAATATCTCCAAAATTGACTTTTGAGTAATGCCTTGCTTGATCCATGCTTGTCTAATGCTCCAAAGCTTCTCACAAAGTCATGATACTTACAAGAATGAGCACAAAAGTAAGCAAACCAAACTAATTACAAACATAAGCCAAGGGTTATTTATTTACACTAATTTGAAAGCCTAAACAATACTAATTAACAAAATAGAGTGTAAAGGACCACAAAATTACTAACAAATATATCAACATTTTGGTCCTTAACAACTCTCCCCAACTTATAATTTTTTTTGTCCCTAAGCAAAAGTTTTTCAAACCAAAATGAAACCAAAACAAACCACAAGAATGAGAAAACAACAAGTTTTTAACACAAGACAATTTCATGCTCCAAATTGACAAGAACAAACAAGATAAGACTTACAATGATTCTAAAACAAACCATGAACATGAAACAATTGTTAAGTGCACAATACATATAAAAAATTCCAAAACAATACAACTCAAACATGAATCACACCTAACCACACACTCATCAATGGATGAGAAACAAATATGAGGGTTTTTTCACTCATCGAACAATCATGTTAACATCCAGATCAAATCATGCATTCATCACACACAAAGCATCAACAGTGCAAAAGTGAGAATCACAAGGCCTTGCAAAGGTTGTATCTTGGCTTGGGTTAGAATGAAGGGTCATTTATCAAAGACATTGAAGCTAAATTGCCCAATCCTATGAGATTATTCACATCCCACATTATTACACAATTCATACCTTTTTACCCACTTGTTCTTTTTTATTTGAAGCAACAATACAACCTTGAGATCTTTTTATTGGCATGTTGCCTTATTTCTATCTTTTTAGAGCTCTTCTTTTCAATGTTTCTCTTTTTTTCACAATTCTTTTACACCTCATTTTTCTCTTCCCAACTTGAATTCAACCTAACCTGATGTCAAGAATTCTCCCATACTTTCTATAACATGTCCTAAGCTTGTCTAATAGCCCGTAAATAAAAAAAAACACTATTTATTTTTGCAAAATTTTTTGATATGGCTTAAGAAAAGGAAAATATTTAATAAACAACAAAAACAACATTTAAAGACTCGACAGTACATGCAGTGACTCGATAAAACAAGCTAAAACTAAACAAAAGAAATATTAGAAGGCAATAAAGAAAATAATAAAGAAAACATGAAATCTAACTAAAAAGAAAGTAAAGTTCCTCTCCCACATTTAAATCAAACATTATCCTCAATGTTTCAATCCAAGGTGAGAAAGGAAGGAATGAACCCGATGTGCAATAAGATCAGGGGCCATAATAGCCTTGAGCTCTCCTTAATGAGTAAATCTCTTGGAAGAGATGGTCCATCTGTTCGTTCAGTCTGTCAGCTTGTTCTCGCGGGTCATGTCGATGGGCCATGACTTCTCTTCTTAAATAATTGAGCTCATAGTCAACCCGACGCCTCTCTGTAGGATTGGAGGACATGGAGGCATATCTGGATAAGGAGTATGGTGATATTCGGGAGTCGGGGGGGGTCTTAGGTGGTGATAGGTTTTCATTTTGGTTTTCCAATTGGTAATACCAGTTTTTATGGTCATGGACACTAGTGAACTTCTGGTTAGGTAGGGTGAAAAATTGGAACACTTCATAGTTAATGAGTAATTTAAACTGGCTAGTGTCGTAACCGATAAAAAATACGAGAGTCGTCACCATTACTTTTTGTCCTAATGAAGGGAAATGAACGAAAAACCCTACTTGTTTCATAGATTAGTGGATTTGCAAGTTGATTAGATAAAGAGAATGTGTTAGACACCCTTTACCTCTCTTGTACTCAAGGGGATCCTTTTTAGCTCTAGAACTTATGAGGACTATTTTTTTACTTAATCATAAATAAGAACAAGGTAAAATTTAGTTTTTTAGTTAGTGAACTCGCCTTGGTTTTGCAACTGTGTGCCTATGTATCCTCTTAAGAAGAAATCAGAGTCTTTCGTAGTTCGAAGTTATTCGACTGGTGTTTTTTATAGGATTGTATTAAGTCGCTTTCGAATGATTTTGAATTTGTCTGAGTTTGAAAATTGAGTGATGGTAGGCGAAGTTTTATATCCAAGTAGAAAGAAACCGCATAATCCTTTATCGAAAATATTTGGGTTTGATTATGTTAGTAAAAAATGGTTTTTTGTTAGTTAGCTATTTTAAGTAGATTTTGATGGATTGAAGAAGAGTTGATTTTCGTTGGAATTAAATCACGTTAGGCGAAGAAATTAATTTTATAAGGAGTTGATCCTTGTTAGAATTAAATCGCACAGAGAGAATAAATTCGTTTGATATGTTGGTGATTTTTAAAAGTTTTGATTTGAATAATTAATTGATAAGGCGTTGAGCCAACCACTTAATTACTCGAGGATGTATATTCTTTTATTTGAAAAGATATTTAAATTAATTTAAATAAAAAATATTTGAATATATACAAATTTAGTGATATTGTTACGTGCAAGTGATGAATATTTAGAATATGTACATGTGACTTTAATAATAATAAGATTAATAGCCTAAATTAATTTTAAAAAACTAATAACCAAACTAATCCTAAAATTAGATTATTTCTAAAGACTAAAGAAAATAAGTATTCATTTTATATTTTCGATGTTTTATATTTATAAATAATACTAAAATTAAGTAACTTAAATAAAAGCTAATAAAGCTAAAGTAATCCACTAATACTAAATAAAACCAATAAAGATAAAAAGCTCTCAATATCCCGGGAAACTTAATAAAGCTAAAGTAATCCATTAAAACTAAATAAAACTAACAAAGATAAAAAGCTCTCAATATCCTGAGAAACTTTATATATTACATCTAAAAAAATGATAATCTCTTTCATAAAAATAGAATAACTACTTTTCTTTACTGCAACAAATTTAAAAACAACAATAACACAAATTTTTTACGAACATATCACCTTTTTCTAAATTATTCACTAAAATACTATTTTTTTTCACTAAATTTCAAACTACTAAAATAAAGAAATTATTATTGAGGAGCCGCCCATTACTTTGCCAGTTTGTGTTATATCTTTTAAAATATTTTTTATTTATCTGTGAATTTAATTGTAAATTTTTCTGTTGATTTTCCTACAGATTCTTTAATATATAATACTCTTATAAAATTATCTGTAAATTTTATAATATATCTGAAGAATTCGCAGGTAATTCTATAGAATATTATATATTATAAATTTACAGAAAAATTTATAGAAAAATCTGCAGTAAATTCACATATAAATATAAAAAATTTTAAAAAAAAATAATACAGAACCGTCGAAACGATAGACAGAGTAATAAATTTTTTTATTTTAAAACATGGTAGTTTAGGAATTAGTATGAAAAAGATGATATTTTAATGAATAGTTTATAAAAGAGTGGTATGGTATGTTTATAAAAATTTTCACTAACACTTTCTATCTTTTTACTCTTAATCCAATCAACAAGTCCAACACTCATTCAAGAACCAACATAAAAATAAATGGAATCGAAACATACTTGCGGCTGAGTGGTTGTTGAATGGACGACGAAAGAGATCGTGAGCGTCGGAAGACGCGCCAGAGGATCTCGCCGGAGTTGGAGGGCGGCGCGAATTCAACGGTGACGGGGGAGGTGTGGTCGTCGTGGAAGTTCGTCACGTAAAGGTCTTCGCACGGTTGTTGGCGCATGTAGCAGCACGATCTGGAGCGTGTGAGTGGATCGAAGGCTTCGCGTCAGTTGATGTGGTGTATGGAGGATTTGTAATTACAACTCCGTTGCTTCTCTTTCAATTTGAAATTGTTGTTGTTACTAACCTGTATTAACAAAATTCTTGTACAATTCCAACTTGATTGTTAGCATGAATTTATAAGAAATCAACTTGTCGTGATTATGTTGTATTGAGGGTGATTGGTGAATAATACTATGTAATTGTTAAGTCTCTACAATGTTTGCAGGTTATGTAAAAATTGAAAATGCACAAGGTTTTTTTTTGGACTAATGGTTTGAATTTGTCTGTGAAAGGTAGGAGATGATGATAGTGTTATTTCAGATTTGTAAGGTTGAGAATTGTTAGTGAACATGCAGGTGTAAAAAAGTATGAAAAGTTGTTAGAACATGGATATTTCCGTGGCTATTGTTGTGTAGTGAAAAACTTCTTTTCATTATCAGAATTTTTCGTAATTGCTAAAACAAATTTCCTTTGATAGACTGATTATGAATATGTGTCTGAGATTTTTATTTTGACTAAAAAATATGGGTTTTGAATAATATTCAAAATAGTATATTTGTATTAGAAATTTATGTGCAAACAAGATTGAAAGGAAAAGTTGTGCATTGAAATTGTGTACAGATTATTAAGAATAACATAATTAATTAATTTAAGAAAAGAACCATCAGATATTGTTATTATATAGTTTAAATATCAGATAAATTTGAAAATAAAATGTAAGTCTTATATGGAAGTTTTAATCATTGGTCAAAGAAAAAATAAATAAATAGTTTTGAAAAGATGTTTTTGAAAAGAAATTACAAAAGTAAAGCTAAAAGGATGTTTGAAAGAGTTTTTTTGAAAGAAAGTGTGAGAGAAGTAGAAAATCGTTGATTTCATGGATTTCGTGGATGATTGTTGATTTAAAAAAGAACCATCAGAACATTCATCATCTGGTTGGAAAAAAAACAAGCAAAATAAAATTAAAAGAAATTGAAAATAAGAGGAAGACCCCATATTTGAATCATCGGCCAAAATAAAAATATCACCAATAGTAATGAAAAGAAAATTTTGGAAAGAAAGAAATTTGCACAAAAGTGAAGTGTATGAGGGTGATTGGGAAACTGTGGGTGTTTGTTAATGCCTAAAACTATGAAAATAGAGTCCTATTTATAGACTGGAAAAATCAAGTTAAAGGGTAAAAATGGAATAGAATTGAATTGAATAAATCAGATCTATCTTGATCAACAAGCTAACCACTCAGAAGTTGAATATGACACAAATTGACCGATGAAAAACAATTAACCAAAAAAGGAAATATTTTTGGTATTTATTATAATGTTTACACACATTTTTGGTAAAAAGTGCATAAAAACAAATAAATAGTTATTTTTAAAAAATGCTTTAAAATAAAAATGAAAATTGAAGTTAAAATAATAATAAAAATGCAATTTTGTGATTCTGAAAATAGAAATAAAGTTAGTAACAAATAAAAGAAAAAATGTCAAAAAAAAAAAATTAAAACAAGTAAGACTCGAATCCACGACCTTATACTTGTAAGCCTTATCTCTTTATCAACTGTGATATCTCATTTATTCAAACTAAAAAGGCACTTGAAAGCATATGAAGGTCCAACAAATATTTGTTATTTAAAAAATACAAATAATTCAAAGTAAACTATTATATATTTTTAAATAAGCAAAATAAATTAACATTAAAATATTAGTATAAATAAACAAAAAATCTTATAAAGCCCAAGTTTTAAAAATAATTTGACTGTTAGAATAGAGCGGACAAATTTGAGGTATGACAGTCAGGTCCTTCACGCCTCACTAAACTATAGTTGAAATAATGATCGATATCTAGTAGATCATAGCCACATAATAGGACTAGGTGAGCGACCTGATTGTAAAGCCCTAAAGCAATGGCAATATGGGTGACTAGACCACTGGCATATATATCCTCAATAACATGGTTGGTAACTTTTGCTAAATTTTCCATCGAAAAGGCAGTAAAGTGAATCAGGCGGAACTGGAAAATACTTAACATAAATAATATTTCTTCCTTACTCACTGGTCCAATGTTCACAGCTTTCTCGAAGAAAGTTTGGGTTGCAACCGTCTGAAAATATCTGATGGCAAGGTTGTGGATAAAAGGTGGGTTTATCCTTTCATAATCAGGGGGATAATCCTCAGTAATGCTTCCCTAAAAAAATCTAGTTCCCATTGCATATCGTCACCTAGTGGTACCTCAGTGGAAGCTTGGGGTCCATACTGAAATGTTAAAAGTCTGGCTAGCTCATCATGCATGAGTTGGTACTCTTTCCTAAAGAGTCGAAAATTAGATAGGTTTCTGACTTGGTCGATTCCTACGCGAGGGCTATAATGGTAAGAATTGAGGAATTCCAAGGCCAGGTTCTTATAGGTTGGGTATTTATGCACAGAGAAACGATCCCAACTGATCTGGTTAAACATATAACGTATACTGTTAGCAAGTCTTAAAGCTAATAAGCTAAGGAAGTCATGGTATCTGGTTGGTGAAATGGTTCTTTCTGCCAAGACTTCATAGCGCCTTCTCTTGGATCAGTTTCTAAAAATAATTTTCATATCATCAACTGTCTGCATCTTGAAATAATATTAGTGGATAAAATCTGGCTAAGTAGAATACAATGACCCTGATAAGAAAATACACACAAGTTAGAAATTTATTAACTAGAATATGAAATTAAACCGTTTATTGATAGAATGAAAAGAAAATCTTAGGTTGCCTCCCACACAACACTTTGTTTAAAGTCGGTAGGTCGACGGGTGCGAGGATCAGGCTGAAGTAGTAATAGGAGCTGGTTCAATCAAAGTATGGCGATCATAGGTAGTTGGTTAATCACCACTGCTGTAGTGTTTCAATCGCTGTCCACTTACAATGAAAAGACTGGTTGACTGATTTCAAATCTCAACTGCACCAGATTGCATGACTCTTGTCACTTCAAATGGTCCAGACCATATGGAACATAATTTACCTAGGAAGAGTCGTAATCTGGAGTTGAATAAAAGTATTGGGCCATCTATAGTAAAATCTCTTCTCACGACCCGCTTATCATGCCATGCTTTAGTTTGTTCTTTATAAATTATAGCATTCTCGTAAGCATCACGCCGAATTTCTTCTAACTCATGGATGTCTAATATACACTTGTGACTAATTGTTAAATAATCCATGTTCAGGGTTTTTATGGCCCAATAGACTTTATGTTTTAGTTCGAAAGGTAGGTGACATGATTTTGCGTAGACCAATTTAAATGGGGTTATCCCTATAGTGGTCTTATAGGCAATCCTATAAGCCCACAATGCATTTTGAAGTCTAGAGGACCAATCATTTCTATAGATGATGAAAAATTTCTCTAGGATATGTTTTATTTCCCTATTAGTCATTTCAACTTGTCCATTGGTATGATGATAAGGTGTTGCTACCTTATGTTTCACGCCATATTTTGCTAAGAGACTCTCAAAATTCCTTGATATGAAATGAGATCCACCATCGCTTATGACGAGGCGAGGGATTCTGAATCTTGGGAATATATAGTTCGTAAACAACTTGATAACTACTCATGCATCATTTGTAGGTGAGGCAACAACCTCGATCCATTTAGACACATAGTCGATAACAACTAATATATATATATATATATATATATATATATATATATATATATATATATATATATATATATATATATATATATATATATATATATATATATATATATATATATATATATATATATATATATATATATATATATATATATATATATATATATATATATATATATATATATATATATATATATATATATATATATATATATATATATATATATATATATATATATATATATATATATATATATAAAATATATTTCCCATGGACGATGGAAATGGATCCATGAAGTCAATTCCCTAGACATCAAAGACCTCTACTTCTTGAATATTCCTAAGGAGCATCTCATCGTGTCTCGAAATGTTTCCAGTGCACTGGCACCGATCACATTTGATTATGAAAGCATGAATATTGCGCCAAAGGGTTGAACAATATAGGCCTTCTTAAATGATTTTTGTGCAAGTTTTAGATGTGCTTGCATGGCCGCTATAAGGTGCAGCGTGGCAATGAGCTATAATGCTTTCTACTTCCTCTCCAAGAACACATCGGTGATATAATCCGTCTGCTCCTCTTTTGAAAAGGAGGAGTTCATCCCAATATAATTGTTTTATATCATGGAAAAACTTTTTCCCCTGTTGACAGGTCAGATCAGGGGGAGAATATCGACTACTAGATAGTTAATGAAATCAGCGTACTAAGGCACACTAGTTACCATTAAGGCAGTTCTAATATTTTGTCCTGACTCATTGTCCTCGTGATCTGTCATATCCTTTACTGATGCTATTGTTCTATCGTAAATGAAATCATCAATAATGGGGATATGGTCCGATTTTAGGTATTCGAGTCTCGAAAGGTGGTCAACTACCAAATTTTCGATCCCTTTCTTTTTACAAATTTCCAAATCGAATTCTTGTAAGAAAAGGATCTAGAAAAGTAGTCCGGGCTTCACATCCTTTTTCGTAGAAGGTATCGTATGGCGACATGATCGGTATATACGATGATCTTGGCTCCAACTAAATAGGAACAAAATTTGTCTATTGCAAATACTACAACTAGGAGTTCATTTTCCGTAGTGGCATAGTTTAATTGAGCTTCATCCAAAGTTCGGCTTGCATAATATATCAAATGTATTCTCTTATCTGTTTGTTGTCCTAAAATAACACCGACTATGAAATCACTTGCATCGCACATAATCTTGAATGGTTTATTCCAATATGGTGGTTGCATAATAGGTGGGAAGATTAGTGCTCGTTTCAAGATATTGAATGCTTCCAGACATTTTTCATTAAAAAGGAATTCGACGTCCTTCATCAGGAGACCAGTTAAGGGCTTGGAAATTTTAGATAAGTCCTTGATGAAGCCTCAGTAGAAACCGACATGTCCAGGAAAGCTTTTGACTTCCTTAACTGTTCTGGGTTGTTTGAGGTTTTCTATTATCTCTATTTTTTTTGTCTACCTTGATTCGTCTTTCATATACTATGTGTCCCAAAACTATACCATCTGTAACCATGAAATGACATTTTTCCTAGTTTAATACGAGATTTACTTGCACATATCTTTCTAGAATTCTTTCATGGTTGGTTAGGCAGTTTTTAAAATTGGACACGCACACCGAGAAATCTTCCATGAATACTTCTATTATCTCGTCAAGGAAATCAGTGAATATGGCCATCATACATTATTGGAAAGTTGCAGGGACATTATATAGCCCGAACGACATTCTTCGATAGGCAAAGGTTCCATAAGGGCACGTGAAGGTAGTGTTCTCCTGATCATTTGGATGAATAGGAATTTGGAAAAATCCTGAGTATCCATCTAAATAGCAGAAGTAGGAATGCCTAGCTAAACATTCTAGGATTTGATCAATAAAATAAAGGGGGAAATTGTCCTTCCTGGTTACCTTGTTTAGTTTTCTATAGTCAATACATATGCGCCATTCATTTACTATACGTTGTGCTACCGAATCTCCTTTTTCATTTTTCATTACTGTTACGCTTCCTTTCTTTGGCACCACATGCACAAGACTAACCCAATTACTATATGATATTTTATAAATTATCCCAGCTTCGAGTAATTTTAATACCTCTCTCTTTACCATGTCACTCATGATGGGGTTTATCTTTCTTTGGTGCTCTCTAGATGGTTTAGAGTATTCCTCTAGCATTAATCAGTGCATGCACACAGATGGACTTATCCCTTTCAAGTTGAAGATATTATAGCCTAGATCCGCAAGATATTTTCGTAAGACATCTAAGAGTTAATTGGTTTCGTCTTTGTTTAGATTTGCATTTACTATAACTGGACGATTCAGTTCCTCGTCAAGGAACTCATATATCATATTTTTAGGTAATTCCTTAAGCTCGATAAATGGTTTCTTAGGGCTAGGCATATGGTCAGCGGTAAGCACTAAGCATTCGTGAAGACTGTCATCCATGCAGGGTGAATATACTTTAATTCCATCATCTTCCATTTGTTTACCTGGGGATTTGGTAAACAACCGCTGATCCTCCAAATGGTTACTTATTTGGTTACTCGCAGGATCGATCAGATTGATCCTATGGACATAGGTTGATTTTGAAGTTTAATTAAGTTGGATAAGGCTTTAAGTAAATTGTTTAAAGTAAATTGCATAAAGGAAAGGCTTGGTAAAATAAACGAGGCTTGAATGTAAAGGTTCGACAGGAATCTTAAAGGGGAAAAGCATGTAAAATACTGGAAAAGTAAATGACTTTAATTGATAAACATGGTGTTTCACACATACATTTCTCAACAATTCGTTCGCTCACACTGGGTACTTGAATCTAAATGAGTGACTATGTATCTATTGTGAACACACGCGAGAAACTACACGTCTACTCCTATTTATACAAAACATTCCAAGTAACCGTCGGGCAGTTACACTGCTTCGAGATCAAGCCACTTGTCACGTTCTCCATGCTCGACGCTCCAGATCCTTGCACGTTTGCACGTAGTAACTGCTGGAAACCGTTTTCCCTCCAAAGCTTTGAATTTCAAACTGCTCCACTCTGGACCATCGAACACGTTCATCAGGAAGCGTCTTCGACGAAAACTTCTTCGATGTCGAAGGCAACCAGCCTTCTTTCTTGGAAGAAATCTCCTAAGTATTTTGCCATCTTTCGACGGGCACTTCGACAGGCTTAGCCAGTCGAAAGCATCTTTCAGCTTTTAATGGCTGCCATCAATCAAAACAAAGGTGTCGAATTTAGGAGCCAACAAATTGCCCCCCAAGAATGCCTTATTTCGACTCTGAAAGAAAAAGGCATTCTTTGAAAACGCCATTCGACACCTGCTTTTTCACGCTTAGTCACAAGTTAACTTGTGCACTTTTTGTTGCTTTTTTACCAACTATTGGCAATCCCAAGAAACCATCATTGATTTGATCCTAGGACGTCACTGTCAGTACGGCGTGCAGAACCAAACATCACTTCATAATTTGTCATTATGACAAATCCAAAAAACGAGGACGCACGCTGCGTCTCTCTGTTTCTGCAGAAACGGCCAAAACAACAGGATGCTGCCACGCGTCCCACTAACTCCTGCAGCATTAAATGACATTTAATGTCCTCGTTATTGGGAATTTCTCCCACTACTATAAATAGTAGTGAATATCCCATTGTGGGACTTTTCACGCACACTAGCCTTCAAACTCCCTTGCTTTCTCACAAACTTGTTCTCTTTGCAGAAAAACTCTTCTTTTTCCAACTTCATCTTCATCCTCAACAATGGCCTCTGCTTCCACTGCCCCCAAGACTAACGCACCAACTGAACAACTTGCTAAGCCCAAGGTCTTTGTTACTGCTCCGGTAGTGAACGCTACAGGGAAACGAAGGGTCCCTGAACCATCTGACATCTCCGTTCGTGATGCTTACTCGCGTCACTTGATGATTCCGGTTGGATACTCCAACCAAATCTTCGCAATGGCTGGACCCATGAACCCAAGCATCTCTGAAGCTCTAAAGATCAAGAGCTATTTCCCCATCGTCGAGAAACTTAAGCCAGTAGCATGCGCCAAGAAGGACGCAGAAGACAACGAAGACCCTACACACGAGAAGATTGACCTTCGTTTCTTCAACAGAAGCGTTAGAGTCTTCAGGTCCTGCCCTAATCTCACCCAGGACTATGTTGCTTGGCTAACAAAGCTGGAAAAACATCAAACTCCAGTCTGGAAGGAAATGGGAATCTTTGACCTAATAATGCTGTCGAAGACAGGCTTAAACTACTCCCCAGAGATGCTTATAGCTTCGCTGTTGTTCTGGGATAACTCTCACTTCACCTTTCACCTTCCATGTGGGATGTTAACCCCCACACTCTTCGACGTAGCGGCCATCACTGGCCTTCGACCAACCGGAGATTACTTCGACCCGGAGGAGATGTCGGAGGACCAAATTGGCTTTTCTGAGACGAAGCCAACATACACTACCTTTATCAACCATTATCATGACCGGTCGACAGACGCAGTGTTAGACGTTGAACACATAGCGTTTCTAGCCTTATGGCTAACTCGCTTCGTGTTCTGTTCGAAGTCTCTGCAAGTGACCAAAAAGATGGTCACTCTTGCCACCCAACTGCATCACCGCCAGAACATCTGTCTGGCAGAACTGATTCTGGCCAGTCTTTATGACTCAATCAGCAATGGGGTTACTCTTTTGAAACATATCGAAGATAGGAACAGTTTGCTACTCGCTGGGCCTTTCTGGCTACTTCAACTGTGGCTCAACGCCACTTTCGAATCTTTCTTACCCAAGAAGAGTCAGATAAACGAACAAGCCCCAGCGATAGCTAATAGACGTATCGAAGGAATTAGGCTGGCTCTACTGACACCTGTGGAAGATGGGCTAGAGTTCCAACAAACCTTCACTAACTTCGTCCTGATGTTCGCTCGAAGGAAGGAATTTGTTTCGACTATGGCTCCATTTGCACAACGAAAGGTGGGGCCAGCATGGTTTACAAGGCCACATCCCAAGGAGTCGAGTGGTCCCAATGTTGATGAGCACACTGTACTTTGGGAGGCATTCCTTACCCCAAGGATTATGCCTCTTCGATTTAAGAGTTCTAAGACTCATCTGAGTCTGCTTGCCTATCAACCAAATATGGTATCTCGCCAGTTTGGTATCATCCAAACCCTGCCTTCTCCCATTTTCCCAAGAGAGAAGTCAATGTTGTACTTCTGCAACGATTATACAGAAGAAGCTGCCACCAGGCATATCGGAAGATATGCTGGTCGAACCATCCTCTCGCTGTTCAACTACCAGCTTAACTTCCTTTGTTCGCCATCTTTTGAAGAATGGTGGAGAAGCTATTACGCTGAGTACTTCTTCGACGAGAAGGACTTCATAGCAGAGTTGCAGAAGTCTTTTGTCCTTGTGTTTGACAAAGTAAAGAAATGTAAGTTCACACTCTCACATTACTTTTTATCTTTCTCTTCGACTGTTAGCTTGTTAACTTTCCTTTTCGCTTTCAGTTGTTCGAAAGCCCCTAGCCAAGAAGGCTACAGAAGGCCCACAAGGAAGAGTCCCTTCGACCAAACCTCCACCGCCGGCGAAGACTATAGCGCCGGCGAAGACAACGGGCAACCAACAGGGGGAAGGCTCTTCGAGGAGGCCTCCTGCATCGGTAACCAGATTTTCTTCATTTTCATTCTGGCTTTCGATTATTTATTTTCGACGTAATTATTCAATCGAATTCCTATTGGTTTTCTAGGCCCCTTCGCCCAAGAAAAGGGCAGCATTGGTGGTCGAATCGGGGAGTGACGACGACAGTGATACCCCTCCTACTCCCTTAAAGAGGAGAAAGTTAACGAAGGACGCTTCTGTTCCTACTCCAGCTCCTGAAGGTCGAACCGTCAGAATAAAGGTAGCTGTGAGAAAGCCTAGGCCACCTGCAGTGGTCATCGAAGAACCAATTGAGGAGGAACTGAACGCTCTAGTTAACAAGCCTGTCGAAAGTGATAATTCCAGCCCTGGGGCTGAAGCCAATCCACAGGTAATCTATTGGACCCTTCTTATAATTTAGACATAGATACCAGTATTTGATTATGTCTCTTTCGACATCTGAAGATTTATCTTCTTTCTCCTTTTTAGGACACTACTGGAAGTTCCCCACCAAGGACTTCAGAAACTCTGGAATCTGCTGACCTTAGCAGGCCTCAGGTGCAAGATTTGGGCAATGACGAAGCCCACACTGAGATTGAGGCCAACGCTGAAACAGTGGAGAAGACAACAGAAGAAACCATGGTGGAGGCAACACAGCCAGAAACGGTTCCTGTGGTGGACTTGTCGTCAGAAGAGAATCCTGAAGGAAGAGACCAAGGCAATGGCGAAGAGAATCAAGATGCTGTTGACGAAGAGCATCAAGGTGGTACTGGCGAAGATCATCAGGAGGACGCTAGCGAAGAGCCACAAAATGACGCTGGCGAAGGACCCCAAGGTGAGGTTAACGAAGAACCACGAGTCGACGCTAGTACCGCCTCAGTTCAAGTCGAAGAGCAACCAAACGAGGCACTCAGCATTCAACAGCCTCCAGTCCAAGATAATACTGTGGCAAGGGTCACCTCCTCAAAGCATAGGTCGAAAGAAGACTTGGAAATCTTGAAACAAACTGACCCTGTCAGCTACCTCAATGCCATCGTCGAGAGTAAGAGTTCTTCTGACACTAGTCAGGAAATTCCTACTCTGTCAGGGAAATCTACTGAGACTTCTCCTCTTGATGATGCGTTGGCGAAGGTTAAGGCCCAGTTCTTCAAGAGAGATTTAATGAAGGCTTTAGAGGGGGACCCCACTGCTCCATCTTGCTTGAAAGAGGTTTTGAATGCTGTTGACTTCGAAGCTGTAGCCCCAGAAATCTCAGACTTAATCATGGAATTACATTCTATGATTGATCAAGTCTCGGCGGATTACCGGCGCCAACGAACTTTTAACAGTCAGCTCGAAGTGTTGCATGGCAAGAGCTCATCTGCGTGGAAAGCTGTCTCAGATTCGACTTCTCGAATTGCCGAGTTGTCGAAACAGAAAGCGTCTGCACAGGAGAGGTTCGATGCTATTGAGCGAGAGAATGTCTCCTTCCGAGCACAAATTGCAGAGATAGAGGCGAAGATAAACGCCAACACTGTGCTCCAGGAGGAGATTCTTTCGACCATTCCAGACACTGAGAGTCAGACTGAGATCAAGCAAGGCCTGGAATTCGCCGAGAGGGCTCAAAGCCTCGATGCTCAAATTGCCAAACTGGTACAAGAGAAATCTTGGTGCAAAAAGAGGTTGGAGCTGCAGTATGCCAAGTATCTTCGTCTCAAGAATTCTCTTTCCTTTTGATTCTCTTTTGTAATCATCTTCTGTAGTCACTTTCGACAACAATTGCCATTTTGGCTGAAAATTAATAAAATTTCCATTTTGGCATTTTTTATGGTTATTTTAGTTTGTTCTTTTATTATTTTATTTTTATCTCTTGAAGTATAGGCTTGTATTTTTTCAAATACTTACCATTTACTCTCAAGAGCCTTTTATCACCACTTATCTCTTCGACCTCATAGGCTCCACCAGAGAAAGTTTGGATAACTCTGAAGGGTCCCTCCCATTTGGGTGACCATTTCCCCATGCTTCGATCCCGTCGATCCATGGGAAGAATTACCTTCCAAACTAAATCTTCAGGCAAAAATACCTTAGGTTTTACCTTTCTATTATAAGAGTCTTCGACTCTTTTCTTCTGAAGCCTGAGTAAGTCGAGAGCGTGTAATCTTTCTTCGTCTAAATCCACCAATTCATCCAACATCATATTCCAATAAACCTCAGAAGGAATATCATAATGTCTCTGAACTCTTGCAGATTGAAGACAAATTTCAGCTGGCAATACTGCATCATGACCAAAAGTTAGCCTATACGGTGTTGTACCAGTGGCTTCTTTTGGGGACGTTCGACAAGCCCATAAAATCTGGTCTAACGTCTTATGCCAATTCTTTGGTTTCTTCCCAACATGTTTCTTTATCAAGCCAATTACCACTTTGTTAGCTGCTTCGACTTGACCATTCGCCTGTGCATAGTAAGGCGTGGATGTTAGGAGTTTGAAACCTGTTTCCTGAGCAAATTCCTGCATCTTTCGACCAGTGAAAACTGAACCTTGATCAGTTGTTATTGTCTCAGGGATTCCATACCTAAAAATAATGTTCTTTTGAATGAATTCAATGACATTTTCTTGGTCTACATTGACTAAAGGGACTGCTTCGATCCACTTAGTAAAATAATCAATGCCTACCAATATGTATTTCTGACTCTTTGATGATGCTGGTCGAATCTCTCCAATGAGATCCAACGCCCATCCTCGAAAGGGCCAAGGCTTCACTATCGAGTGAAGTTCGCTTGCTGGTACATGCTGGATGCCTGTATGAACTTGACACTCTTGGCAACCTTTGGCGAACTCAACACAATCTTTCAGCATAGTGGGCCAATATAGTCCTTGTCGAAACAACAACCATTTCATCTTATGGCCTGCTTGGTGAGCCCCACATGCCCCAGCATGCGTAGTCGAAAGGGCTATGTATGCTTCAGTTTCACTTAAACATTTCAGCAACACCCCTTCAGGCGTCTTCTTGAATAACTCATTACCCATGAGTACAAAACTCAACGCCCTGTATTTTGTTTTTCGTTCTGTCGGAGCTCCTGGATTTTGAAGATAGTCCACAATGGGTTTCCTCCAATCCTGGTCTGACAAATTATCAATGAACGAAATCTCGAAGTTTGAGTGATCAGCATATCCTAACCTTGTTGATTCCAAGTCTGTTGGTGATAGGCAAGTTGCTCTTATCTTCTCTCGAACTTCGATTTCTCTTTGTAATCTCGTTTTTGAAATTTTATACCCAGATGCAATCTGTGCCAAGTCATTGGCTATTTGATTTTCGACTCTGGGTATGTGTCGAATATTGACACTTTCAAATTGTTTCAATAAACGATTTGCTATCACAAAGTACATAATGAGATTCTCTCTTATGCATTTATACTCCTTTGTGACTTGCTTGATGACTAACTCTGAGTCTCCCATTATTTCGACTCGAGTTGCCCCCAATTCCAACAATATCTCAAGGCCAGTAATTAGAGCTTCATACTCAGCCTCGTTGTTCGAACAAGAACCTTCGATTTGGTACTTGAATGTTGTTGGAATTTTATCTGGAGAAATAATCAAGACTCCTACTCCTGTTCCATTTTTATGGCTGGAACCATCGAAGTAGAATTTCCAAGGTTCTATCTCCACGTAGTTAATATCCTCGACTTGAATAGAGTGGTCGACTATGAAGTCTGCAACCACTTGTCCTTTTACTGCCTTAAGAGGCATAAAGGTCAAGGAGTATTCAGTCAATGCTAATGCCCACTTGCCAATTCGACTATGCAAGATAGGTTTCGACAACATATATTTGAAAACATCAAAATGAGACGAAACATAAACATCAACTGGTTTTATATATTGTTTGAGCTTTGTACAAGAGAAATACAGACATAGACACAATTTTTCAACTTCGCTATATCTAGTTTCTGCATCATTCAAGACTCGACTGAGATAATAAATGGGTCTTTCGACTCCATTCTCATCCTCTTGGGCTAACATACTTCCCAGAGTTTTTTCAGATGCAGCTATGTACAATCTCATACTCCTATTGCTACAAGGAGGCACCAAAATAGGTGGCTTAGTGAGGTACCCTTTGATTTTGTCGAAGGCTTCTTGTTGCTCTTGCCCCCATTCGAACCCCTCCTTACTCAGTCGAAGTAAGGGTGAAAAGGCCTGAGCTTTCCCACTTAGGTTAGATATAAACCTTCTCAAGAAGTTTATCTTGCCTAAGAGAGACTGCAATTCCTTCTTATTCGATGGCGCTTTCGCTTCCAAAATTGCCTTCGTCTTGTTCTGATTTATTTCGATTCCTTTCTTGTGGACAACGAAACCCAAGAAATCTCTAGCTTTTACACAGAACGCACACTTCAAAGGGTTCATCTTCAGACCATGTTCTCTCATTCTTTCGAATGATTGTCGAAGGTGGTCAATGTGACTCTTCCTGGAAACAGATTTTATAACAATATCATCAATATAAACTTGCATAAACGTGTTAATAAAATCATGGAAGATAGTATTCATTGCTCGCTGGTACGTTGCCCCAGCGTTCTTTAGGCCAAAAGGCATCACTACCCATTCGTAAGTGCCTAAGGCCCCAGGGCATCGAAAAGCTGTTTTCGACACATCCTCTTCAGCAATGAAAATTTGATTATATCCTGAATAACCATCGAGCATACTCAGGTATTCGTAGCCAGCGGCAGAATCAACTAGCATTTCCGCCACAGGCATTGGATATTCATCCTTGGGGGTGGCAGCATTCAAATCTCTGAAATCTATGCACACCCTTAATGTGCCATTCTTCTTAATTACTGGCACTATATTTGCAATCCATTCGACATACCTTGTAACACGGATGAATTTGCATTTCAGAAGTCTTTCGACCTCCGTTTTGATCTTCGACAAAATTTCTGGAGCGAAGCGTCTTGGATTTTGCTTGATTGGCTTCTTTCCAGGTTTGATTGGCAACTGAAGTTCTACCAATCCTCTGTCGAGACCAGGCATTTCGTCATAATCCCATGCAAAACAGTCTTTAAACTCTTTCAGCAATTGGATTACTTCCAACCTAAGTTCTGGATCAATTTTGGCGCTGATGTAAGTTGGCCTATTCTCTGATCCTTCGCCTAAGTTAATTTCTTCTAAAGGGTCTTATGCTAACATCTTAATGTTGTTTGCCAAGGGATCCTTTTCGAAGCCCAAAGGCTCATCGTCATAGATGGCGTCGAGCCTCTGTTCCTGCATTTCGTCTGGCATGATATCAGGAGGTCTTGGATCGAAATCCTTTCCTGGGCCAACAGCAGATAATTGTTGATCATTGGCCTGTGTGGCCATGTACTTTACTTCGGCTTCGAGAGCCGTTATCATCTTGGTTTCAGCCACATAGGCCGAAATTCGCTTCAGAGATTGTGACTCAGTCATTATCACTGAATTCACTTCCCCAACCAGTTGGTTGGATACCAGTTAGCCCACTGAATTCTATGTGGGACACGTCTTCTCTGTCCCATTGGAAGCCATGCTCAGGATGCAGGTATAGGGAACAAAAGGTGTTTGGCGCTGGCGCCATGTCGAAGTCAGGAGTTGGACATGGCCCTATGTGAGCCAAGTTTTTGTCGAAATCTGTTACACCCAAGTGGTTTACTTCGCCAAGGTAGTAACTCTGATCAGCCTCTATGTTTTCGACCAGCCCATCTGGGCGCCATAGAAGCAATCTTTGATGCATCGATGAAGGCACAGCACCTACACCATGAATCCACTCACGACCTAACAAAAGGTTGTAGTTAGGTTTGGCAGATATGACCATGAACATTGTTGGTCGAAGGATCGACCCAACTTTTATGTCGAGCTGGATCACTCCCATGGTGGTCCCAATGCCTCCCTCATAGTTGGAAAGGACCATATTGTGAGGTTTAATTTCTTCATCCCTTTTGCCAATCTTTATTAGCACAGAATGAGGGATAATATTGATAGTGGCCCCACAGTCGACCAATATTTTGTTCACAGTGGTCTCTTCGAGCTTAGCCCTTATGAACAAAGGTTTGAGGTGATTCTTCATTGCCTCTGTGGGTGGCTCGAAGAAGCCATTTTGTTCCTCTGTAGTGCCATTGTCCATGACAAAATAGCACACTGGCCTGTGTCTGGCCATTTCTTGTTCCACCTCCCAGTCACTGGTTTCGACTTCTACTTGTCGATTGAATTCCCTAGGCAGTACTGAAACAATGTTCACCATTATAACCAAAGTATCGTCGGACTCAGCATCATCTTCGTCTTCGACTTCGCTCTGGTTAGGCCAAACTAGCCTGTTGGTAACTGGTTCTCTCTCAAGAGGCTTTCTTTGTTTCCTTTGAGGCACATTCGAACTAGTCTCAGCCTTAGGTTCGTTGGCAGCCTCCCTTTCAGCTTTTCGCCTTCTTTGATATCTCCTCCATTGGGATCTCGACATAGGATTTTTTCCCTTGTAGTTGCTGGACACCTGAGCAACCTTGGGTGCAGCAACTTGAGGATCTTTCTTCTGAATTAACGAGGAACCTCTTGGCACTTCGAAAGAATGCCATTTTTCTTCGCTTGGCCTTTTCCGGCCAGATGTCTTGTACCAAGTGTCTACTGGTACATTTGTTGGAGGCCTAAAAGTCAAAGGCCTCTTGTCTTGATTAGAACCCCTTCTGGGATCATGTCGAAGGTCAGAATTCTCCCTTCTCTTGTTCGCTGCTCTCACGCCTTGTATGTGCTCAGCAGCCTTTTTATCAAAGATAGAACTGCATCTTGGACACAGCATAACCTCTGATTTCTTCTTCTGGCATCTTTGTAAAAAATCTGCCAAGTTTTCGTTTTCCCTAGGGAAAGCCGTTTTATTTGCCTGCTCTTGCCTTATGGCTTCTTCTGATGCTTTAGGGTCAGAAAGTTCAACCATGTTGATATTCATGGTATCCTTATTAGCAAGAGTTAGTTGTTTCATTTGTGTCTCCAGGTTCTCCGTCTGGCCTTGTATAGTGGCCAAGTGGGAACTGGGCTTTGGTCCAGTTTTTTGTACTTCAGCAGTCTTCGACTTTGGATCTTCGACCGCTTTCTGGACAGCCTCAATTGTCTTCCTGGATAAGTTTCCAGAAAAGCTGCCAAAGATTGGCATGTTGATGTGGTCCTTAGAGACTTCGACCATGTTAATGCCTGGCTTCTTCGACTGGATCTTGGTTGCCTCTATCATGTTCACCTCAGAGGGTTCTGCATAGTGGGCTTCAGCCTTCAGTGGATTGGAGTCGACAGCCATGGGGGATTTGTCAGCAAACTTTAATCTCCCTTCCTCAATAGCGTCTTGCACAAGATTCCTGAAAAGAAAACATTGAGAAGTTTTATGGCCCAAAAAATTATGATATTTGCAAAAACCTCTCTTCTTTCTTTGATCAAGAGGAGGCACTTTTACCCCAGGGGGTACTATCATTTGGCCATCTTTAACTAGCAAGTCGAATATTTCATCACATTTTGTGATGTCAAAACTATAAGTCTTTTTTGGGAACCTATCGTTGGTCCTATCTGGACCAATGGGATTTTTCCCATTTGAGGGGACTAACTGTTTACAAGAGTATGGAGGCCCTTGTTTTAGTTCTGCTAAATCGACTTCTCCTTCCTCGACAGCTAAAGTATCGTCGAAGGATTCTAGATCTTCGTCATCCATCTCAACGTAAGCTATTCTCTCTCTCTTGTGAGTTTTCGTTGCCTTAGCTTTTTCAGCTTTGAGGCGTTCGACTTGTCGAACTCTATCGGCCAGTTGGGCCATGTCTCTTAGGTACTGGGTATCTAGCTTCTTCCTAATGGAATAGTCTAAACCGCCTGCGGCCATTTCGACCAGCTCATGTTCTGGCACTTGTGTGAAACATCTCGCCTTAAGCAACCTAAACCTATTCAGATATTCGTCTATAGGTTCAGTGAAACGTCTCTTAACACTCGCCAGTTCTTTCAGGCTTATCTTGGTTTGCCCCATATAGAATTGTTCATGGAACAATCTTTCCAACTGGGTCCAATGGTGGATCGAATTGGGGGGTAGAGTTGTGAACCAAGTAAAAGCGTTCTTGGTTAAGGAACTTGGGAAGTATTTGATCCTTAGGTTTTCATTATTTGAAATATCTCCTGCTTCGATCAAATACCTTGCCACATGTTCGACAGTAGATTCTGTCGTGTCCCCAGAGAACTTAGTAAATTTGGGGACTTTGGTTCTAGGGGGTAAGTCAGTTTGTAACACATATTCTGACAATGGAGATGTAAAGTTGGGCCTTCGAAAGCCCATGTTCATTCCATTCTGAGTCATGATTCTTTTGATCATGGTTGCCAGATTGTTTTCCAACCCCATGTTTTGGTATTGGACATGCTGAACCACTTCGTCAGCATTTTGGTTTCTGTTAACTAACCTTACCTCTGGGGCTATTACCCTAGGTTCTTCGACAGGTTGTTCTACAGGTTGTTGGGCCTGATTAATGGTGGTTTCTTCCTCTACAAATATCCCCTGATTTCCTCTTATTTGCGCCCTTTGGGGCTGTCGAATAGGTGGGGGTGCTCCAAAGAAGTCAGCCAAACGCGTCATTTGCGCTGTAACTTGCTGATTCGATTGAGTAGTATTTTGTATTAGAGGATTTAGCACTATACTCAAAGTTTGTGCCAACATTTGCACCATATCATGGTTGCTTTCGTCCATCTGTTGCCTCAAGACTGCTGTCGAGGCATTTGTAAGGCCATGGGCTACTTGGGACGTTCCTCCTAAAAGTTGGGTCCTATTTCTATTCGCCATGCCTACTCCAGAGCCTTGGAGTGGCGAAGTGGCACTCACGAAAGGGTCTGAATAAGTGGACGCAGCATTCGTCAGGCTTGCCAATTCAGAAGTTGGCATACCATAGAATGGAATAAATCCTGGGGGAACCACTGGCCTTGTGCCAATATTTCCCCTTGGAGGGGGGGTTCCCAAAGGTATTCTGGGGCCTGTAAACGAAGTTATTGGCCCCGTGGTTGTGACTGACACTGCTGGTGTCGAACCAACATTCGTCGCTTCACTAACGGTCATATTAACCGTTGCTCCCACACTTGGTGGTGGAATTTCATTATTGTTTGGCGGATTCGCCATCTCTTCCCTTCTCCTGGCAGTATTATTATCGTTGGTGTATATTCTACCACTCCTCAATAACATACAACTCGAAAAGATGAGATTATTTTTCAATCAATCAACACACAGTCCCACCAGGTGTGCCAATTTGTTTACCTGGGGATTTGGTAAACAACCGCTGATCCTCCAAATGGTTACTTATTTGGTTACTCGCAGGATCGATCAGATTGATCCTATGGACATAGGTTGATTTTGAAGTTTAATTAAGTTGGACAAGGCTTTAAGTAAATTGTTTAAAGTAAATTGCATAAAGGAAAGGCTTGGTAAAATAAACGAGGCTTGAATGTAAAGGTTCGACAGGAATCTTAAAGGGGAAAAGCATGTAAAATACTGGAAAAGTAAATGACTTTAATTGATAAACATGGTGTTTCACACATACATTTCTCAACAATTCGTTCGCTCACACTGGGTACTTGAATCTAAATGAGTGACTATGTATCTATTGTGAACACACGCGAGAAACTACACGTCTACTCCTATTTATACAAAACATTCCAAGTAACCGTCGGGCAGTTACACTGCTTCGAGATCAAGCCACTTGTCACGTTCTCCATGCTCGACGCTCCAGATCCTTGCACGTTTGCACGTAGTAACTGCTGGAAACCGTTTTCCCTCCAAAGCTTTGAATTTCAAACTGCTCCACTCTGGACCATCGAACACGTTCATCAGGAAGCGTCTTCGACGAAAACTTCTTCGATGTCGAAGGCAACCAGCCTTCTTCCTTGGAAGAAATCTCCTAAGTATTTTGCCATCTTTCGACGGGCACTTCGACAGGCTTAGCCAGTCGAAAGCATCTTTCAGCTTTTAATGGCTGCCATCAATCAAAACAAAGGTGTCGAATTTAGGAGCCAACACCATTATGGGTGTTGAAGGGAGTTTTATCGTTTTTGTTTGAGTTTCCATATCAAACTCTCTTATGCATTCATCAATAATGTTGATGGCATAACATGAGCCATTTATGGCAGGTGCTTGTATAAATTTGGATAGGATAAATTAGTACTTCTAGTCACCTACTTCAAAAGTCATTTTCCCTTTTTTAAACATCTATTATCGCTCCAGTAGTTGATAGGAAAGTTCTACCTGGAAGGATATGGATCTCTTTGTCTTCCATAGTATCCATTACATTGAAATTTGTTGGGATATATAGTTGGCCAATCCTAACTGGAACATCCTCTAATATGCCTATTGGAAACTTAATTGATCGATCAACCAGTTGAAGATATAATCTATTAGGTTGAGGTTCTACCAGGTTTATCCTATTGCAGATAGCTAAAGGCATCAAGCTTACACTTACACCAAGGTCTAGTAGTGCTTTATCAATAACATATTTTCCTATGACACATGGTATGGAAAAACTTCCAGGACCTTTCTCCTTCTTGGCTAATTTGTTCTCAGCGATATCATTTCATTATAGAGGCTAAAGATCATCAAGCTTGCATTTTTTTGTTAAGATGTCTTTCAGAAATTTAGCATATGATGGTATCTGAGTGATTTCTCCAGTAAATGGTATTTCAACATGGATTTTTTCAATTACCTTTATAAAATTCTTATACTAATTGTCTTGTTTGGTTTGTTTTAACCTTTGTGGATTGGAATCAATGGCTTATAGGGTGAAGGTGGTACAAAGTTTGGTTATCCTTCTTGGCTTTTTTATCTTTTACTTCCTCTTCACTTTGTTTCTCTGGTCCAACTGGTTCCTCTGCCGCTGTCTTTTCTAGTGTAGTCACAACATTCCAAACTTTGACTTTTTTGTCAACATTAAGTTTTAAAGGTCAAGATTCATCAAGAAATTAAAAAATATAAAGCTTGATCATCAAGAATCAAGAAGGTCAAAAGTCAATATAAAAAGTCAAGCTTTTCAACACTTAAAAAAATTTCTAAGTGTTTTAAACCTTGATAATTTCACTACTTCATGACCTTTTTTCACCAAGATGGAAGATGATTAAAAGAAAACTTTCAACATGAAAGTTGTAGATCTTGATGAACTCTACAACTTTGTATTAGAGTGTTGATATCCCAAAAATGCTTAGACTTGAAGATATAAGCCCATGAAGTTATGACATTTTCATAAAACACTTAGTGAAAATTTTGCCATGTTTTGGCAGATTTTTGACCTAACTTCTTGGCCAATTTTCACTTAGTTCCAATTTTATTTTGTCAAAATGGTCAACATGAAGGTTGTAGACAATGTTTCAAGCTTTCCAAAATATCCAAGAGCTTGAAGATATCATGTTTGAGCTAGGAGAATCGAAGACAAAAAGTTGGACATCCATTCTTGAATTACAAGTCATTTTTGTGATGAACACTTGATCAAATCTCATAGCCATGCTGCATAATCTTGCTTTGCAGGCTTCTAACTTGCAATTCACTCCTTAATTAATTTTTTACACAACATATTGATCCATTGTCCAAGCATTTGAGCCATTATCCAAATTTCATTTCCATTTATGGCATAAAGGCACCATTGCCATTCATGAAGAGTTGCTTCAATCACAAAGTCAACTTGTATTGAGCTTTGAACTTGTTCCTTCTGCACAAGCTTCATCTACAAAGTCAGATAAATATGTTTAAAGTTGGTAACCACTCTAGATAGCCTTGTACCATGCCTTGGAAAGATGTTTGTCAAGCTTGCTTCAAAAACAAGTTAAAAATCCATAACATGTGATCTTTATTTTCTAATCACTTAAAACCTCCAAACCTCTTGCTTATAAATAGAGGTCATCTTTGCAAGAAAAGATACGATTTACCAAGCATTGAAACTCCCTCAATCTCTCTCAAACTCAGAATTGCCTCAAAACACCATTTTGTGCCATTTCTGACCTTACACATCAAACTCTCAAACCACTCGTGCGTTCTTCCTCAAAACCAATAACAAAGCATCTATATACCATTTAGAAGCTAACCAAACACCTGTTGTACTTCTGTAACTCCATCTTCATCATCCTCCATTTTCAAAAACAGAAGCTTGCATCTTGACTTCTCTAGCATGATTCAGGAACTCTCAACTCAAAGTAACTATTTTAATAGCTTCCTGGAGGTTCAAGGAAGCTAACCAGATCATCACAACACCTTGAAAGGTGATCTAACTCAAAACACGATATCCATCTACAAGGTCAGGATTTGGTACCAATTAAAATTCGTGCACATCTTTGATCCATTGTTTAAGTTATTTACATAGTAGAAATTGTGGTAAAATTTCTAACAAGTTTGATGTTTACACTTTTGAGAATGATTGAGAAATGAGAAAGTTACAAAGTTCTGGTTATGGCGCGAGGAAGAAGATGAAGTTGTCACTAGAATTTGTTTTATAATATAATTTGATGGTTTTATATAAACCAACAGATGTATTACCACCCCAGTGGTAGAAAGCGCGCGCGTAAGGCATTACTATATAAGGTCCTGGGTTCGAGCTCCAGCGAGACCTTTTGTCATTTTTACAACATTTTTTGTTTCTTTTTGTTCAAAAATGCGCATGGGCCTCTTTCCGGATGGGCCTGATCATTTTACTCAATAACACCCTCCACTTCACTTTTACCACGCAGGCCCAACAACATTTCTTTTTATTTCTTATTTTCTGATTCCAAAAACAACTTTGGGCCTAATAAATTTCAAATGTACTTTCTAACCTCCTAATCTCTTTTCAAACCCCCTGACTTCATATCTAATTTTAATTTTATTTTCTTTTTCTTTTCTTTTTCTTTGTTATTATTTTACCTAATTAAAAAAAATACAAAAATATACTTTTATATACTTAGACTAAAAAATTGTTATTTTCTCTTTACTTTATTTTATAATAAAAACCCTAGAAACATTTTTATTTCTCAAATTAATTAAAACTAATTTAGACTTAGATTTTGATTTATTTTTTAAATTAACTTAGACTATACATTAAAACCTTTTTCTACCAAAAAACCCATAAAAACAAATTTCTTTTCTCTTTACATTATCTTTGCATTTTTTGTACATTTTATTATTTCGCACTATAAATTATGTAATTGTCAAAGCTTTGTAATAGTTAGGGTTTAATTATTTGTCATCCCCATTTTTAATTTGTATCCCAATTCCCCTAAAGCATTGTAATAGCGTAGGACATTTACTTTATTCAATTTATCGATTTCCATATTATTCCTAGTAATTAGAGTTTGTATGACAAGACTTAAAATCAAACAATAGATAACCCTAATTCAAAGACAAATACATGAAAACAACACACTTCACACACTTGCACCTCTAGGGTTAACCCACACTTGTTGCCTTAGAATAAAACAGTTATGTCCCTCAAACGTGGGATGCCTTAGCAAAGACCCTCGATTACAAGATTGTAGTCCCTCGATGACCCTTCGATGTTGCCTTCGGTAAACGATCTTATACTCTTATGACAAATTGCTAAGATATCCTACAATGTTTCCTTCTATGACTGTACGACGAACCACGCCTATCCCTTCACATCCAATGATAAGGTTTCTTACTAACTAATGGTAAGATAACACTATCTAAAGGAGGAGGAAAAGAACAAAGACTTTCTTTTGAGTAGGTAGAAGGTTCGTAGTTGCTTGCTCACAAGCATTTCAAAACAAAACATCTTTCAAACACACCAACACTTTCATGAAATATTTTCAAAAGTTAACACTTTGTATACATTCTTATAGAGACGAGAATCATTACAAAGTTCGTCTAAACGAAGACACTTTTCAAAAATACTTTCAGACAAACACAAACACATTTTGCAAAGTATTTTCAAAGTGAGCTAGCAACTAAGCGCCCGTAGATAACTACGAATGAAAAGGGTGCTAACACCTTACTGTTGTACCCCAAAATTTCCCCTCTCATTTTTTATTCAAGATACTATCCTAGGTCTTATCGAATACTCAATTTGGCTCAGAAGTTTGATCAGACAGATTCTCTTCCTAGGCAGTAAGTCAACGATTAGGGTTTGACCTTTCTCAAATAAAATTGATTCTTCAGGGGTTCAAATGATCTTCATAGATCTTCATGTCTCCTCAAGGATGTTAATGCCGAGTTTCGAACCTTGCATCACAAGTTTTCTCAGCCAACGGTTCAAACGACTGAAAATGACTCCATTAACCTAAAAGCTGACCTTTTGCGAGACCAAGTTCAAGCGACTGTAACTTCTTCATTATTCGATATTTTTGAGAGGTTCTTCTTGTGTATGACTCTCCCCGATGTTACCTCCAATTTATTTTCACAAATCAAAGAGCTGATTACGTGTAGAAAATCACCAAAATTTGAATACGTTAGAAGTCGCTTCTTGGATTTTGACCTAATAACTGTTGCCTGATTTCTAAGAATTATGATTTCCTCAAATTATAAGATCTTGAGACGATTATTTCTGCATATGGTCATAGGTGATGTTGCACATTGCGTGGGGAAGACTTTGAAAGTTATCAAATTGTCGCAAGTCATTTGTTTGATTTCAAGTGTTCTTAATCATCATTGTTTTTGAAATTTGTTAAGGTTGATGATGGTTCTCAAAGCATGATTGTTTGGCAATGAAGTTCCATTTTTATCGAGCATGGCGTGCAAGTTTGGTGTGGACAAGAGGTGAAGATTAAGACTGTCATTTAGATGACCATGGATTTGGGGTTTGAGTTAACCAAGTTAGAATTGAATTCTTAAACATTTATTTTGTTTAGAAATTTGATTGGAGTACAAGGCGCATTGGTTATTTGATCATTTTGTGATTGCTTGAAATCCAAGTTACCAAACCAAGATGTTTTAATCCAAAAACATGTAAGTCTCAGAGTGCCTAAGAGGGGGGGGGGGTGAATTAGGCCTATAAAAATTTATTCGGTTTTATGAGAATACTTGATGTGATTTTTGGTTAAGTGTTTGAAGGTTTTGATTATATCTTATCTTTTCCTGATTATGGTGATGAAAGCGATAAATGCGGAAAAGTAAAGAACACGGTGATATATCCTGGTTCCCCTCATAATCCGAGAGTACTCCAGTCCCCTTTCCAACACGAAAGAGATTTCACTATAGTTAGAATGATTGTACAGCCTATGCTTACTATCTAACCTATAGGGTGACCAAAGGTTCTTAACACCTTTAAGATCAAACAAACACTAATGTGAATGAAGAACAATCCTCTTCAAGTCACAACACTTACTTCCAACAATCCTGGATAGTAAGGGAATAATTTCTTTAATGTAATACAATGATTAATTTGAAATAGATGGATAACACTATCAATCTTCAATTGATCTTCTTCTTCAAGATAAAAACAATTCTCAAGTAATGATTATAAATGTTCACAATGTATGTATGAAACTTGTAATGAATTCTTAATGAAAATGTATATGGCAAGTTTCACAAAATTATGAACACATGAAAGTTTAAGTGCAATTTTGAATGAATGAAAATTGTTTTGAAGAAGGTTTATTGTTGTTATGAAAGTTATTGATTTTTTTTATATTGAAAATCTGAAAAATCTGCATTTTATAAAGTCACAAGAACCTCTTCATTCATGCCAATTCATATGAAAAGTTGCAATGCATTCATGAAAGAGTACCATTGAAAATATGTTCAAAAACCAAAAGAAAAGCTGCACTGGTTCGCTAGGAACCGGTTCCGACACTGACAGAACCCAGTTCTTAGTGAACGTTATAAGTCAGAATTCAAAAATATCACGCAGGAACCGGTTCCCCTATTGGTACAACCCGGTTCCTGGTACAAATTCCAGGGACATGTTTTGGAACCCGGTTCCCTGTTAGGGAGGAACCGGTTCCTGAAAGTTAATTTTCAAAAAATCTTTTTGAAAAAGATTTTAAACAAAGTTTTTCTTAAATGAAAACATGTTGGATATGTATATGATTATGAATGCATATTTTTGTGAACATCTATATTCAAGATTTAAGAATTATTTATACCATTTAACATTGTTGATTCTTCAATAATTCTTCTTCTAGTCTTCAAGACTTTTATATGATGTTGATAAGCTTTTTGCACATCCTTTGAAAGTTGATGTCCATGTTGTCTTCATCAAAACAAATGCTTTAAAATATGACTTGAGAAGCTTGCAATTACATTCTCCCCCTTTTTGATGATGACAACCAAGTCTTGAAAACAATTCTTGAAATGTTTATGTTGTTTTGTGTAGCAAACAATGTTGAGCAAATGCAAGGCTCCCCCTAAATTGTATGCTCCCCCTAAGTCCATGATTCTTTGAATTTTGGACTGAGTATGATAGTTACTTGGGCCTGCAAATTCTTTGAAACAAAACAACACATATGCATATTCTTCTCCCCCTTTGTTAACATAAAAAAGGATGGGGAAAAAGAGTGAAACAAATATATTTAAAAATTAAGACGTAAAAACATATAAAAGAAGGAGTAGAAGCAGAGTGTACAAAAACATAAAATTTTGTTTGAAGAAAAATTAATACGTGCACCTTATGAGAAACATTTAGATATCACCTTCATCCAAAATACCAAGTTCTCTTTGGATTTTGAAGAATGGTTCTCGAGCAAGCGGTTTTGTGAAGATATCTGCGAGTTGGTTATGAGTATCCACAAAAGTGACTTCGACATCTCCTTTAAGTACATGATCACGGAGAAAATGATGTCGAATATCTATATGTTTGGTTCTTGAATGCATGACCGGATTCTTTGTAATATTAATAGCACTTGTATTGTCGCATCGAAGAGGAATGCATCCGAGATCAAGTCCGTAATCACGAAGTTGTTGCTTGAGCCAAAGAATTTGTGCACAACAACTACCTGCTGCTATGTATTCTGCTTCGGCCGTGCTAAGAGCAACACATGCTTGCTTTTTACAAGCCCATGATACTAATGCATTTCCAATAATGTGACAAGTACCACTTGTGCCTTTACGATCAGTTTTACAACCTGCATAATCCACGTCAGAATAACCAATTAAAGTGCAGATACTACCTTTAGGATACCATAAGCCGACATTGGTTGTTCCTTTAAGATACTTCATGATCCTTTTAACTGCCATGAGGTGTGATTCCTTTGGATTTGCTTGAAACCGAGCACAAAGACAAACACTAAACATGATGTCAGGACGGCTTGCCGTCAAATACAATAAGGAACCAATCATACCTTGGTATTTTGTAATATCAATTGGAGTACCGGATTCATCTTGATCAACATATGTACCGGAGCCCATTGGAGTATTCATTGCTTTACAATTGTCCATATCAAACTTTTTCAATAATTCTTTGCAATACTTAGATTGGTTGATGAAGATTCCATCTTCTAGTTGCTTAATTTGTAGTCTAAGAAAGTAGTTCATCTTTCCCATCATAGACATCTCGAATTCTCCTTGCATCATCAATGAGAATTCCTCACACATTTCTTTGTTAGTCGATCCAAAAATGATATCATCAACATAGACTTGAACCAATAAAGTGTTACTTTGGATTTTCTTAATGAACAAAGTTTTATCAACCTTACCCTTTTCGAAACCTTTTTCACACAAAAAATTGCTAAGTCTATCATACCATGCTCTTGGTGCTTGCTTTAAGCCATAAAGAGCCTTTCTCAACTTAAAGACATGTGTAGGATGTTTGAAGTCTTCAAATCCCGGAGGTTGTTTAACATAGACTTCTTCATTGATGTATCCATTCAAGAATGCGCTTTTGACGTCCATTTGAAAAAGCTGAAAATTTAATGAACAAGCATAAGCAAGTAAAAGACCTATAGCTTCTAACCTTGCAACCGGAGCAAATGTTTCTTCAAAGTCGATTCCTTCCTCTTGATTGTAACCTTGGGCAACCAACCTTGCTTTGTTTCGAACAATTAGACCATTCTCATCAAGTTTGTTCTTAAACACCCATCGGGTACCTATGATGTGTTTACCACTTGGTCTAAGAACAAGTTCCCAAACTTGATTTCTCTCGAATTGATTTAATTCTTCTTGCATAGCAATAATCCATTGATCATCTCCTAAGGCTTCATCAACTTTGGTAGGTTCAATTTGAGAAACAAACACCATGTTTAAGCAAGCATCTTTTAGATTTAATCTTATTGATACTCCTTGGCTAATGTCACAAATAATTTTGTCAATAGGATGGTCTCTATGAGTTCTCCATTCTTTTGGTAGATCATTGATGTTTGAATCTTGTTGTATAATGTTTTCTCGATTTTCCGGTGATTTCACAACTTGATCATTTGAAAGATCTTCCGGGGGTAAATCTATAGGATCATCATCATCACATACAACTACTTCCTCCTTAGAGGGGTTAGTTTCCTCAAAAGATACATGCATAGATTCTTCAATAGTTAAAGTTCTTTTATTATAAATTCTATATGATTTACTAGAAATAGAATAACCAAGAAATATACCTTCGTCGGATTTCTCGTCAAACTTATCGAGATTGTCTTTGTCATTGTTAAGAACAAAACACTTGCATCCAAAAATGTGAAAGTGAGCAATATTTGGCTTTCTTCCTTTGAAGAGTTCATATGGAGTCTTCTTTATTATAGGTCTAATGATAACTCGATTTCCAATATAACATGCCGTACTAACCGCATCCGCCCAAAAATATTTAGGAAGATTTGCATCACTAAGCATTGTTCTTGCAAGTTCCACTAGAAACCTATTCTTTCTTTCAACTACTCCATTTTGTTGTGGAGTTCTAGGTGCTGAAAAATTATGAGAGATACCATGTTCTTCACAAAATTCTTCAAATTGTGCATTTTGGAATTCTCCACCATGATCACTTCTTATGGATACAATCTTTAGTGATTTTTCATTTTGGATTTGCTTAGCATACTTCTTAAAAGCTTTAAAAGCATCACTTTTCTGCACAAGAAACAAAGTCCAAGAATATCTAGAAAAATCATCAATAATAACCAAAGCATATACATTACCTCCGAAGCTTTTTGTTCTTGATGGACCAAAGAGATCCATGTGCAACAATTGTAGTGGCCTTGTAGTAGACACCACATTCTTAGATTTGAAAGTTGTTTTGGTCTGTTTGCTCTTTTGGCAAGCGCTACATAATTTGTCTTTGATGAACTTCATCTTTGGTAGACCAATAACTAAGTCATGCTTAACCAATTTGTTCAAGTGCTCCATGTGAATGTGAGCAATCCTCTTGTGACATAACCAAGCGTCATTGTTGTTTACCATAAGACATTGTACCTTCATAGACAAATCATCTAAAGTAATCATAAAAATATTGTTAGTTCTTATACCTTTGAGTTTTACCTCATTGGTTGCCTCATCCATAATAAGACATTCTTCTTTGTTGAATTTGATCTTGAACCCTCTATCACAAAGTTGACTTATGCTAAGAAGATTGTGCTTTAATCCTTCAACATAGAGAACATCCTCATTTTGAATGGATGGAGGTGTGCCAACTATTCCAACGCCAAGAATCTTTCCTTTGGTGTTGTCTCCATAGGTGACATACCCTTTGGCTTTATGTACTAGATATGAAAATTGGTGTACATCTCCTGTCATATGCTTTGAACATCCACTATCAAGATACCAAACATTTGATGTGGATTTCAAGCATACCTACAAAAACAAATTATTCTTTGTTAGGTACCCAAGTTGCCTTGGGTCCTTCATAGTTAGTTCCCTTTTTCACCCACACATAATGCCCACTTGCTATACTCAAGTTTCTAACATAGCAAGCATTAGGTGTATGGCCTTTAATACCACAATAAAAACAAGTAGGTTCAAAGTTACTTCTGTATCTAGAAGGATAAGATTTATTCTTAGGAAATGTTTTCTTTTTCGATACATTAGCCTTTTTCTTTTGATGATTATGAACAACTTGCTTCTTTTCTACTTTCTTGGGATTGGAACTATTACTACCCTTTACAAAAACAGTGGGATTGTTACTTGGTTTCTTAGAATTCCCATAACCAAGACCTCTTTTATCATTTGGATAACGTTGTTGGCTTAGTAATCCTTCCAATCCTATTTGTCCTTTTTCATATCGTTCAATGACTCTTTTCAATTGAACAATTTGAAAGACATTTGATTTACACTTGGAGCATGCAAAGTTTTCCTTTTCTTTAATAAAATTTTGTTTTTGAAGATCAAAATCTTTAGTCATGGTGTCAATTTTTTCTAGACAAATTAGAAGTTCTTTTTCTTGATTTGACACCTTTTTGTATAAACTTTTGCATTTCTTCAAGAGTTCATCAATAGCACCTTGAACATCATCATCAAAAAGATTAAATTCATTACTAACCTCTTCTTCATCGTCGGAGTGATGTGAAGCCATCAATGCTAGATTTGCACATTCGTCGCTTTCCAAATCGGATGAAGAACTTATCTCATTATCTTCCCATGCAACATAAGCCTTTTTGTTCTTGAACTCCTTTTTGCCTTTGAATCCATTTTTCTTGGAGAGTTTTGGACAATCCGGCTTTATGTGACCTTGCTTTCCACATTCATAGCATGTGACATCTTGTGTTGATGTGGAGGCTTCTTTATCTTTATGCTTATAGAATTTCTTTCTTTTGACAAAGTTAGCATTATGAAGATTATTTTTATGACCAAAATATTTTCCTAACCTTTTTACAAGAAGCAAGAGATTTTCATCTTCCTCCGATGCATCTTTATCTTGACTTTCTTTTGAATCAACTTTCAAAGCAATGCCTTTGGATTTCTTCTCATGATTCTCATGTTTTTCAAGTCTTCCAAGTTCCGTCTCATATTCTTGAAGCTTTCCGAAAAGTGTTGCGGAAGTCATAGTTGCTAGGCTTTTCTTTTCGGATATTGCCGTCACTTTTGGTTGCCATTCCCTCGTTAAAGACCTAAGCACTTTAAGATTTAATTCATCGTTTGTTAAAGTCTTACCAAGTGCCTTAAAATGGTTTGTCAAGTGAACGAATCTCTTTTGCAAGTCAAGGATGGATTCTCCGGGCAGCATTCTGAATAATTCATATTCTTGACTCAAAGTGTTCAATCTAGACCTTTTTACTTCGGCGATTCCTTCATGAGTTTCTACAAGAGTATCCCAAATTTCCTTTGCTGTTGTACATGCCGATACTCGGAAAAATTCATCCATACTAAGAGCACTTTGGAGAATATTGATTGCCTTTTTGTCAAAGAGAACTTTTTTCTTGTCATCGTCATCCCATGATGTTTTAGGCTTTGATGACCCAACACCATTGACAACACACACCGGAGTAAATGGACCATTCTCAACAATATTCCATATTTCTTCTCCTTGCGCTTCAAGATGAGCCTTCATGCGAATTTTCCAAAAGTCAAAGTATTCACCACAAAACAATGGAGGCTTGTTGTTACTACCACCATCTTTGAAAACCGAATTTTGATTTGGATTTGCGGAAGCCATTTTGGATCTTTAGGAACAAGTTACCTATAACTTGCTCTGATGCCAAATGTAAGTCTCAGAGTGCCTAAGAGGGGGGGGGGGGGGGGTGAATTAGGCCTATAAAAATTTATTCGGTTTTATGAGAATACTTGATGTGATTTTTGGTTAAGTGTTTGAAGGTTTTGATTATATCTTATCTTTTCCTGATTATGGTGATGAAAGCGATAAATGCGGAAAAGTAAAGAACACGGTGATATATCCTGGTTCCCCTCACAATCCGAGAGTACTTCAGTCCCCTTTCCAACACGAAAGAGATTTCACTATAGTTAGAATGATTGTACAACCTATGCTTACTATCTAACCTATAGGGTGACCAAAGGTTCTTAACACCTTTAAGATCAAACAAACACTAATGTGAATGAAGAACAATCCTCTTCAAGTCACAACACTTACTTCCAACAATCCTGGATAGTAAGGGAATAATTTCTTTAATGTAATACAATGATTAATTTGAAATAGATGGATAGCACTATCAATCTTCAATTGATCTTCTTCTTCAAGATAAAAACAATTCTCAAGCAATGATTATAAATGTTCACAATGTATGTATGAAACTTGTAATGAATTCTTAATGAAAATGTATATGGCAAGATTCACAAAATTATGAACACATGAAAGTTTAAGTGAAATTTTGAATGAATGAAAATTGTTTTGAAGAAGGTTTATTGTTGTTATGAAAGTTATTGATTTTTTTTATATTGAAAATCTGAAAAATCTGCATTTTATAAAGTCACAAGAACCTCTTCATTCATATGAAAAGTTGCAATGCATTCATGAAAGAGTACCATTGAAAATATGTTCAAAAACCAAAAGAAAAGCTGCACTGGTTCGCTAGGAACCGGTTCCGACACTGACAGAACCCAGTTCTTAGTGAACGTTATAAGTCAGAATTCAAAAATATCACGCAGGAACCGGTTCCCCTATTGGTACAACCCGGTTCCTGGTACAAATTCCAGGGACATGTTTTTGAACAAGTTTTGGAACCCGGTTCCCTGTTAGGGAGGAACCGGTTCCTGAAAGTTAATTTTCAAAAAATCTTTTTGAAAAAGATTTTAAACAAAGTTTTTCTTAAATGAAAACATGTTGGATATGTATATGATTATGAATGCATATTTTTGTGAACATCTATATTCAAGATTTAAGAATTATTTATACCATTTAACATTGTTGATTCTTCAATAATTCTTCTTCTAGTCTTCAAGACTTTTATATGATGTTGATAAGCTTTTTGCACATCCTTTGAAAGTTGATGTCCATGTTGTCTTCATCAAAACAAATGCTTTAAAATATGACTTGAGAAGCTTGCAATTACAAAACATTCAATTGAGAATTGAAAAGTTTAAGTAAATTCAAGTTTTGTACAATAAATTTCATTACACCAAATTTATTCAAGGCTTTGTATTTATTACATTACAAATGAAATAATTTACAAGTTTTTGTTTTGTTTACAATGAATCACAAATTTTTTGTCTACAAAGAGAGAAATTTTATTTTGTTTTTTCAAGTCTCCGTTGCTTCATCTTTAAGAAATCCTCGCTCGGCATCCACGCCACATGTTCATGAAACAAAGAAGAGAAAATTAGCAATTCAAGCAAGGTGATATGTAAAGAAAAGAAAAGAGAATTTCATCACTAGGGTTTGTATATAACAATCAGATTTTAAGTTGTTTTGTTTTATCATAATCTCTCTTCTCCCATCCTTGAAAATCACAAGGTTGGACCTTGGTTCACAAGAAAGAAAAGCAAATGTGCAAGCAAACAAAACAAAGGCAGGCTGCTGTAAATATAGCAACAAGTACAGGCTGCAAAACCAGCAAACAAAAGTAAGCATAAAAACAAAGGCAGAATACTGTAAAATATAGCAGCAAGTCCAAAGCTGCAAAGCAGCAGCAACGCAACAACAAGTCAAAGCTGCCAAGCAAAGCTACAAAGGCAAGGCTGTCCAAAGCATGCAACAAATATGGCAGTAGATCAAACAAACAACAAAATATACGAACTGAACAGCAGGCCAAGCCTGTAACATAAATCAAACAGTAGGCAGCAGATAAAAATAAACAAAACATAGCAGCAGCAGGCCAAGTCTGTAACATGAAGCAAGCAGTAGGTAGCTGATAAAAACAAACAAAACACAGCAGCAACAAGGCAAAGAATAGATAGCAAGCTTGCTCAACAAAAAAAGCACATCATCATTTTCCTGAAATCATACAAACCCTTCAGAAATCTTGAAATAAAAGCAAAGTGGCTTTACATCAGCATTGAAAGAGAAAGAGGAAAAGAGACAGGTTTAGAGAGATATCACCTAAACAAAAACTGCCCATAAAACTGTCAAAGGCAGCCTACACAACCTGCTGCATATTCTGTCCAAACAGTCCAAGTACAAGAGTCCACAGGCTACTATACCTCAGTCTAAAACTTGCACAAATTTGCACCAAAATAGACATGCCTTAAACTGCACTCAAAAGGTAGCAAGTCAGCATTCTAAAATAGTCCGAAATTCCGCACCCAAAGGCCACAAGGCCAGTTAACCAAAAGTGTTCAAAATTATCTGATTTTCCCCCAAAACGCAATGGGACTGTATATAAAAAAGAGATAGTAGGCATAAGCAGAGGAGGGGGATATATAACAAAACCAGGGCAAGCATACCAAGAGATCAGAACAAAAAAATACAAACCATAGCCAATAAGCCAAGAGTCAGAAAACTAAAAAAGATAGCAGAACCAGCGAAAAAACCACTTCTACTATCACAACCATAAACTCCTCTCATTGTAAATCAAACACAGCACCAACCGTAACCACTGTAACAAAATCTTCATCTTTAATTCAACATCACAGAAAAACCAACAATATATCAAGCAAGAGCAAGGATATAAAAACCAAAAGAGCCAAACTAGCATATAGAAAACAAAAAGGAAGCCAAATTTCAAACCAAGAGCAAAAAGAAATGCATCACCAAAGCTCTGTCCAAAACCTCTCCATACCATTTCACTAATCACAACCTATCAAACCTGCACTTTGCAAACAAGCAATCTCACATCACCAAACTCCCTTTGCTCTACTCTCATCCAAACCCCAACAGCTACTCAATAATAACCTACAACCAACAGAAAACCAACAAGCTACAAATCACAACAGCTCTCACGCACACTCTGACGAACGTAAAAATTTAACAAATCAAACAACAACAAAATGCAGAAAATATAGGAGGTCGCACAGATCCGTTAAGAAGAATTACAGAAGAAATTAGAATCTAAATTGGGTGAAGGGGAATCAGAAGCATTACCTGTGATTTATCGGAGTCAGTATACTCTTTTGGAATTTTCTTTTCTTTGCTTATACTTACCTTAATCCATATGCATGTGTTGCCAACTATTTTTTGATACTTCATGTATTGTTATTTGTTGTTGCTTACCATGAAACCGTGAGCGAACCTGAGACTCGTGAGAGGATTGATTAGCCTTGTCATTTATTTTCTGTAAGAGATGCATATGTTGTTGCTATCTCAGAATTAGCAGTAAGATGAGAGGAACGAGAATTGAAAATTGAGACAGAGAGAGAGGAGGCGCTGCCTCGTTGTTTTCATTTTAGGATTAACAAAACCTTGCACGAGATTGAAGAGAGAAGGTGGACCTTGGGTCGACCCGGTTCGGCCCAGGCCCACCTTGTTTTTTTTAATGATATTTTTAATCCTTTCTTAGCTTTATATTAACAAAAGTAATTAAATACATGAATGAGTGAATGATGCGATTGGTTAAGGCGTGATGCTTTGAAGGAGAAGTCCCAGGTTTGAGACCCCCTGGGATATTTTCCTTTTCTTTTCTGAGTTTAATTTTATTTTTATTTTTTTTTGGCAAACAAAAAAACTCTTAGGCCTCTCCTACTATGCCTAGCGCCTTTGTCTCTTCACTCACCCTCATTTCAGTTTAATACCATCCCTCCATTTTTGTTTTGTTTCAACATTTACTTATTTCTATTATTTTAACAATTCCTAAATTTTTGTTAATTAATTTTCTTAATTAAATTTAGTTCTTGGTTCCAAATTAATTTAGGAAAACTTTGTAGATAATTTTACTAATCATTTTGTACTTAAGTCTTAATTTGTTTATTTAATTTCTTAATAATAAAAAAAAACCTAAAAGACAAAAATATATTCAAACAATTTAATTTCTTTAAATCAATTATTTTATTTTATTTAATAGAATAGATTTTTTTAATTCTCTTTCCAAACTTTTCATACAAAAACAAGAATTTTATTTCCATACTTTGTTAATTAATTGTTACTTCATAGATCGTTGTAATTTTGATTAATTTCTCGATTCGATTTGGTTGTATTATTTGCCTATTTGGACATTTAATTGCACTAATTCATCCCCATTTGTGAATTTGTACCCCCATTCCCCAAATCTCTAATAACGTAGAATTTTAATTTCCGCAATTTACTATTTTCCTTATACTGTATAGTAATTAGGCATGCATGGAAAGATTCAAAATCAATCGCTAGATAAGCCTAATCAAAGACAAAAAATAACTTGAATCAAACACACTTTTTCACACGCGCACCCCTAGGGTAACCTCGCTCGTTGCCTCGGAAACACAGTCATGTCCCTCGAATATGAGACAATTTAGCAAAGACCCTTCGATGAAAAAAAGACCGTAGTCCCTCGATGTTGCCTTCGATAAAATGTTCTAGTCCCTTACGAAAATTGCTAAAGCGTCTCACAAGTTGCCTTCTATGACTGTACAAATGTCCCACGCCTGTCCCTTCACATCCAACGATAGGGCTTCTTACCAAATCAATGGTAATATAGCAACATCTAAAGGAGGAAAAGAACATTTAAGACCTTTCGAGTAGGTAGATTCGCTCTTAATTGATCGCTTGTTCACAACCAAACATTTTACACCAACACTTTCATATTAAAACCTTTTTCAAAAGACAAAAACTTTTTGTATACGTTCTTATAGAGACGAGAACCATGACAAAAACATCTTTTCAAAATCACCTTCAAAAAACACAATACACAAACACCTCTTTGAACTATTTTTCGAAACAACACTTTGTATGCGTTCTTATAGAGATGAGAACCTTTACAAAGACGTTTTCAAAATTCTTTCAAAACCCACACCACGAGCACATTCAAACAAAAGAAAGTGATCTAGCGAGTAGCTAAGAGCCCATGGAAAACCATGGATGAAAAGGGTGCTAACACCTTCCTTTTTCATAATCTACCCCCCGAACCCGAGAAGTAATCTCGAAAGGTCTTTCCTGTGCTTTTTTACCTTTCCTTTTGGATAAAAGAAAAGTCGGTGGCGACTCTGGCTAACCGCACAATTGTGATCAAACACAAAATGATTCGAGTCAGTTCTTCCATCGTATCACACTTACCTTTTCATAACATTACCCCCCGAACTCAAGAAAATTCTCAAAAGGCATTTCCTATTCTTTTCACCCTTTCCTTTATTGGATAAAAGAAAAGTCGGTGGCGACTCTTGCTATCCGCAATAATTGCGATAAAATGCAAAACATCCAAGTCAGTTCTCCCACCGTATTATAGAACTAATGACTCTGCTAAGGAGAAACTTAAAAGTGGGGTTACCTTAGAGATTAGTTCATATTTAAATGCTTTCATTGTTTGACTTGCTTTCTTTCCTCTTAAAAGGGTGTTTGGGTTTTGAATAGATCCTCTACCCAGATCTGGGGGCATTATTAGGTAAGTAGCATTAGATTTGGAGACTGTACGACGTAAATCGATATGGTTGAAACAATGGATAAGTTAGTGTGACAAATTTGTTGGTACCGGTATCCCTTATGGCGAATTAAGGAGAATACATGGTCGCTGTTTGGTGTCATGAAGCACTAATTGACCATAGAACCTTTAGCTGAACAATTTGGCCATTAGGAAGTAGTGAGATAGCCGGCTTTGGTGCAGTTCGAAGTTGGTTAATACTCGATACTACGCTCATTAAGATCAGACTTTCGGGATATTTCTATCGCCAAAATAGAGGCTTGCACTGAAACAATTCCCGATGAAGAAAGATCAATGATGTTGAGGTTCCCTAGAACCCAATTACTTTTTAGGACAGGTTGAACCAACTAAACTTCAAGAGGGTACTTACCTATAAATCTCGTGCAAGCCTAAACCTAAGGACTTGTTTGCTTTTCTTGTATATGTTTATTTGTTCATAACATCATGACATCATACCATAGCATTTTCCACTAACCATTTCAAGGACCTATAAATTTATCTTTGGTCTGTTTTGTAGGATATGGCTTCCATTCACAGAAATACCATCCGAATCAACCTTGTGAAAGTGCCTCCTCAACTCAAAGAGTTAGAATCAAGGGTTCTTGAGAATTCTCCATTCACCAAGAGATATGGTAGAATTCTCAACTTAGTTACGTCAAACTTTAAAGAAGACATGGTACATGTACTCTTTAAATTCTTTGACCCCAAACATCACTGTTTCATATTTCCTGATTATCAATTGGTGCCCACCATGGAAGAGTTCTATCAACTATTGGGAGTTTCTATTCTTGATCAAATACCATTCATCGGTATTGAGAAAGATCCACTACCTGAGGAGATTTCACCAGCCTTACATTTTCAACGGTCCGACATTGTGGCTAATTGGGAAACAATGAGTGGTGTTAAAGGTTTTCTTACTAAGTTTCTTTTTGAGAAGGCTCGACTATTTTGGGATGCTTTAGATTTGCAAGATTTTGAGGAAGTCTTTGATCTTCTAATCTATGGGATGGTATTGTTCCCTAATCCAGACCAACTCATAGACGTGAATTCCGTCAAAGTTTTTCTCTCTCGCAAACCGGTGCCTACTTTTCTCAGAGATATCTTGTATTCTCTTCATACTCGTACCATGAAGAGAAGAGGAATTCTTATGGGTTGCATGAATTTGCTATCTAGGTGGTTTATTTCGCACCTTCCTCATTCTGCTTTGAAGAATGAACAAGGCTTAGATTAGTCTCAAAGGATGATATCGCTCTCACATTCATATGTTCATTGGTGTTCTCGATCTTTGGAGGATATTACCATCATTGAGCGCTGTGGGGAATTCCCTAATGTCTCACTCCTTAGAATTAGGGGAGGTATCACTTATAACCCTTCTCTAGCGTTATGACAGTTTGGGTATGCCCGAAGAGATGGTTCCTATGATGCGCTTATCCAGGGTTTCGTATTCGACTATGAAAGCGATGTACAAATTTATTGTCAAAGGTTTGTACGAGCTTTGGGCATGGTAAACAAGATCGATAGCAAGACTTTGGGGCATAAAAATCCCATACCTCTTAAGCCTTATCTCAAATGGGTACGAAATCGTGCTCAAAGTCTCATAATGTCGTATCCATCCATCCTTCCTGTGATTGTAGAGCCTATTATCAAGGGGGATATTCCTTATACCATTCTTTATCCTGGCATGCCTACTAACCTCGAGGAATTACAAAGGTCATGGGTTCAAATCAAGGGGTAATGAGACACCTTTGAAGCTCGATTTTATGAAAGCGAGAAAAAAATTGTTGGAGCTCACAAGGCAACTTCACGAGGAGCGAAGCCTGAATGCTTACATTGCACCAAAGAGGATGGGCCAGTGGGAGACTTGAGTCTTTTTGTTTTAGGAGTTTATTTTGTCGTCTCTTTAAGACCTTTTTTCTTTTTTCAACTGTAAGCCCAAGAGGCATTTGTAATTCTGGAACTTATTAATGTAATTGTTTTTTTGTCTCCTCTTTGTCTAGAAAATTAAAATTCCTTAAAGTCCTTGAAAACATTGCATCCGCATAACATGCATCATATCATAAGCAGGTTTTCCAACATAGGTTTCCTCATCTTTTTACTGTTTATTTCAGTATAAGATGGATCTCAAGAAAACCGTCAAGGACTTGCAGACTCAACACTCCCAGTTTCAAGAGACTCTTCTTAACTTAACAAAGGGTCAGCAAGAAATGATGGCGCTTCTAGTCACGAAGAAAAAGGCCAAAAAGAAAGTTGTTATCAACATGGGGAAAAAATTCAAAGGCCCCGCCCGACAAGTTCAAATTGAAGAGGTTTCCTCCGAAGAGGATGATAATCAAGATGAAGATGCTAGAAGCACCCGTGCTGGGGGGTGGAAACAATCAAGTCTGTGAAGACAAGGATTATTCTTATGAGCAATACCCACCGGCCAACGAAAAATATAAGCAACTAGAAGACAGACTAAAAGCTGTAGTGATCCAAGTTGTTCCTGGCTTGGACTTTGGAGACTTGGGTTTAATTCTTGGGGTGGTCATTTCCCATAAGCTCAGGATTCCAATTTTTGCCAAGTATGATGGTGTATCATGTCCGAAGCTTCATCTAAGATCATATGTCTGAAAAATTCATCCGTATACCGCCGATAGGAAACTATGGGTGCACTTTTTTCAAGAAAGTCTGTCTGGAACGCAGTTGGATTGGTTTTACCAATTGGAAGGGACCGATATCTATAATTAGGAGGATTTAGCTGCTGCCTTTTACCACCAATATCAATATAATACTGATCTTGCACCAACTAGGGTGCAACTACAAGGCATGACCATGGGTTCAAGTGAGGGCTTCAAGGAATACGCTCAAAATGGATAGACTTGGCTGGCAGGGTGCAGCCACCTTTAACTGATAAAGAGTTGGTAGATATGTTTATGAGAACATTGACTGATCTATTTTTCAACTTGCTTATCGGAAGTTCATCATACGGATTTACTGAATTAATCCTAACTGGTGAGAGGGTTGAAAGCGGGAAGATACCCATGGTCTCCACCTCAAATGCTGTGAAAAAACCATTTATTGGTAAAAAAGAGACTAATGCTGTATATGGATCAAGAAGTCGTGCTAGGAATGACCGTCATCATTCAGTAGGGGGAGTATTGATTTCCAATCCAACTCCAACTCAACGACCGCATCAACAAAGTAACCAACAAAGGTCAGATGCCCAAAGAAGGCAATTTACTAGAATCAATATGTGACTATCTCAAGCTCTGCAGCACCTATTAAAAGCTGATTTGGTGACTTTGCGAGATCCCCCTTCTAATCCTAACACAACTTCTCTAAAATATAACCCAATGCAAAATGTGCCTACCACTCCAATAGTTCCGGACATGATACTAATGAATGTTGGTATTTAAAGAACAAAATCTAAGACCTGGTTGAAAACAAGATAGTTGAATTCGACCCTCCAAAAACTCCTAATGTAATCACCGCACCCAGACCTAGTCATGGTAAGGGTGTCAATGCAATTGAAGATGCCTCTTTTGTTTCCTCCATCAATGATTTAACCACTCCTTTGAAGAATGTTAAAAAGAATTTGTTGAAAGTCAGTGTATTCCTAGGCTGCTTTGAAGACTGTTACCACTGTGATGTACAAATTAATGGTTGTGAATGACTGAAGAAAGGTGTCCAACTCCTGATGAATAACCATGAGATTATATTAGAAAAAACTCCATCTATGAAAAGTTTTACCGAAAATGTATCTCAAGAGTTTGAAGACGTGTCCATCATTACTATCTCAAACAATCCTATTAGGATCACCTCCAAAGGTCCTATAGGATTCCCTCTGAACCAAGGATAGCTCCGCTGATTATCACCACACCGGGGCCAGTCCCCTACTGTTCTGATAAGGCTGTGCCCTGAAACTATGGGGCGGAAGTGTATTATCATGGTATTAAACAAGATTCATGGATTGATGAAGATGAAACTACTGACATTATAAACATTGTTGGATCAAGTAAAGTTACTAGGACGGGGAGGATTTTCTCTCCAGAGATTTCACCTCCGACAACCACCAATACACCCATTTATATTACTGCTACTAAACCTGTTGCTGATGCTCGAGGAAAGGAAAAAATGACTGAGCCTGCCCGGATGGAGGCACCCACAAAAGATATCACCCTTGAGGACCCATCTACCCAAGAGATGGAGGAGATTCTAAAAATTATATGAAAAAGTGATTACAAGATAGTGGAATAGTTAGGGAAGACACCCTCGAATATTTCCATGTTGTCTTTGTTGCTATGCTCTGAGGCACATGCTCAAGCCCTATTAAGATTCATGAAAAATGCACATGTCCCACAAGAAACTACCGCCGACCAATTTGAAACCTGTGTAGCAAGCCATACTGCCGATAATGGTTTAGGATTTTCAAATGCAAATTTGACTCCAGCGAGGAAGAATCACAATAAAGCTCTGCATATTTCCATCGAGTGTAAGGGCACCACTTTAGCATATTTGTTAGTGGATACTGGGTCCTCCCTCAGTGTTTTACCAAAAAAGGGCTCTGGGCAGATTGGATTGTAAAGGGTTGGTGCTGAAATCGAGTGACATTGTGGTAAGAGCTTTTGATGGGTCGAAAAGGATGGTCCATGGAGAGGTTGATCTCCCTATCAAGGCTGGGTCTCAAGTCTTTAACTCGGCTTACTCTTGTTTACTTGGACACCCATGGATTCATGGGGTGGGTGCGGTTACTTCCACGTTGCACCAAAAGTTGAAATATCCAATAAAGGGGAAGATCGTCACGGTGTGCGGAGAAGAAGAATTCATGGTTATCCATTTAAATTCTTCCAAGTATGTTAAAATGGATGATGAATTTGTTGAGACCCTCTGTCAAGCATTCGAAGTGGTCCCTCCCATGGTTGATGTTGCCAAGACCACTCTTGCCACTCCCAAAGCTGCTAAAGATACACAAAGGATGGCCTCTCTCAAAGATGCTCATGTTGTTGTTGAAGAAAGAGGTTGCACCCTTTGGGGGCAACTTGATATCCCATACAAGTTAGACAGTTTGGGTTGGGCTTCACCTCCAAGGCTCAAAAAGAATTTCGACATGCTCGTGCAGGGAAACCACCTCTATGTATTAGCAATAATGAGGTTAATGCTCTTGGAGACTCTGACAGTGACGGTGACTGGGACGGTTGGATCTACCCAACTGCTAATAGAGGAATCGACAACTGGCAGACCAAAGATTTCATATCCATCTCCTTTATCTAGGACTAATTTCCATTTCCTATTTTTATTACTTTGAGAAATTTGTCTGTAATTTCCATTAAAACAATGACTTTAAACCATGTGCCTTGCCCGGGGCACAATGGTCCATTTGTTAAGAGTTTGTCACTTTCATATGCCATATGCTCATTTTAATGAAAAACATTGGACTATTTTGCATTCAAATTTTGTGCTCCTTGTCTTTCTTTACTTTACTGCATTTTTAAAAATAGCCATGTGACCTTACATACACACACATACGCATTTGCAGATCTACATCCACTCCGGATCACATTGACAATAATTCTGCTATTTCCATCTATGACTTTGAAAATCCAATCTATCAAGCCTAAGAAGAAGGTGAAGAAGATTGTCAGATACATAGGGAACTCACCAGACTCTTGAGCCAAGAGGAAAAGGCCATTCAACTGCACGAAGAGCCTGTTGAAGTGATAAACCTAGGTACTGAGGCAGATAGGAAAGAAGTCAAGATAGCGCTAACCTTAAAGATAATGTCAAGAGCATATTAGTTCAGATGTTGCACGACTATGTTGAGTTATTTTATTGGTCATATGAAGATATTCTGGGACTTAATACTGACATTATGGTTCACCGATTGCCGATAAGGGAAGGTTGTGCTCTAATCAAACAAAAGATTCGTCTCTTGAGGCCATACATGTCTGAGAAAATCAAGGTTGAGGTAATAAAACAATTCAATGCAGGTTTTCTGGAAGTGACACCATATCCCCAATGGGTTGTAAATGTGGTCCCACTGCCGAAGAAAGATGGAAAGGTCCTTATGTGTGTAGACTACAGGGATTTGAATAGAGCAAGCCCCAAAGATGACTTTCCTCTACCATATATCGATGTCTTGGTTGACAACACTACTCAACATAAAGTGATCTCCTTCATGGACGATTTCTCCAGATACAACTAAATCAAAATGGCCATGAAGACATGGAGAAAACCACTTTTGTTACACAATGGGGCACTTTTTGCTATAAGGTCATGCCGTTTGGACTCAAGAGTGCAAGCACAACTTATCAATGGGCTATGGTGGATTTGTTTCATGACATGATTCATCATGAGATAGAAGTCTATGTTGATGACATGATAGCAAGATCACAAACTGAGGAAGAGCACCTTGATCACCTACACAAGTTATTTGAAAGGTTGAAGAAATACAAGCTGAGGCTGAACCCCAACAAATGCACCTTTGGGGTGAGGTCTGGAAAACTTCTAGGCTTCATCGTCAGTGGAAAAGGTATTGAGGTCGATCCTGCAAAAGTCAAAGCCATACAAGAGATGAATGTTACCTGTACTGAGAAAGAGGTCAGGGGTTTCTTAGGTCGACTCAACTATATCGCCCGATTCATTTCTCACTTAACTACTACTTGTGAACTAATCTTCAAACTGTTGAAGAAAGATCAAGTAGTCAGATGGAATGACGACTGCCAAACAACTTTTGACAAGATCAAGGAGTATTTGCAAGAACCTCCAATCCTAATGCCTCCAGTTGAAGGAAGACCTCTGATTATGTACTTGATTGTGTTAGAGAATTCAACGGGGGTGTGTGCTGGGCTAACATGAAGAGTCTGGTCGAAATGAGCATGCAATATACTACCTTAGAAAAAAGTTTACCAACTGTGAAACAAGATATTCACTGCTCTAGAAAACTTTTTGTGCTTTGGCATGGGCTTCTCGCTGACTGAGACAATATATGTTGACTCATACCACTATATTGATCTCTAAGATGGATCCCATCAAGTACATCTTCCAGAAGCCAGCTCTCTCCGGACGAATAGCAAGATGGAAAATGATCTTGACCGAATATGACATCCAATACACTACACAAAAAGCTATCAAAGGAAGTATACTGGCGAATCATTTAGCCCATCAAGCTATTGATGACTATCAATCCATGAATTTTGAATTCCCAAACGAGAATATTATGCTGATAATCGACTGTGAAAAGCCTGGACTATATGAAGGACCTAAACAAGGATCCCGATGGACTATGGTTTTTGATGGAGCTTCCAATGCATTGGGTAACAAAATTAGTGTTGTGATCATTTCTCCCGAAGGTTGCCAGACACCTTTCACTGCCAGACTCTACTTTGACTGCACAAACAACATGACCGAGTATGAGACATGCATCTTGGGTCTTAAGGCTGCTATTGACCTAAGAATCAACTTCTTGAGCGTGTACGGAGATTCAGCTCTGGTGATCAATCAAGTTAAAGGAGTGTGGGATACCAAACATCCAAACCTGATTCCTTACAAAGAATTTCTGTTCACCTTGATCCCTTACTTCGAAGAGGTCACCTTTGAACATATCCAAAGGGAAGAAACTCAGTTGGCAGATGCCTTAACAACTATGTCGTCTATGATAAAGGTTAATTGGGACAATGAAGCTCCCAGAATTACTATCAAAAGATTCAACGAGCCGGTGCACTATTGTGAGATTGACACTAATGAGGAAAAGCCTTGGTTTTATGAGGTGAAAAGCTATCTTGAAGCACAAGAATATCCCGAGGGAGCTTCAATCAATGACAAGAAATTCCTGCGGAGGTTCTCTGTCAAGTTCTTTCTGAGTAATGGGATTTTGTACAAACGCAACCATGATTCAACTCTGCTCCATTGTATGGATAAGAACGGAGTAGAGAAGATCATGGAGAACATGCATGACGGTATCTTTGGAGCTCACTCTAGTGGATATACTATGGCCAAGAAAATTCAGAGGACTGGTTACTATTGGTCAACAATGGAAACTGATTGTCACCACCATTCGAGGACTTGCCATAAGTGCCAGATTTATGCTGACAAGGTTCATGTGCCTCCAATACCTTTAAATGTCATGATAGCTCCTTGGACATTTGCAATGTGGGGCATTGACATGATCGGGGAAATCAAGCCCACCGCCTCTAATGGACATCATTTCATCCTCTTCGCCATTGGCTACTTCACCAAATGGGTCGAAGCGACTTCATTCGCCTCAGTTACCAAGAATGTTGTAGCCCGATTTATCAAGCATAAGCCCATCTGTCGTCACGACATCCCTGAAAGGATTATCACTGACAATGGTACCAACCTCAACAATGCTATGATCATTGAACTCTGCATGCAATTAAAAATCAAGCATCACAACTCTTCTCAGTACAGACCTAATATGAATGGCACAGTGGAAGCAACCAACAAGAACATAAAGAAGATTATGTAAAAGATGGTGGTGACCTATAAAGACTGGCATGATATATTGTCGTTTTCTCTTCATGGCTACCGTACCTCGACACAAACATCAACTGGGACAACCCCATTCTCGTTAGTCTATGGCATAAAAGACATCCTGCCTGTCGAAATTCAGATTCCTTCCTTAAGGATTATGAAAGAAGCATACTTAGGCGACGACGAATGGATCTAGACTAGGTTGGATCAGTTGAATCTGATTGATGAAAAGAGACCGGCTGTTGTCTGTCATGGCCAAATGTATCAAAAGACGTATGATCAAGGCATTTAACAAGAAGATCAAGCCTCGAGTGTTCCAGGCTGGCGACTTGGTTATAAAGTGCCTCATTCTACCACAAGGCGATCCTAGGGGCAAATAGACTCCCACATACGAAGGGCAATTTGTAGTCAAGAAAGTATTCTCTGGCAGTGCTATGATGTTAACCATTATGGACAACAAGGATTTCCCACACCCGGTGAACACAGACATAGTATAAAAATATTATGCATAAGAATGACCCGCTAGGTTGACATGCCTAGGAAAAAATAAGGGAATCCCGGCAAACCAAAAAGGTTCAGGAAAAAGTTAGGGATATATACAAAATATTATACACCCAGCAAGTTGAAAACCCGCAAGGGCGGCTTGGGCAAAAACGGGTATCCTGGTGGACTGAAAACTTGAAAGGGCGGTCCAGGCAAAAGTTAGGGATTAAAGCGTACAACTATGTCCCGTTGGATCACTACATCCAACTTTATTACCAAGGTCAAAGCTCAAATGGTACAAGATTCAATTCAATCAACTTCTCCTGACAGCAAGGGATGATATTCGAGGACATAGGGGCAATAGCAGAGTCGGAACCCAATGAGATCACATTCACATGGCTATATATATTTTCACTTTGTATTCTTTTCATTTTATGACGACTTCCTCTTACTAGGACTCTTCTCTCTTTGTACAAAAAACACTTGTTTATAGGAAAATTATCATTACAAATATACATTGAAGTGCAAACTTTTGGTTTTTCTGTTTTGATTGCAAAAACGTCCAATGAATAAAATTAAAATGAACATACGCATACGAACATAATTAACTGTTAACAAATAAGAACATGAATAAATACTTACTCAAGGAGCCAGGGTAACACGAACGCTATCCATAAATCCCCACAGATTAAATTCATACAATTTCCTTTTGGAATTCCAATCAGCATATCTCCCAGAAATGTTTCTTCTTCAGCCGAGTTTGGCTTTCCAAAACTAAAAAAGAAACCTTGAAAATTCTCTTCCACAAAAGAATCCATTTCCCCAATAAGGTCGCCAAAATACTTTCATCACCAGGGTTTATCTCCCCAACATACTACAATATCCCCAGCTTGAGTCTATTCCTCCGACTATTACAAATCACTGACAAAACTCCTCTCCCCCAGTTAGAGTTAATACTACCCCCAAAAAGGTATTGCAAAGCTTGGATTTCAACCATATACCAGTCAAGTATCCTCCCCAGACAAGACAAAACTTTAGTCATCTCTTTTATTCTCAGTCGAGGCTTATAAGAGTTAAATTCCCCAGTGGAGAAACGAACAACTAATGTTCCTAAACTCTACTCCCCAAGCAGAAATCAAACATCCTCAGTGGAGTGTCCTTAACTAAAGTCAGCAGGAATTCCCAACGGAAGCATTTTAGACAAAGTTGAAGATACACATACTCTTCATCCTCAATAACGATCAAGTATTTTATTTATTCTAAACAAATATTTTACATTCATACATCAAAGCATACACATACGAAACTCATATAGCACAATCTCATTTATTTTGAGAACATCATTACATAATGCATTTCATACATCATGACATTGCATACAACTAATTCTTTACCTTTTTCAGGAAAGATCAGTCGCCAGATGAATACCATAAACAATGGACATTTCTTTCACAAGACATCTGCTGGTTTAGTTTAAATCAACCAATGATTTATCCTGATTCGTTTCCTGTATACACTTCCTCTAGATCAGTTAAATCGCCCCTAAGATTTATGCTGATTCCTTATCCAGTTAAAGAACATTCAAGATATCTGCTGGTTCTGTTTAAATCGACCAATGATTTATCCTGATTCGTTTCCGGTAGACACTTCCTCTGGTTCAGTTAAATCACCCCTAATATTTATGCTGATTCTTTATCCAGTTAAAGAACATTCAAGACATCTGTTGGTTCAGTTTAAACCGACCAATGATTTATCCTGATTCGTTTACGGTAGACACTTTCTCTGGTTCAGTTAAATCACCACTAAGATTTATGCTGATTTGTTATCCAGTTAAAGAACATTCAAGACATCAGCTGGTTCAATTTAAATCGACCAATGATTATCCTGATTCGTTTCCAGTAGACACTTCCTCTGGTTTAGTCAAATCAATCCTAAGATTTTCTAATTCTTATCCAGTCAAAGTCAAATACAGGCATCTGCTTTGTTTTAGATAAATCGACCAAAAATTTATTCTGATACTTCTTTCAATCTCTATCAATAGTTACTTTGTATGGCATCTTTAAGCCCATTCCCTATAATCAATCAACAACGCCACTTCATGCACAAACGAGTGCAAATTTCTGGGCACTTTTAGTCTTCAATCATCTTCTACCTTCAAGTCGCGAATGGCGGACATGCCAATCTAACTCTTCAGGTTTAATAAGATTAAACAGGGGCAGATGTCGTGCCCCAAAATTTTCCCTTTCTTCTCTCAATACATTTCTCACCAAAGATCTCAAATGATCAAGGATTCTCCAAGATTTGATCAGACAAACTCATCTCCTAGCACTAAGGCCACAAATTAGGGTTTTGATTTTCACAAGGACAATTGGAATTCTAATGACTCAAATGAATTTCATGGTTCATTAAATACCTCCAAGAATACTCATGCCAAGTTTCAAGTCTTAAATCACAATTTTGCTCAGTCAATTGATCAGATGACTGAAAATTAGTTGTATTGGGTAAAAAGTCAACTGTGGTCATCCCACAATCAAACTTCAAGATTTTTGGCCAATATCAAAATTTTAAAGTCATATTTATCAATTGATCAAGTTTGGATCATAATTCCTCAAGAAAAGTGTTCCAATCATCAAAGGGGAAAATGGTCAAAATTAGGGTTTTGACTAAGAATGACTGATTTTTGACTTTTTGACCTGATACGTGACCTATTAATTTAAGGCATAATTTTAAGGATTCAAAGACAACATCTTGACCTAATTCCATGGCTCAATTCATTTCTCAAGATCAAACATTTGATAGTTGAAATTTGGTCAACTGATGAAAAAGTCAACTGATACACCAAAAGTCAAACTTTGACTTTTTGGTCAACATTAAGTTTCAAAGATCAAGATTTATCAAGACATTAAAAATATGAAGCTTGATCATCAAGAATCAATAATCTCAAAATGCAAGATAATTTCACTACTTCGTGACCTTTTTTCACCAAGATGCAAGATGATTCAAAGAAAACTTTCAACATGAAAGTTGTATATCTTGATGAATTCTACAACATTTTATTAGAGGGTTGATGTCCAAAAAATGCTTAGATTTGAAGATATAAGCCCATGAAGTCATGACATTTTCATAAAACACTTAATGAAAATTTTGACAAGTTTAGGCAGATTTTTTACCTAACTTCTTGGCCAATTTTCACTTAGTTCCAATTTGATTTTGTTAAAATGGTCAAAATGAAGGTTGTATACAATGTTTCAAGCTTTCCAAAATGTCCAAGAAATTGAAGAGATCATGTTTGATCTAGGAGAATTGAAGACAAGAAGTTGGACATCCATTCTTGAATTACAAGTCATTTTTGTGATGAACACTTGACCAAATCTCATAGCCATGCTGCATAATCTTGCTTTGAAGGCTTCTAACTTGCAATTCACTCCTTAATAATTGTTTACACAACATATTGAGCGCTTGTCCAAGCATTTGAGCCATTATCCAAATTGCATTTCCATTTATGGCACAAAGGCACAATTGCCATTCTTGAAAAGTTGCTTTAATCACAAAGTCAACTTGTATTGAGCTTTGCACTTGTTCCTTCTGCACAAGCTTCATATTCAAAGTCAGATAAACATGTTTACAGTTGGTAACCACTCTAGATAGCCTTGTATCATGCCTTGGAAAGATGTTTGTCAAGCTTGCTTCAAAAATAAGTTAAAAATCCATAACATGTGATATTTGTTTTCTGATCATTTAAAACCTCCAAACCTCTTGCTTATAAATAGAGGCCATCTTTGCAAGACAATATACGATTTTGCAAGCATTGAAACTCCCCTAAACTCTCTCAAACTCAGAATTTCCTCAAAACACCATTTTGTGCCATTTCTGACCTTACACATCAAACTCTCAAACCATTTGTGCGTTCTTCCTCAAAACCAATCACAAAGCATCTATATACCAATTTAGAAGCTAACCAAAACCACTCGTGCATTGATCCATTGTTTAAGTTATTTACATAGGTGAAATCATGGTAAAATTTCTAACAAGTTTGATGTTTACACTTTTGAGAATGGTTGAGAAACGAGAAAGTTACAGAGTTCTGGTTATGGCGCGAGGAAGAAGATGAAGTTGTCACTAGAATTTGTTTTATAATATAATGTGATGGTTTTATATAAACCAACGGATGTATCACCACCCTAGTGGTAGAAAACGCACGCGTAAGGCATTACTATAGAAGGTCCTGGGTTCGAGCCCCGACAAGACCTTTTGTCATTTTTACAACATGTTTTTGTTTCTTTTTATTCAAAACTGCGTCTTGGCCTCTTTCCTGACGGACCTGATCATTTTACTCAATAATACCATCCACTTCACTTTTACCACACAGGCCCAACAACATTTCTTTTTTATTTCTTATTTTCTGATTCCAAAAACAACTTTGGGCCTAATAAATTCCAAATGTACTTTCTAACCTCCTAATCTCTTTTCGAACCCCCCTGACTTCATATCTAATTTTAATTTATTTTTCTTTTTATTTTCTTTTTCTTTATTATTATTTTACCTAATTAAAAAAATACAAAAAAATACTTTTATATACTTTGACTAAAAAATTGTTATTTTCTCTTTACTTTATTTTATAATAAAACCCTAGAAACGTTTTTCTTTCTCAAATTAATAAAAACTAATTTAGACTTAGGTTTTGATTTATTTTTTAAATTAACTTAGACTATACATTAAAACTTTTTTCTACCAAAAACCCATAAAAACAAATTTCTTTTTTTCTTTACATTATCTTTGCATTTTTTGTATATTTTATTATTTCGTACTATAAAATATGTAATTGTCAAAGCTTTTTAATAGTTAGGGTTTACTTATTTGTCATCCCCATTTGAAATTTGTATCCCCATTCCCCTAAAGCATTGTAATAGCGTAGGACATTTACTTTCCACAATTTATCGCTTTCCATATTATTGATAGTAATTAGGGTTTGTATGACAAGACTTAAAATCAAATAATAGATAACTCTAATTCAAAGACAGATACATGAAAACAACACACTTTGCACACTTGCACCTATAGGGTTAACCCACACTTGTTGCCTTAGAATAAAATAGTCATGCCCCTCGAACGTGGGAGACCCTCGATTACAAGATCGTAGTCCCTTGATGACCCTTCGATGTTGCCTTCGGTAAACGATATTAGACCTTTATGACAAATTGCTAAGGTATCTTACAATGTTGCCTTCTATGATTGTATGACGACCCACGCCTGACCCTTCACATCCAATGATAAGATTTATTACTAACCAATGGTAAGATAACACTATCTAAAGGAGGAGGAAAAGAACAAAGACTTTCTTTTGAGTAGGTAGAACGTTCGTAGTTGCTTGCTCACAAACATTTCAAAATAAAACATATTTCAAACACACCAACACTTTCATGAATTATTTTCAAAATTCAACACTTTATATACATTCTTATAGAGACGAGAATCATTACAAAGTTCGCCTAAACGAAGGCACTTTTCAAAAATACTTTCAGACAAACACAAACACATTTCACAAAGCATTTTCAAAGTGAGATAGTAACTAAGAGCCCGTAGATAACTACAGATGAAAAGGGTACTAACACCTTCCCTTTTCATAACCTACCCCTCCCCCCCCCCCCCCCCCCCCCCCCCCCCGAACTCAAGAAAATTCTCAAAAGGTCTTTCCTGTTCTTTTCACCCTTTCCTTTATTGGATAAAAGAAAAGTCGATGGCGACTCTTGCTATCCGCAACAATTGCGATAAAACTGAAAACACCCAAGTCAGTTCTCTCACCGTATTACAGTGGAGTATGTCCAGGGAATGATTCTCCTGGCATAGCCTGGGCAACATGTTGTTGTGCTACTTGAGATATTTGGGTTTCAAGCATCTTTTTATGGGTTACCACATAATCGACTTTGTTGCCTAATCATGTAATCAACTCATTTATATGAATGTTTTGGTTCATGAATTATTTTTTTTATGGGTTTAATTTGAAATGAAGTTTTCCATAATATTCTCTAGGTTTGATTTCTGAGGGGTAGTTTGCATAGGTTGTGCTGGTCTTTGAGCTTGGAACCCTTGTGATCTTTGAGGTGCAATGTTATAGGTGTTTCTAGGGTTATAAGTGTTTGAGTAAGGGTTTGTTTGCACATAATTTACCTGATCTGAGTTGGGTTCAGCTAGAAGGTTGCATTCAACAGTGATGTACCCTGGGGTTCCACATATTTTGCATCTAGGTTGAATTTCAGCTACAATGGCTTTAGGATTAACAACTAAGTTTTCGACCTTTTATGCTAAAGCATCCATCTTGGCATTCATATGATCTAGGCTACTAACTTCGTATATACCTCATTTGGTTTCTTTCTTCTCTACCTATGCTCGTTCAGTTCCCCATTGATAATGGTTTTGTGCCATATCTTTTATGAGCATGCGTGCTTCAGGGTATGTTTTGTTCATCTGTGCACCACTGGCAGAAGCATCAATGGTCATCTTTGTGTTATAGATAAGTCCATTGTAGAAGGTATGAGTGATCAACCATTATTCTAATTCATGATGTGGACAAGCCCTTAATAGCTATTTGTATATTTTCCAAGCCTCGAAAAGAGATTCACCATCTTGTTGAGTAAACCTTGTTATTTGATTTCGTAAGACAACAGTCTTACTTGCTGGAAAGTATCTAGCAATGAATACTTTCTTCAGGTCATTCCAAGTGGTGATAGAAATTGCTGGGAGAGATTCTAGCCATGATCTTGCTCTATCTCTGAGGGAGAAAGGGAATAAACGTAAGTGTATAGCCTCAAGAGGAGCACCGTTTCTTTTCAATGTGTCAGCTAATTGAATAAACACTTTCAGGTGTTGGTTAGGCTTCTCAGTAAAGAGACCAGTGAATTGATTTTGTTGCACGGTTTGCAACAAAGCGGGTTTCAATTCAAAATTGTTATCCAAAATTGTAGGGTTAAGGATACTTGAATGAGGTTTTCTATTAAATGGTAAGGCGAAATCCTTAAGCGGCTTACGGTCTTGTTCATCTGCCATCGCTCTACGGATTCATCGGAGAAAAAGTCTCGCACCTGAGTATTTTTCTGGTTCAACTATTGTATCTTCTAAAGTTTCAGTACTACGAGTTCTTTGCATTTACCGAAAACAGGGTGTCTTAATCTAGATGGTGTAATAACTAAGTTACGATATTTTACATAATTGGTCCCCGACAACAACGCCAAAAACTTGATGGGGTATTTTGCAAGTGCACAAAAAATATTAGAGTAATATAAAGAGTGTCGAATCCACACAGACCTAATAGTAAAGCTTATTGTCATCTATTGCTACAGTGTTTATCTAAGGCGAATAAAAATAAGTTTTTGGGTTGTGAAAAAAGGATACAATAATAAACTTAAATTAATTCAGAAAGGCAATGCTGGAATGTGGATCTCATCAATTTGTTGATACTCTTATTGTTTTTAAATTGAACTACCTATGGGACAATATTTTCCTCTTTGAAAAAGAACTAATTAAAAAGGAATCGTCGTTGTCGTGTAATCGGAACTGGATTTTACCATCTAATTTATACCAATTATTGTTGTGTTCCCGATGCATTTTTCTTTAAAGAAGTAATAATTTTTTTTAGAAATAAGTTTCTTTTACTCATATGAAAAGTAGTTTTGAATGGAAAATTAGACTTTAAAGGGTTCTCGACATTCACTCGACCAACCGCACCTTAAACACATAAACACGTCCAAAAATAGGTTTAAAAATATTTTATTAAAATACTAATCTTTCTAATTAATTAACAAAGAGCTTTCACGATTTTTATTAATTAAAAACTAAACAAGCTTAATCTTTTGTACCATACGACTTTCGATCTTACCCAGTGTATAAATGGTTCTATTTTTGTATTAACCGACAAAATTAAGTTTAGAAAAGTTGTGATTAAAATAAAAACAGCCCCATAAGCTTTTGTCAAGAACAAAGATTTTGAGTACCTTCAAATCGACGGTCCTCACATTCCAACACTTATAACTTAGCTAGACATGATTATAACGTGCGATAAAACAATTAATTCGTTTTTTAAATAAAGGATAGTATACATAATGATTAAAACTTGAAACATGTAATTGGAATAGAAATAAAATAAGAACATGCGATTAAATAAAGAGACGATAAAATAAATGTAATGTGTTAATAATAACTTGCTCCGAAGAGACTTTAATCTGGTACAAGAGTAAATTTCTGGAAACTTGAATGCGGAAAATAAAATGGCCGCAAGATTAAAACTTTGTACAAAGTTTCTCCAAACTCAATACAAACTCGACCCTCAAAAGTTCTATAACCCCTCAATGTGACGAATTATAGCTTTAATCAGTAAATATATTCCTTAGAGTATGCTAAGCTTGGATAATCCCAAAAAGTGAATGTACAGACCTATTTATAGAGTTCCAAAACCTTAAAATATCAAGCAGACAGTTGTTGGTTTTGTGGGAGAGATTTAGGAGAGAATGGGAATAGTTGGAGACCAAGCAAAGCCCAAAATGTAACAGTTGTGCGTTTCAACGAGTGAAGAATGCCACACCCATCATGGTGAACACCATGCTCCAATTTTGGCTATGACTTGGTCTCGTGACCGTTAGCTCGCGGACCACTCATGGCCACCTCTGTGGTCAACGCCATTGTGGTTGTATTGAGTGTAAAATGCCTCATTCTTCTCCATTTTTAGCTCGAATTACTTCATTTCTTCGCATATGACTCCCATTTGGTAAATTACCTGAAATCCAGACAAAATACCAACATAACATAGGAAAAGGAGATAAAAAAATAAAACATAAGATAATCGAGTAAAAAATATAGTGTGTTTTGATGTTATCAATGTTCTAGTGCCCTACCAAAAGTTTTGCAATTGGCAGAGGCTGTTTTCTGAGCATACTAAGCCGGCTTTTTAGGAGGTTTTATGTGTAAAATAAAGAGCAGCCCGCTAAGCATGCCTATATTGCTTAGCATAGTATGCAGATTTCAGTTTTTTATAAATAGTTTTTAGACAGATTTTAAGGTGATGTTTTGGTTGGTTTATGTTTCCAATTCATCACTGGGCGTTCTTTGGTAGAGAGAGCTAAAAAACAACAATGGAGTTTGCATGTGGATGATCTGGAGGCAGAGTTCTCATCAACCGGAGCTGGCAACCCATGAGATATTTGGTTTTTTGTCATTTCTTCTCTATGTATTTCTCTATTTGTTGGGTTTTATTTATACTCTTACTATGAATCTATGTATATTTGTTGATCATGCTGTTATATAAAACTTGCTTTACAAATCAATCTTGTTGCTTTCCTTAATCTTTTGCATTTATGTTTGGATTTATGTTGTTTTAGAGATAGACCTCACAAATCTTGATTAGGTAAAGCAATCTATTATTTTCTAGATTCTAGATATAGATTTAGAGCTAATAATCACTTGCATATCAAAGCTTAATGCGTTTGTGTTGCTATTTCGCGCGAGGCATCGCCAACGCGAGAATATGATTTTTCTCACAACTTTGCATTAGAAATAACCTTAATTGTGATATGTCTTGTAGGTGTTTCAGACATGGACACTGATATGAGAGATACATGATAATTTTGACAAGTATTGTAGGTTGAGTACAACTGATCAATATGTTTAAGTTTGTGACGAGTAGTTTAAATTCATGCCTGGTAAGTTTCACCTCTCTTAAGAATGAATTTATTTTCCTTTTCATATGAATTTTGCATTTAAACCAATTCAACCCAAGCTCAGAAATGAGGAAACTATTAATGAAAGTCTTCACCTCGCACTAATCCATGTGGAAACGATAAATTTCCCAGAAAATACTTCTTTTCTTTTGTTCTTGCCACTTTACTGCAGTTTGAACATTGATCACTTTCAAACTTTTAGCACAATTAACATATAAGCATGATTAAACATAATAAGATCGAGTTAACAAGAATGTTAGTTTCCGACATTTAGTGCATAATGGAAAGCTACCTCACACAAGGCTAAGTTCTAACGTGATTCACATTTTACATGTATTGAAAAAGAATTAATGGCATGATATTTTGCACAAATCACAAGTTTCATATTCATACTAAGTTTAGAAAATAATAAACATGTACCTTGAATTTGTTACTTCAATTTATTCATATCATCATCACTCAATTGCAAGTTGAATCACATCTTGACAAGTTCACTTGGTTCCTTCAAAGTTGTTTAAACTTAGGAACAAAGTCAGAATTTTTTTTATTAATAACCAAGTATTAAAAAAATATTTCACGAATAACCGGGTTTCGGAAAAATTTACGCAAATAACCATGTTTGAGATGGCTCCACAAAGGAGGAGCCATCTCATTTGGCGCCTCCTCCTCTTTTTATAAGGGAGGCGCCATCTCATTTGGCGCCTAAGGGCAAATGGCAAGCCCTAAGCCAAATGAGATGGCGCCTATGTGCAAAATTAGGTCAAAAAAAATTTTTTTTTTCCTTTCCTGCGCGTTGCGTATTAGACAGAGATAAACAAAATTGATTTTTTATTTGAAAAAAAATAATTACATTCAACTGTTTTACATTTAAATAACAGTAAAAAAATAGATACAAAAAATACTGGAAAAAAAAAAGATACATCAATGATCCCCAGGAACCCGGTAATGACCCCCAGTTCCGCATCCCCGTCCTCGCCTTTCTCTTGCTGGGTGCCGTCTCGTTTCCTGTTGCGGCAAGGTCGATGGCCCAGCGAAGTCAATGCGATCCGAATCCATAAAATCAGTAAGATCTCGATATCTCGAAGATCCGCTCTGGTACAGTCGGTTACCCATACCCTCGAAGTTTGGTCGTGTTGGCGGTGGGTGGGGTTCCATGGTTGGTCGGTAGCATTGGTCGTCTGAGTATGGGGGGTAGAAAGGAAATGGATCTTGTGGTGTTTGGTACTGTGGATGTTGGGTTGTTTGGTGATATGGTGGTTGATGGTAGGTTTGGTCGGGTTGGTCATAATCTTCTGACATTCCCATATCAGGGCTAAGGCTGGATGTTGAGGGCCCCATATTGGGATATGTGGAAGACTGAAATTGTGTATGGGGTATGTGGGTTTGCTGGTATTGGGGTTGGTATTGTGGTTGGGTTTGAGGCATATCTGGGTATTGGTAGTTTGGCGGTGATTGTGGTTGGTAGTACGGCATTTGGTTGTAGTTGTGTTGTGGTGGGGAATGTGGTTGTGTGTTTGTTGGTCTGTTTCTTCTTGGGGGTTGGTTTGAGGTTGATGGATTTTGGGTTTGTTGGTGGGGAATCGAGGGTTGTGCCCATTGTGTGCGTGGGTCAACCAAGTACCTCGGATGAGACACGTGCATATCTGGGTTACTAACCGACCTGTACCACGACATATATTGATCGGTGTGTCGCATGTTACCTTGAGTAAGGAAAATAGGGGATTGCAAGATGTAGCGGTGACGCCTTTGCCACATTTTACACCATTCTGGAGCAAAGTCTTTCCAGTTGGTTAGATTCCACTGGGCGTCGACCCTTTTTAGATGCCAGGGGGACAAATCTGTTGGGTCACTTGGTATCTCTTGGATCATTCCGAACTGCATCTTCACACGGTCGCTGTGGTGCATCTCCACAATGTTGAACCGAATGAGTGCAGTCTTTGCAGTCCAAGTTGCTGCATCCTCTGGATTTGGAGAATGGTCCAAACCCAAATATGGTCTCCAGACGAACTGCGATAAAATTTAAATCAGGTAAGCGCAAAAGTAATGTATAAATAATTAAAATGAACAAAAGTTAAAAGCTACGACTTACGTCATCTGGGCCTAAGTGATCCAACAGATTCCGGTAGAGTGCGACATTGAATCTGGGATTCTTGCCGTAATCCATACCCCTCACGCAGTACCTATAGGAAATGAGAAACATGTTATTTTTAGCATATATTTTGGAAAGAGAAGAATAGTTATAAATGCTATAACTTAATGACTTACTTTGTTGCGTAAGGGAAACCAAAAGTGTTGTTGTTGATGGGGTTTAAGGACTCCATCCTCCACCAACCCCAGGCTTGTAGTAAAAATGCGCACCCATAAAATGTACATTTTTCCTTGACTGCGTTTTTGCACAAGGAACTGTACAGGTGGGCTAATACTGCAGAACCCCAACTAAATTTTCTAGTTTTATCAAAATTGGTTAGTAAATGTAAGTACATGAAATTTACACTATTTCCCGTACTTTCGGGAAATAAAAAAGTACCAAAAAGTATCATAATATACGTTCGGGCTTTTACTACTCGGTCATTTTCTGAGGAATTTTCATTTAATTCCATACTTGCATAATGCCGTTTCAGGTCAGTGAGTAGTATTCCCTGCCCTCTTGCTCCACCACCTTCTACCATGTCCCTACCCAATAGTTCTTCACACTGTGAGTTGGGTTGTTGAACCGACCCGTTCACCGCTTTACCGTCAATAGGGAGGCCCAGTAGCATGTACACATCTTCGAGAGTGATGGTACATTCACCTATTGGTAGGTGAAATGTATGGGTCTCCGGTCTCCACCTCTCCAACATTGCAAGGATGAATTTGGAGTCAATGGTGCAGTTGGAGATCTTTATCACGTGTCCAAAACCTGCATATTCCAGATAAGGGACGATAAAAGGGTCGGGGGCCAGGTATTTGTGCGAACGGATTCTGAATCTTTGTGTATCCTGAGATTATAATTAAACAAGAGTAAGATTAATTAAGATGAACAACACGTTTTTTAAAGTATGAAAAATGTATAACCAAAGAAGAGACTTACAAATGCAGCAATGTTTTCCCTTGTGCCTCTGTGAGTATCTCCCATTGTTAGAAGGGCCATTCTTCAGAACGCTTGAGAGAATGAAAGACTTAGGAAGAAATAAAGAGTACGAGAGACTTAAGAAATATTTCGTAGCAGAGAGTGAGAGAGTGAGAGTTGTGTGGGTGTGAGAGATGTTTCATAAGGTATGTATTTATAGGCAAATAATTTTGATGTAGTGGTTGCATGCCTGCGAGGTGTCACATTTGCATGCTTAGGGAGTTACACATATGCATGCATGCATTTACAAATAATGTAAGGTGTCACTCTTGCAGGCTAGGTGGCAGCCCATGCATGTATCACGATTGGACAGTAAGGGAGGCGCCATCTCACTTGGCGAAATAGTACAAAAATGAATGTTGTCGCCACCCCATTTGGCGAATAAGAGGTGTCACGTTTTACAGCATTGGCTCAGGCTACGTGACAGCCTTTGGGATTCCTTTCTCTGTTGCATGCAAGGCCATTGGAGTTGATGGGTGGCAGGCTTACACAAAACATTTATGTGTGTAGAATAGGGCCAGGCTAGGTGGCAGCATAAGCCCATGCATGTATCACGATTGGACAGTAAGGGAGGCGCCATCTCACTTGGCGAAATAGTACAAAAATCAATGTTGTCGCCACCCCATTTGGCGAATAAGAGGTGTCACGTTTTACAGCATTGGCTCAGGCTACGTGACAGCCTTTGGGATTCCTTTCTCTGTTGCATGCAAGGCCATTGGAGCTGATGGGTGGCAGGCTTACACAAAACATTTATGTGTGTAGAATAGGGCCATGCTAGGTGGCAGCATAAGCCCATGCATGTAATATTATTGGACAGTAAGGGAGGCGCCATCTCACTTGGCGAAATAGTACAAAAATCAATGTTGTCGCCACCCCATTTGGCGAATAAGAGGTGTCACGTTTTACAGCATTGGATCAGGCTACGTGACAGCCTTTGGGATTCCTTTCTCTGTTGCATGCAAGGCCATTGGAGCTGATGGGTGGCAGGCTTACACAAAACATTTATGTGTGTAGAATAGGGCCATGCTAGGTGGCAGCATAAGCCCATGCATGTAATATTATTGGACAGTAAGGGAGGCGCCATCTCACTTGGCGAAATAGTACAAAAATCAATGTTGTCGCCACCCCATTTGGCGAATAAGAGGTGTCACGTTTTACAGCATTGGCTCAGGCTACGTGACAGCCTTTGGGATTCCTTTCTCTGTTGCATGCAAGGCCATTGGAGCTGATGGGTGGCAGGCTTACACAAAACATTTATGTGTGTAGAATAGGGCCATGCTAGGTGGCAGCATAAGCCCATGCATGTAATATTATTGGACAGTAAGGGAGGCGCCATCTCACTTGGCGAAATAGTACAAAAATCAATGTTGTCGCCACCCCATTTGGCGAATAAGAGGTGTCACGTTTTACAGCATTGGCTCAGGCTACGTGACAGCCTTTGGGATTCCTTTCTCTGTTGCATGCAAGGCCATTGGAGCTGATGGGTGGCAGGCTTACACAAAACATTTATGTGTGTAGAATAGGGCCATGCTAGGTGGCAGCATAAGCCCATGCATGTAATATTATTGGACAGTAAGGGAGGCGCCATCTCACTTGGCGAAATAGTACAAAAATCAATGTTGTCGCCACCCCATTTGGCGAATAAGAGGTGTCACGTTTTACAGCATTGGCTCAGGCTACGTGACAGCCTTTGGGATTCTTTTCTCTGTTGCATGCAAGGCCATTGGAGCTGATGGGTGGCAGGCTTACACAAAACATTTATGTGTGTAGAATAGGGCCATGCTAGGTGGCAGCATAAGCCCATGCATGTAATATTATTGGACAGTAAGGGAGGCGCCATCTCACTTGGCGAAATAGTACAAAAATCAATGTTGTCGCCACCCCATTTGGCGAATAAGAGGTGTCACGTTTTACAGCATTGGCTCAGGCTACGTGACAGCCTTTGGGATTCCTTTCTCTGTTGCATGCAAGGCCATTGGAGCTGATGGGTGGCAGGCTTACACAAAACATTTATGTGTGTAGAATAGGGCCAGGCTAGGTGGCAGCATAAGCCCATGCATGTAATATTATTGGACAGTAAGGGAGGCGCCATCTCACTTGGCGAAATAGTACAAAAATCAATGTTGTCGCCACCCCATTTGGCGAATAAGAGGTGTCACGTTTTACAGCATTGGCTCAGGCTACGTGACAGCCTTTGGGATTCCTTTCTCTGTTGCATGCAAGGCCATTGGAGCTGATGGGTGGCAGGCTTACACAAAACATTTATGTGTGTAGAATAGGGCCAGGCTAGGTGGCAGCATAAGCCCATGCATGTAATATTATTGGCAGCCTTGGGGGGTTGCATCACTTACTTAATTGAAATATTTTGCCTTAGGTTGAACATAACATTCATTCACATAAACTGTAAAATTTTCCAACCTTCGAATCAGTCATCTAACCTTCAAACATTCCAGCATTCATACCTTCATATAATCAATAAACCCAAAACATTCCCACCTTCATACCTAAAACAATTCTACACAATGGCCTCTTCACCACAATTTGTTGTCAAAGCACATTTCAACGGTGAGACATACATGTGTCCCACAGTTGGGTTTTTGTTTAGAAACACCGACAATGTCCGATTTCTCTTAAACGGGAAAGCAAATTTCTCCTACTTTAAGAAAAGATTGGAGGCCAAACTTGAACGAGGCCCGGTATCCCAGATATTTTATCAGAGTCCAGTCTTTTTTGGAAACAACCAAGTCATATTTTATAAGGTTGCAATTCAAGATGACGAGGATTTCCAGAACATGATTTCCAGCCATGTCTATTCTGGAAACGACTCTATTGAGTTGTACGTTCTGTTTCAAGAGCCTCCGGTGACACAGGAGGTAGAGCCTCCGGTGACACAGGAGGTTGATCCTTTGGAGAATGAGCAAGATGAGGTGGATGCAGTTGATGATGAAGAAGAAGATAACGAGTTAGAGTTCGATGAAATGGTGAACGACGATTCTGACGATGATGGCATCCCAAGTATTCCTACCGACAAAATCTACACACCACCTACGCACATGACAAACTTCAACATGGGCGGAGATGAACCTTCTACGGACTTGTTTTTCCAACCGTATATGCAATCAGATGAAAATTTAAAAGAGAAGGACAAGTTTTGTAATAGAGAGGAATGCATAAGGGCCATCAAAAAATTTCACATGCTCAACTCGGTTGATTATAAGGTGGATCGTGTAAACCCGGAAAGGTACAGGATCAAGTGTGTCCACCCTGACTGCATGTTCAAGCTGACCGCTTCATACAGACTAAGGGGTGACTGCTGGGTCATAGGTTCCATGACTACCCATACTTGTGTAAGTTCCACTCAATCACAAGACCACCGAAAACTCAACCATGATCTAATATGTCAAGAAATCCTACCCCTGGTCAGCAACGACCCTTCTTTGAAGGTGAAAACAATCATCTCCCACATCACCACGGTTTTTAACTACACTCCGTCTTACCGTAAGGCGTGGTTAGCAAAGACTAAGGCGATTGAAAGGGTGTACGGAAACTGGGAGGAGTCATACCGAGAACTTCCCCGCTACCTAAATGCACTCAAGACATATTCTCCAGGTAGTGTTTATGTTCTGGAAACATTGCCAGCGTACGCTCAAGATGGTAGTCTACTACATGGCAACGGAATATTCAGTCGCGTCTTTTGGGCTTTTCAACCATGCATCGCAGGGTTTGCATCATGCAAACCAATTCTACAAATAGACGGGACTTGGTTGTATGGGAAGTACAAAGGCACGCTTTTGATGGCAGTTGCACAAGATGGCAACAATAACATTTTCCCCGTTGCGTTTGCCCTTGTCGAGGGGGAGACCGGTGGTGCTTGGAGCTTTTTCCTGAAAAATCTTCGTACACACGTGGCTCCTCAACCAGATCTCTGTTTGATCTCGGACAGACATGCCTCCATTGAAAGTGCCTATAATAATCCGGCAAATGGTTGGCATGACCCTCCTTCTACGCATGTCTATTGCGTCAAGCATATCGTCCAGAATTTCTCGAGGGAGGTCAAGGACAAAACATTGAGGAAAGCGGTGATGAATGCGGGATACGCACTGACACAGCCCACATTCAAATATTACCGCAACGAGATCCGTTTGTCTAACCCAGAAGCCGGTACGTGGATCGACAATATACCGGTCGAAAAGTGGACTAGGTCATACGACAATGGCCAAAGATGGGGGCATATGACAACAAATCTCATTGAATCAATGAATGGGGTATTCAAGGGCATACGAAACCTCCCCATCACTGCCTTGGTGAAATCCACGTATTTTAGGATGGCTGCGTTATTTGCCAAAAGAGGTGAAATGTGGTATGCGGTCTTGCAATCAGGACAACTATGGAGTGAAAGCTGTATGAAATACATTAAGGCTGAAAGTGCTAAAGCCAACACTCACATGGTTACACGGTTTGACCGCCATAGCCACAACTTCATTGTGAAAGAGACAATTGACCACAATGAAGGCCTGGCAAGACAAGAATACAGGGTCATTTTACCTTCTCAATGGTGCGATTGTGGCAGGTTTCAAGCTTTTCGTATGCCTTGCTCTCATGTCATTGCCGCTTGTGCGCATACCCATCAGACGCGCTTCAACTGCTCTCAAACGTTTATAAATCTGAAACGTTGCTCACTGTTTACAACAACAACTTTCCTTTGGTGGCAAAACCGGACTATTGGCCTGAATACAACGGTGATATAGTTTGGCACAATGACCAAATGCGAAGGAACAAGAAGGGTCGTCCCAAAAGCAGGCGCATAACAACAGAAATGGACGATCTTGACAGGTTGGAAAGAAAGTGTGGTTTATGCCGTCAGGTCGGACACAATCGCAAAAACTGTCCGAATCGGGCGTCTGGCTCGACCACATAAATTTTGTAATACAATAAATCTTTTCAATATTTGTGTTGTAAACATTATGGGTTTTCCGTTAATAAAACTGTTCACACAATTTAAGAAATTCAATATAGGAAATTACATTAGGGTTTTCGCGTACAACAATGATTAACGATAATCAATATAGGAAATTACATTAGGGTTTTCGCGTACAACAATGATTAACGATATTCAATCTAGGAAATTACAATTGTTAACACAATTTCATCTGACCCATGCATCATCAGCATTACATCACTGTCTGTTTTGACTTCCTCCAACCACACATTAGGTCTTCCTGTCGCATGCGAGGTTGTTGTTCGTTTTCGCTGGATCCTTCGAATTTTTTCCCCCTTGGCGATGTCTCCATCTAGCCACCGCATCAACTCCCGCTTCAGACGCTCCATGGAGTGAATGTGCCAGAATTTCATTTTCATCGCGGGTTTCGTGGCGGAGAATATAACGTAACCATCTCTGCTAAAAATCATAGGCGACGTCATTACGTAAATAAGGGAGTACAAAATAAAAATACAGTGCGAGAAAGTGTGAGAAATTTCAAAGAAACGGACGAATTATTTATAAAACAGCAAAAAACCCTAGTTTTGCCCTAGGCGCCAAGTGAGATGGCGCCTCCTCTCCTTTTTAAGGAGCATGCGCCATCTCACTTGGCTAAAAGCCAATGGAGGCGCCAAGTGAGATGGCGCCTAGGGCAAAACCCTAGGTGCATGCGCCAAATGACTTGGCTCCTCCTTTGTGGAGCCATCTCAAACATGGTTATTTGCGTAATTTTTTCCGAAACCCGGTTATTTGCGAAATATTTTTTTAATACTTGGTTATTAATAAAAAAAATTCACAAAGTCAAGCTTTTGATTTTTTTTAAATTATACACATTGAACTTGGAACAAACTAAAAAGTAAACAACTATCTATACAAATTAAACTTAAACCATAATGTATTAAAATTAAAAATGCCCCAAAATTGTGTATCAAAAGTGTAAATGGCATGAAATGCCTCCAAAAGTATCAACACCTCATCCTTAAGAGGATGGAACAAAATACAATCTAACAAGATGACTCATGATAATCCTCCTCATCACCATCACCCTCAGTTGCTGCCCCATCCTCTGAAAGAATGGCTTTCCCTCAGGCCAATTAGCATATGCTAAAAACTCCTCACGAGTGGGAAAATATGGAACCCCTTACGGAGCACACCGATGACAGTATAACAACTGCATGGAACCATGAATGAACATGGATGCCCTCTTCTGCGCCTCCATCATATCCCAATTGTACCTGCAAGCCAATTGCTCATTATACCGAACAAGACTAATTGAAGGAACCATCGCCTCAGGTTGTGATACCATATCTCCCTCCAACTTTGGCATACAATTTCGATCAACATAGGCCTCATTCACCACACTCTTAATTTCCTTATGCACCACCAGAGGAATCTCAACACCTGCTTGCCTACACAACCCCATAATAAACCCGAAAATACAATAGTAGACGGGACCTTAGTACCAAGTGGATGACCACTAACAGTTATAACACACATATCTTGCAAGATAATGTGAGCTACATCAACATGTTTTCCGCAAGAATATTGTACAAAAGGAAAGCATTATCAAATGGTATAGATGAAGTGTGACTTCTAGGACTTAGGTTATAAAGCACTGGAGTCAACAATAATTGAGCCTTGGTATGCATGTCACACCTATTCATCTCCACATGTTGATTTGATGGATTAAGGACAAAACATCAGTTAGGAAGAGCTAAAGAATCACTTATTAGAGCATAGTTCCACTTTTCACGATCTACCATCTTGTAATAGGAACACTTTTACCCTTCTTGAAGAGTAAGAGGGTTGCGCAGGTATTGGTTGATGGCATCCTGAGTAAATGACATGGCCCTCCCCCTCACAAAAGTACACAAAATGTAACAGATACCTTCCAAAGGAAATGAACTAACATAGAACTTCCTGACCAACTCGAAATTCAGCTCAGTGGGGGGAGTCAACAACTTGTCCCAACCCCGATTTTCCAAATTCTGCATAATGTCCCTATAATCACCATGTAGATTAAGATTAAAGATCTTTTCTGCCAAAATTTTCCGCTTCACTAACTCGGAAAACCGTGCTTGCTGCAGCGGCCCCATGAACATGTTGTCAAACTCCATAGGCACTACACTTGGTCTTGTGCCTAATGATGACCCGACTGAAGTTCGAGACCTCTTGTTCAAACCTGATCTTGAACTCATCTGCAATCTAAACATAAAAAACCAAGACAAACACCGTCAACCATGATTTTAGAAATTCTCATAAATTCCTATTAACCACCTCAACTAATCACAACAACTCAATAAGACCACGAACTAAAAGAACAAAAAATTCAAGTTCCAGGAGTCCGCGCTAAGCCGACTTGACCGCGCTTAACGGGCTTAAAATAAACTTTGACCCACAACCAAATGCATCTATGCAACAAGTAGGGTCATAAAATTAACAAAAACAAAACTTTTGCAAACTAGAAACATGCAAACAACATCAACATTCACAGATTTGACAATAAAATTGCCCTAATTCTAACCCTAAGTATGAACAACAACCAAATATGTACATGCAACAAAAAAAGAAATTAAAAAAGAAACACATACCTTGTTTATTGTTGGAAGAGAAAAGTTGGGTTTGCATAAAGAAAAAGTAAGAGGAATGCTCAACGATGGATTTTAGGGTTTGTGAGATAGTAAGAGCAAGTGAGAGAATATTTGAAATTATGAAATAAGGGTTGTATTTGCTTTGTGTCATACCCCAAATCTACCCTGTTGATTTCTAACCAATTTATTCCTTATGATTATTAATGTTATCATTTTCTTTATAATATAAAGTCTAGGTTACTGTCAAATTCATATGTATTATGGGGTTTAAGTTTATAAAGGGGGAATGTATTATTTCAAAATGAACCATCAAAATCTGATGGCCCATTAAGTTTTTCTTACAATTAGAAAGGGGGGTGTATTTTTTATCAAGCACATTAAAGTTTTGTTTAAAAATAGAAAAGGGTGTATTGGTTACAAAGAGGGGCATGCGTATAGAATATCAGACTGACCCATTATAGTTTAGAGCCCTGTTTTTTGGCAAGAGGGGGGTGTGCATTTTTTTTGGTGGATCAGATTGGACCATACCTGGTGTTTTGAAGCCTCAATGGTTTATTTTTGTTGAGGTGGACCAAAGTCAAATGGGGATAAATTTTCTTTTTATTTATTTGTTGATTTTGCTATTATTATTATTATTTAATATTATTATAATTATTATTATATTATTATTATTTTTATTAATTTTTGTTGACCGAAGTCAAAATTAAGGGTTAAGAAACCCTAATTCCCAATCTCATATGTGGCACCGTTGTCCTTCCTCTCTACGCTAAAAAAATCAAATCAAATCATAAATTCATCAAAACAAATCTAATCGTATCAAATATTTCATACATTACAATACAAAAATCATTCAGTTTATGAATCAAATAAAAAAGAATCTCAAATTTACAGTACAAAATCAATTACAATCTTTTCTGATCAAATATTCACCCTAATCTTCAATCAATCTAAACTATAAAGACAATAAACATAATTTCCTAATCTGACTAATTCTAAAAACTATAAATAAAAACCCTAAAATTATTTTAAGTGGACGACAAATCTTAAGGAACGAAAGGAAATTAGAGGAGAAAAAGTTATAACAAAGGAGAAGCAGAATCCCCGAGCCAACCTTCGTCCTTGAGATATGGGTTTCAACTTCTGAAACCCTAGATTTGTGCTTCAAGCCGCGCTTCCATCATCTTTTCTACTTCCATCATTCTTCATACCTGAAAATAGAGAGAAGAAGAAGGAGATTAGAAAAGCCAAACAGAAAGTCAGAAGAGGAATTGATATGGCAAGATTCACTGCATCAGACGATAAACCTAAGAACTATTAGCTTAGGGTTGTATCTGTTTGAATCCATGATTCCGTGTTTGGTTTAGATTTCTGGGTTTCTAAAGGGGTTAGGGTTCATTAGGGTTCATGTTTAGGGTTAGGGCTCATCAAGTTAAAGGTTAGGGTTATAACATTTATGACTTTCTTAGTTGTGGTTTGTTTAGGGTTCTTCACGAACCCTTAGGGTTATTAGGGTTCTAAGATTTGGTTGAATATCTCCAATGATTCTAGGTTTCCTCACGGTGGAGCATATGAACACATGAAGATTCCAATTGAACTTTAACCGAAGATCTGGGGAGAGAGGGTGCCCTACGGTGGCTAAAGGTTGGAGCCGTTGGAGGAAGCAATTTTCGGCCGGCGGGACGATTTTCGATCGCCTAGAGAGAAGCCAGAGCTTTCTCTCTAAAAGTATAACGTGTTCGTTGCTTTGGTGTAGAGAGAGGAAGAGAAGAGAAAAATGGGCTTTCAGTCCAAAGATCTATTTTTATGATACCCTCTGATTCCCTATGTCCCTCTTACCATGCACCTTCATCTCCTGCCCTTTGATTATCATCAGACGTTCCTCAAACGCACTTCCACCATAACCCTATGCATTCACTCGCATGAGGTCCAAACAGACTCCCTAACGCTTATGATCTTGGGCCCAAGCCCATTCTAGATCGCACCTCCTTGTAACGCCAGAAAAACACCACCCCCAGTGCTAACGCGCCAAGTCCAATATCTGGACTTGAGCCCTTACTTCGTATAACCCCCAATTTTGCTACGCAGCACAAATCTATACCCTCCCTTTGATTTGGGCCTAAATCTAATATATGGATTTAGGGCCCTGTTATTTACACCCCCCTAAAATACTAAGTCCAAGTAAAATACACTAATCTATGTTTTAATAAAAAATTATTTTTTATATTTCATTCATTTATTATATTTATTATTTTTTTACATAATTAATATATTTAATATTTAACATTCTTTATATAAATTCTAAATTGTTTATTTTTTTAATTTGTAATTCAAAATTCCTTTTTAAAAGTAATAACTCATCTTTAAATTGCATTAAAATTCTTGTTATCATGCATTGAAAATATTTTTCCCGATATTTTATAATATATTTGAAAACATCTAACCAATAAAATACTAACTACTTTCTTACTAAATTAACAAACTCAAGAATATTTTCAAAAAGGATTATGGAAACATCTTCAATCGAGTGTGAACTTCGTCTACAAATTCCACTATTCACACACCCAGACTTGGTTCAAGGAGAATTTGAAATGTTTTCATAATACATAAAAAAACTAAATAAACAACTACGTACTACGAATTGGGACTTTGATTCCTCATAAGAGGATACGTAGGCATATGACTTAAAAATCGTGGCGAGTTCCCTTAATTAAAACTAAAACCCTATTCCTAAACCTTTAAACCTAAACTCTAGTATCTTGCGAACAAGGTATATGAGGGGTGCCTAACACCTTCCCTTCGTCTAAAGTGAGTCAACAACTTATAATCTCTGATCCAAATTAGGGTTATCTATTATATTCCCTTCCTTAGGATAAAAATTAATGGTGGCGACTATGTATTTTCAGCCGGTTATTACAGTTGGCGACTCTGTTGGGGACCCAAACCTAGAGTTAAAAGCCTTTCTTTTGAGGATTAAGGGTTTTTAGGGTTTTCTTTATTTTTTTTATTTCTTCACATTTTTTGTTGGATTATTTATTTTTTACATCTTTTTATCATGCTATATTTATTTGTGATGGGTTTTTTATTCTAAAAATTTATTTTAAAAAACCTTAGAAAGAAGGTTCGTCTTTTGGCCAAGGGGATAAATCATCCCTATGAGTTTTTGTAACGACTTCGCCTAGAGTCAGTGAAATTCCAAAAAAGAAATATGTCTCAAGAGACATCCTCTTTGGGATGAAACCTATGACTTTTTGTATAAACCCTAAACTAAAATCTCATGGTGAGACCTTGTACGACCTTAGAGATAAAAAGTTTTGGTCTACAATGAGGCTCCACTTAAGGGAAGCCCTTGTGCCTTTCCCTCTAGGGTTATCCATGACACCCTTAAGGAAACCACCTTATAGGGAGGGTATATTATCCGTAGGCCAAAACTAAGAGCCTACCAACTAAGGTTATCTTCCATGAAATCCCGTTACTATGCCATACAATCATACATCCATACATTTTGCATTTCACATAGTCATTACCCTCCATTCTTTTTGTCTGTCTTATTCACATGATTAAAAAATATATAATCAAAGGTTTTTGGTGAAGTGTCTTAAAAATGAATTCTAGAGGGAAACAACTTGTCTGTGTCAATTCCGTCAAGCCATATATGAAGAAGATTAAGACCATCAGAGGAAAACTGTCTGAAAGAGATTTGAAGATGTTTACTAGTTGTTATGGGGATACCCTTGAGTTGATAAAAGTGGATGTACAATTAGATGCTATTTCTGCCTTGGTTCAGTTCTACGACCCTCTATTAAGGTGCTTTACCTTCCAAGACTTTCAGCTAGCACCGACTTTGGAAGAATTTGATAGACTCTTGAATTTCTCTAAGGGGAAAGCTTATGCGGGAATCAGGCAGACTATTGACATTAAGGACTTAGCAAATGGTTTAGGGATCCCTTATCCCGAAGTTTCACTTAATTACAAAAAAGAAGGTGATGTACAAGGGATTAAGAGATATTATTTGGAAGCTAAATCCCTTTATTTTACCGATAACAAAGAATGGGAGTCTTGCGTTGATTGTTTAGGGCTACTGGTATTTCGTGTAATCTTGTTTCAGTGGACTTTGGACTATATTGACCTTGCAGCTATTAGTTTATTTTGGGGCGCGAAAGCTTTGAATGCGAACCCAACTCCTACTTTACTTGTTGATATTTATTATGCACTTCATACTCATTACGAAAATGGAAGGGGTACTCTAAACTATTTATCCCGCTCTTATGTTCTTGGCTTATGACTCACCTCTATAAAGAAGACTACATGGTCCCAAACCTGACAAGATACGAGTGGCCTCAAAAATTAAAGTCTCTTACTGCTAATTATGTGTTGTGGCATGCAAGGAAGCTAAACATTGTAGATATCATTTATAGTTACAGAGACTTTCCGAATGTTCTGTTGATTGGATCACGTCATTGCATCAACTACAACCATGCTTTGGCTTTGCGATAACTAGGATACTCTTTAGAGGATAAACCCTCCGACGAACAACTTCAACAATTAATCATTCATGACATGGGAAAAAATGAATGAGAATTACTCAATAAGATCATCCGAGCTTGGAATAAGGTTAACAAGAGAAAATCCGGAAGGAAGAATGTTGTGGTGAAAGAACCTTAAACTCCATGGCTTTTGGATATAGTGCAAGTTGTTAAGTTATCATTTGACATTGATCCTGAGTACAAGCCAGATGTCCCAGATCCTCTGGCTATGTCCTTAGAATAAATAGACAACTTAAAGAAATCTTTGAATAAAGCTCAAAAGGAGAAATAAGAATTGGAGCTTAGACTTCATACCTTAGCTAAGGAGAAAATACAAATGCAACGAGATTTGGAGTCCAAAGACCAACATATTTAGAAAGACCATGAAGCATTCGAAAAGGAGAGTCTTAAGCGGAAACCTTCGACTGAAGGATTGTTGAGTGCTACCTTTAACTTGGATTCACACAACCAACGCTTGGAAGATGCTGCTAGTGAAATCGGGAAACTAAGTATATGGTACGAAAATGTAATGTAAGACAATAAGGAAATGGAAGAAGATTTAAGGGCTCAAATTCAAAGTTTTGCACAAGATTCTTTAGATCAAGAAGAGCAGATGAAGTATCTTACTACGAGGCTATGAGATAGCAAAGAATCTGATGTAGGGGAACATCTCAAGAGGATGATGGCACAAATATTTCTCGCCTAAAAGACTGATGAATACGAGCGAGTATGTCTTGAGTTAGAAGACCTCCAAAAGAATTTCCTAATACAACATGAACTCTATACGGAGATGAGAGCTGAAAATTATATTGGGAAGAGAAGTATGCAAAGATCTCCAAAGCTGGAAAAGATAATCATAAGATAATTTCGGACCTCTACCAAGAGTATTGATTCTACAAAGAAAAGCATGTAAAACTCACATGCCTAGCCAATAATTCATTGAGAACATCCCTAGAAGTTTGAGATACGCAAAAAATGTAATGGTCCTGCTCCCAAAAGACGTTGAATAATTCCTAAAGCTTTGCAAGACTATGGTTGATGGCTTCAGAGCAGAAGTCCGCAGGCACGCTTAGGAGTTTTTGTTCCCCCTTATTATTTCTTTCAGCAAGTTTTGATGTTTTAGTTTGAATATTTTTCAATATTTTAATTGTATTCTCTTTTTTAAAAAGACAATTGTTATTTCAATAAAAGTATTTTGTTTCCATATATCGTTTGTGTATTTATTTTTAGATGCTCACCAATAAAAAGAAAAACCTAAAAAAATATAAATACAAAAAAAATATGAAAGAGAAATCCAAGTAAATAAGCATTAAAAAACAAAACTCTTAGCATATTCATACGCATCCATGCGTTCGCAAACATTGCATTTCATATTTCATACAAAAATTCATTATTTTTCAAAAATCATTCTCCAGTTAAATCATTGGTGAAAAAGCATCGCCTCTCCGAAATTCATATCAAACAAGAGCCCATCAAAATAAAGTGATGGAACAAATCAAAGAGAATCAAGCTGCTTTCAAATAAAATTTGGAGAAAGTAAAGGGTAATATCAACTCAATGAAAGGAGACATGATCAGATCCCAAGGGTAGCCTTTGAAGAGGTAGCCCAGACTATTGGTGCATCGAGCGGTCACCAACCAAGAAGAAAACCAGAGTCAGGAGCCCAAAAGTCAACTATGGCTCAACAAGAGGTCAGACAAGCTGATAACGAAGAATTTGTCCCACCTCCACCGAAGGTAGGGGCATCTCATACCTTGAAAATTCCGGCCAACAACATGGATAACTACATAGACTTGTAGTACAGAGACCATGACTTAGAGGACGTCAATCAAGCACCTCAAAGGACAACCCATAGTCATGTCATTGAAAATCTCGTAGCGCTCAATCAATACAAAGATCTTGAAGAAAGGCTGAAGGTTGTAGAGAGTTACGATGTGTTCAACATCGACGCTCTCGAAATGGGTCTAGTTCCTAATGTGGCGATCCCTCCAAAATTCAAAGTACCCGACTTTGGAAAATACAAAGGACTCACATGTCTGAGGAACCATCTACGCATGTATTGCAGAAAGATGCATGCCTACACTCAAGACAGAAGCTGATGATCCGTTGTTTCTAAGACAGTTTAAGTGGGGCATCTCTAGATTAGTACATGCAATTGGAGCAAGTTCATATCCAGACATGGGAAGATCTTTCCAGTGCTTTCCTAAGACAATATAAGTACAACTTAGACATGACACCTAACTGTATGCAACTCCAAAACTTGTCTCAGAAGAAGGAGGAGTCTTTCAAGGAGTACGCTCATAGGTGGAGGGAAATGATAGCCCGTGTGCAGCCACCACTCATGGAAAAAGAACTAGTTGGTATGTTCATGGGCACTTTGCAAGGGTTATTATGATAAGATGGTAGGAAACGTCTCCTCTAGATTATCTGATTTGGTGACTATTGGTGAAAGGATTGAAGTTTGTGTAAAGAGCGAGAAGATACAAGGGGCGTCATTGTTATACCCCAATTTCCCCCCCTAAGATTCCTCTATCATCTCATATCAACCCAATCATATCAAGATCACACTATGCTTTGGTTCATATCCCTATATTTAGATTTTCTCATGAGGAATCACCAAGCACTTTGATTTGTATATTGTGGTCATATATGTCTTGTGTTGATTGACTTTTAACTAACAAATGTAATGGATTCTTGCTCTATAAATGTTGGTATTATAGGTGATGGAACAACACACTTCATCAGGTTGATTCATAGGTTCATGAGTTTATTTCTATGCCTTCTTCAATAAGGCTTAATTGAGATTTAAGATTCGTCAATGAGAGTGCTTCCAAGTAATATCATGACAAGGTCTACTATTATTCATCATACTTCAGTTTTCCAAAGAAAGCCAAGAGATGCAAGAATTGATTAAAGAAGTTTGATCTAATTGGACAAGTTCTTGATTCCTTGATCACAAGTTCATCAATCCCTCCATTCTCAACACTTGGAAGTGGTTATTGTTAATATAGGTTCTTATTATCATCCATGATAACTTCTCTTCACATAGCAAAAGTATTTGTACAAGAAATATTGTCAAAATTGAAAGGGGTTCCCAAGCCATTTTGATGCTCTATGATTTAGGGGTTTGGACTTCTAAGGGCTATATCCTGTCCATATTTTAAGATTTTTGAGTGATTCCAAATACATGCTTCTCTTTAAAGGGTTATCAACAAATCACTTCAAAAGTTTCAAGAAACTTTTGTGTGAAAGATCACTAATGATTGAGAAATATTACAAGTCCTCTAGATAGGCCATCAAATTCCCTTAAGTGACTTCAAAGTTCCATAACTTGATCAATTTTTATCTCCTCGAGCCCATTATTTTTCCACAATGATCTTAAGAGTGTGAAATTCAACTCTTATTTTATGTGCAAAACTTGAAAATGGTTAGAAGATGACTTAAGAGCTCAAAAGATTATAAGTCAGCTTATGGATTTTCATCAAATTCAAAGGATCATAACTTGTCCAATATTTGGAATTTTTGAGTGATACAAGTTTCACAATACTCTTTAAGGAGTCCACTTCAAGATAGCATCATTGATCAAAGCAAAATTTTGGAAGAATACCTTGTTTAGAATCAAAACGTTATAGGTCATTTTTTAAAGAAAAACTTAGAATTTTTCTAAGTATAAAAGTCAACATATTTTTAATGATTTTGACCAAGCACAAATTCTAGCTCAAGCATCCAAATGATCTATTTCTTGGCACATTATAAAGAATTTTACCTCATCTTTCCAATGCATCAAAAATCAGATCCCAAGATTCCCTAAACCGTGCGCACCATGAGTTCAAAGTCAACTACTTGAAATTGAATTTTCCTTCCAAGCCAGACTTTGAAATCCATAATCCAGCTTCTAAACACCAAATTAGCACGCATTTTTGATTTAAACATGTTTAACAAAGTTCCCAAAGTTGAATTAAGGATCAAAACAGATGAATTGGATGAGTTTTGATGCACATGGAGTCACACATTGTCCACTTTCGGGCTCCATCCAATTTCCCTCCAAATTTCAACTTTCCTCTCAATTCTTTGCACCATTCGCTTCCTATAAATAGAGGACCTCACTCCTCTCAATTTCTCAAGCTTGGACAACCAAAATCACCCTGCCAAACTCTCTGCATAACCCATTTTTTTGAGTTTTGGAATTCATCTTTTCTCCACTTTTCAATCCATTTTCTTTGTTGATTCTTTATCCTTGAACTTCACTGAAGCTAACAGAAGAAGAACCAAGCCTTGAAGTGTCATAAATTGTGATAACCAAGTCCATTTTCAGAGCAACTTTCTTCTAATTTGTTCAGGTAGAATTCTCAACCAAATTGAACCAAATAAATCCCTATTCTATTCTACTCATCCATCTGATTCTCACACTTCTTACAATTTTCATTTTCATTGAGAATTGAGAGAGATACATGGAATTTTCGTGCTCACAATTTTTTCTGGTTTTCTTCAAATCCAACCTTGCACAACTTATATAAATTTGGCACGAGGGCATCATTAGAATCGTCTTGAAGAGGCGAATTTAATGGTACCCGTCTGGTTCTCTAATTTTACAGTTTGTGAAACTCCAATTTAGGGCGTATGGAGGTTGAAGATGACATACGTGTCGTGCTTCAGCCAATGATAGCGTGACATGTGATTTTTTGAATCTTATCCAGTGCACTTGTCTTGCCATACGCGCGTCTTAAAGACCGTTGGATATGATTACTTTCATTAGTCAGACTCCATCTAACGCGCCCGATTTTAAGTTACTTTTAATTATTAAAAAATGATTTGGTGTGATTTCCAAAGATGACCATATTATGCATAGCGTGTCATCTCCATTGGATCTGCTTACTAACATGTTTTGACATTAATCTAATGGTCCACATTTTTTTGGCTTTATTTATATTATCGGATTTTTATATTTAATTGTTTTGAACTTCAAAAAATTATAGAAAATTTATTTCTGACTCAAAAATTCTGAAAAAATTCAGAAAGATATTTTTTAATGGTCTCTTTCTGACTTTTATTTTTTCATAATTTTATTTTCGATTTGATATTTTTTATGATTTTGTCTTTTTGAGTTGACTTGTTTTTAATTGTTTAAAAATAGTTTTTGGTATTCTTAAATTCTGGAAAAATTCATCAAGATCATTTTCTTTATTCCTGAATTTCTGAATTATTTCTAAATTCTTATTTTGATTTTTACTATTTTTAATCACTTTTTCACTTACTTGAGTGATTTTAAATAATTTAAAAATACTTTTCTGTTTTAAAAAATTACTAATTTTTTTGTAAAAATAGTTGAGATCATCTCTGACTTTTCTATGTTTTCTTTTGATTTTTATTTGATACTTTGAATATAGTTTGTTATTTTGCCTTTTAGTTTTACTTAAAAAAAATTTAAAAATCATTTTCTTCTTTTATTTTGCTTATTAAATGTAATTTTATTTTTGAATATATTCTGGATGAGCTTGAACTATATGATTTTTTATCATGAGCTTCATTAACATCATTGGATCTTGGGTGTTGAGTTTAACTCCACCAAAATGGTTGAATGATTTTAATGATAGTTTGATTAAAATCTTTGGTTCAAATATTTATCCTCCATCTTCATCTTATCCCTTTCCTACTTGTGCTACATATTGTTAGAGGATGATCTACATATCATTTATCCAAACATATGGTACATATATTGCTAGTGATCAGCCTCAAAATAGGTGCGACTTCAATATAAGTACACTTACAATTGCTTAACATAACGCTAAATTTTGTTCCGATTCGAGAAATGATCATTTGTGGCCCAAACTTATGTTTGCAAGCCCAAGTATGTTTAATTTGAAACCTTGGATCCAATAACCTTGAGGTTCATTGTTAGGAGGTATTGGTCTTATCAATCCTCTAATGAACCATCATAAGCTTTAGTCTAAGTGAATCATTTAAACATCGTTGATCATATGTGTGATACGGTGGTAGAACTGACTTGAGGGTTTTGCGTTTGATCACAAATATTGCGGTTAGCAAGAGTTGCCACCGACTTTTCTTTTATCCTAAAGGAAAGGTGAAAAAAGCACAGGAAAGACCTTTGAGATTATTTCTTGAGTTCGGGGGGTAGATTATGAAAAGGAAAGGTATTAACACCCTTTTCATCCATGGTTATCCATGGGCTCTTAGTTACTTGCTAGATCACTTGCTTTTGTTTGAAAATGTGCTTTGTGTGGTTTTTGAAAGTATTTTATAAAGAGGCCATTGTTTAGGCAATCTTTGTAATGATTCTCGTTCGTAAGAATATATACAAAGATGTTTGATCTTTATAAAAATGTTTTCAATTTTGTAAGATGTTTGAAAGTGTATGTGTTTGTTTTAAAAATAGCAAGGATGTTTGTTTTGAAATGGAGCAAGTAATTAGGAGCAATCTACCTACTCAAATGTCTTTCTTGTTCATTTTCTTTTCCTTTGACATTGTTGTCTTACCATTGATTTGGTAAGCAACCCTATCTTTGGATGTAAACGGGACGGGCGTGGGTCATCGTATAGCCATGATTAGCAATATTACAAGGTATATTAGCATTCTTTTTGAGGGACTAAGATCATTTGTAAGGCAACTTAGATGGCGTCATCGAGGGACTATGATATTGTATTCGTTTGTTTTTGCTAAGATATCTCACATGCGTAATATGATCATTTTTGTAAGGCAACAAAGTGGGTTTACCTTAAGGGTGTATGTGTGCAATGTATTGATTTACATGCATTGATTTATCTTTGATTAGGGCTTTCTATTTGGTTGGTTTTAATCTTTCTATACAAAACCCTAATTACTAGCATTTGTATATAAAGCGATAAATTGCGGGAATTAAAATTACTACGCTATTACATCCTTTAGGGGAGGGGGTGTACAAATTACAAATGGGAATTTGCAAGAAAATAAATCTATTTATCTATTACAACCCTATTAAATTGCATAAAATATACAAGGAATGAGATGGATATAATATACAAGTATAAAAGGAAAAGAAATTGATTTATTTTAGATTTTTGTTAAGAAAATGTTTTGGCCTTAAGAAAATTAAAGGGTGATGATCAATTGGTCCAAATTAAATTTAGGGAACTAAACCTAATTTTTAAAAGAAATAAAATTGATTTAGAAAAGTATTTTTTTAGGGTTTTTTGTGAATTTAATTAAAATACAAAAGGTTAATTAACCAAAATAAGCCTAGGTTCTAAATTTATTTTAATTTTCAAGAAAATAATAAAATAATATATAATAATCAAGATTTATTATCTAAGTATATAAAAAAGAGGAAATAATTTATTAAAGAAAATTTTTTTTATTTCTTTTGATTTTATAAGATAAAATAAACTAAATAAATGTAAAGATAAAAAAATATTTTTGGATTTTTATTAGTAACTATAAATTTTTTTTTAATAATAATAATAATAATAATAATAATAATAATAATAATAATAATAATAATAATAATAATAATAATAATAATAATAATAATAATAATAATAATAATAATAATAATAATAATAAAGATAATAAAGAAAATAAAAATAAAATATGAAGAGAAAATCAGGGAGGTGTGAAAATAGGACAGGGAGTTAGGAAGAAAAAACAAAAAAAGAGCCAGGCCCAAAGGGCCCAACGCCGGTCAAACAAACAAGAAAAGGGTCAGAAAATGTTAAAAATGACAAAATGGTCACGCTGGGGTTTGAACTCAGAACCATGGGGTGAACAGGCGCACGCTTTACCACTGGGGTGGCTATACATCCGTTAACTTGTATGAAATAATGAATACATAACATAAAACGCACCCTGACTGTACTTCATCTTCAACCTCTAGCCAAAGGATCTGTAACTTGCTCATTTCTCAACCATTTGCAAAAATGTAAACATGAAAATTGCTCCATTTTGTCACACGAATCCAAACATATAAATATCATAAACTATAAATCAAAGATGAATGAGAATTTTTAACAGTACCAAATTCTAACCTAAATATTTCAGAAAGTTCAAACTCAAAATTCTACTAGCTCAAACAAAATAAATGTAATCTATGGACATGTACAGCTTCAGGGAAATGATGTCTACATTTTATCTTCACAAATGCAAGCCTAACAATTCCTAAGTACTGAGATAGAAGTTCAAGAAAAATACCTCAAAACTGGAAATCGTGAAATGGATTTGAGCTTGTTTCAGGCAGTGCTGATGATCAGGTTAGCTTCCTTAGACCTCTAGGAAGCTAATGCAATGGCTGGCTGGAATGGTCTGGAGAAGTCCAACTATGATGCTTTGTTTTTGGTTATGGAAGACAGGGAAAATGGTGTTACAGAAATGAAATAGGTACAGGGATGAGTTACTCTTGATGCAAGGAAGCTTTAGAAACTAAAAGGCCAAGAAACGCACGAGAGAAATGTGAGTTTGAGGTTCAAGGTCAGAAATTGTGCAACAATGGAGTTTTTGGGCAATTTCTAATTTGAGAGAGTTTTTGGTATATTTCAGGGTGTTCAAACTCATGTTATATCTCACAAATAGTAACTCTATTTATAAGCAACAAGTTTGGGATGCTCTAGTTGATCAGAATTCAAATTTGCATCCTTAAGCTAAACATGTGATTTTTTGACAAAACAAGTTTCAAAATCTTGTGTACTTGCTAAGATAGAGTGGTTATGCTTTAAACAAGCTTGCTTCTGACTTTGTGGATGGAGTTTGATCAGAGGGAACAAGTTAGAGGCTCAATGTGAACTTTATGCAAAAAGCTTGCTTTACAAGAATGCCATTGTTAACTTTCTTCCCAAAATGGCAATGTGAAATGGATAAAGCTTAAATCACTTGGATTATAGCTCAAACGTTTGTGTAATCCATTAATTATGGATTGAAAAACAAGTTTGAGGCCTGAAAAGAAAATATTATGCAGCCTAACATTGATTTGGTTCATGTGTTCATCCAAAATAGCTTGTAATTCAAGTGATAAAACCCTAACTTCATCTCTTCGATTCTCCCTACTCAAGAATGATCTCAAGGAGTTATTGGACATTTTTGAAAGCTTACAATGTGCTTTACAACCCATATTTGAATTGCTTTTGAAGATTCCTCTTGAAACTATATGAAAAAGTGTCATGAAGTTAGGTCAAAAGCCTGGTCAAATTAGGGCAAAATTTCACTAAGTGTTTAGTTTCATGACCCTATGTTCATAAAATTATAACTTGAGATTCAAGCACTTTTGGAAGAATTTGTGTGAAGCAAAGTTTTATATTTCATGGAGATATGCAAATTTCATGTTGGAAGTTTCTCTTGAATCATGGTGAAAATTTGGCTAAAAGTTATAAAAAAACATAAATTTCTAACACTTAGAAAAATTTCTGTTTAGAAATTTTGACTTTTCAAAATGAAATCTTGAGTTTTTGATTTCTTGATGAATAATTTTCATATTTTGACATGTTTTGATGAATTATGATCTTTGGCACTTGAATTTGACCAAAAAGTCAAAGTTTGACTTTTCAGTATACAGTTGACTTTTGATCAGTTGACTGCAAAATTCATCTGTCAATCCAATGGATTTGCAATTTTTTGAATCATGTCATTAGGTCAAAATGAAGCAATTGGACTCTTGAGATCATGCCTTAAACCAATTTACCATTTTCTAGGTCAAAAATCAGAAATTGCCCTTTCCTAGTCAAAAACCCTAATTTTGACCATTTTGACCTTTTGGAGATTTGATCAAATTTCTTGATGAATTATGGTCCAAACTTGATCAAATGATACATTTGAGTTTAAAATGTTTATGTGGATAAAAAATTATGAAGTTTGACTATAAATTGGCCATAGTTGACTTTTTCTCCAATACAACTGATTTTTAGGTTAACTGCTCAATTGACTGATCAAAAGTGTGATCCAAGGCTTGAAACTTGACATGAGTAATCTTGGGGGTCTATAATGATCCATGAAAGTCATATGGGGCATTGTAAGTTCAAAAATCCTTGTGCAAACTCAAACCCTAATTTTGGTCATTAGTGCTTAAGGAGATGTCTTAAGCTGATCAACCCTAGTGAAGTCTTGAGTCAAAGGAAATATTGTGAGAAAATTCTTAATAAGTGAGAGGGAAAATTTTGGGGTACAACAGCTTCCCCTGTCCAATCTTCTTAAGCCTGAAGAGTTAGATGAGCATGTCTTGCCATTCGTGACTCGAAGGTGGAAGATGATTGGACACTAGAGTGCCCAGAAATTTGCACTTGGCGATGTGATGGTAGAGGGAATAGGCTTAAAGATGCCATTTGGAGAGGTGATAGAAAGTTGTAGGAGATGGGCTTAATGATTCCATCCAAAAGTGATTGTTTGTGTTGTAATTTGTAAGCTGAAAGAATGAGTATCAGAATGGCGTCCGTGTCTGGAGCGTATCTGAACTATTTATGGGAGCTGATTTTAAATGACTATCAGAATGGAATCCGTGTCTGGAGCGTATCTGAACTATATCTGAAAGCTAGTTTTGAATGAGTGTCAGAATGACATCCGTGTCTGGAGCGTATCCGAACTGTATATGAGAGTTGAGTTTGAGTGAGTATCAGAATGGCATCCGTATCTGGAGCGTATCTAAAATGTATCAAAAGGTTGAATCTGAATGAGTATCAGGATGGCATCCGTGTCTGGAGCGTATCTGAACTGTATCTGAGAAGTTGAATCTGAATGAGTATCTGAATGGAATCCGTGTCTGGAGCGTATCTGAACTGTATCTAAGAGTTGAGATTTTGAATGAGTATCAGAATGGAATCCGTGTCTACAGCGTATCTGAAAGTTGCACTTGAATGAGTATCAAAATGGCATCCGTATCTGGAGCGTATCTGAACTGTACCTGAAAACTCTGAACATTGTTAATGGTAGCTGTTTAATCTTATCCTAAAAAGGGTAAAATGTTAGCTTAAATGTAAAGTCATGTTGTATGAAATGTATGATATAATGTGTGATCGGTGGATCTGGAACTGACTGTTTAACGCTGGTTCGCGAAATGTCGCGGTAAGCAAGAGTCGCCACCGTCTTTTATTTTCTCCAACATGGACAGGACAAAAGCACATCAAAATTCCTTATGAGATAGTTTCTCGGTTCGGGAGGTAGATTTATAGAAAGGGAAGGTGTTAGCACCCTTTCTATCCATGGTTATCCATGGGCTCTTAGATACTTGCTCTTTATGTTTTCAAAATGTTTGCTTTTAAAAGTGTGAGTGGGTTTGAAAAAGTTTCGTTTAAAGATTTTAGATCGACTCTTGTATCAGTCCTCAAGAGTGTTTGAAAAATTGTTTTGAAAGCTTTTTGAAAGTGTCGGTGTGAAAAGGTTTTTGTTTTGTTTTTTAGAGAGAGCAAGTATCAATGAGTCATCTACCTACCCTAAGGAATTAGGCTGTGTAAATGTCCTTAAGGTAGTGCCATCCCACCATTGAGAGGTAGGTAGAACCACCGTTGGAGGTGTTCGGGTCAATTCGTTTGTAGGGACAGTGTGGTCACCAGAGCAACAGTAAGACACCTTAGAAGCTACCCCTATGCCATATATCATGGACATAAGGACTTACTAAAACGTCCTATACTCGACGACCACGTTTCGAGGGCAAGGCAACAGTGAGGCGTACCCTAAGAGTGGTGTGTGAACTTGTGTGTTGTTTTCATGTTATGTTTTATCTTGTCATTGTATCGTGAGCTACGCATTGTTTTTAATTTAGGCCATTCATTCTTTCATGCAAAGTTTAGAATTTAAAAGTGCGGAAATTAAAGTGCGGAAAGTAAAATCCTACGCTATTACAAGGCGCGGGTCTATACATCACCAAATTAACAAAGACCCGTTTTAATAAAAAATGCGGAAAATAAAACCTAGTTACTATTACAAGGCTTGAGCAATTACATAATATTTGAAAAAAAGAATAACGTGCGAAAAGAATAGAAATAGAACGTTCGAGGGCGTTGGACCCTTTTGAGATTGAATTGAATTAAAAGTTAATTAATCATTAAATTAAAGAAAATACATGTTTTTTAGGTTTTTTTGTATTTATGCAATAAGAAAAGAATTTAAAATTAGAAGGAAACCCTAGTTCTAAATATTTTTAATTATTAAAGAAAAGGTTAAAGTTTAAAACCTAATTTACACTAATTAATTATTTTACAAATTTATTTAGAAAAGATATTTAATAATTAATAATAATAATAATGGGAAAATTATTTATTTGAGAAAAAGATGAGAATGTTAAAAAAACATAATTTATACATATTTTAATTTATTAAGAAAAAGATTAAAGTTTTAAAACCTGAATTAACTAAATTAATTATTAAAGTTTATTTACAAAAAATGATAATGAATTAAATATTAATTAAACATATTTCTAGTTTTTGATTTCCTGGTTTTATATTATAAAAATTAATTTATGAAATTAAAGAAAACAATTAAAAATAAGGAAAATTAAAAAAAATAAAAATGTACAAACCATGGGGGTATTCAGACCCAAGGGGAGGTTTTTTGAAGTATTCTGACCCATTAGACAAAAAGCCTTGTCTGACTTTCTGGCATCACGTGCGTGTTCATTAACTCCTGAGTACCGTGGTCTGCATTCTTTGGCCATTGGATTGGGTTTCATGGCCATTTGTGTTCTGGCTGTTGGCCATTTGTGTTCTGGCCTCATCATGCATAAGTTGTTCTTTTGGCCATTTGGCTTTTGGCTTTTGACCATTTGGCTTTTGGCTTTTGGCTTTTGGCCATTTGGCTTTTGGCCTCAATGTTCCTTAATGAACCTGAATGGGATCCTGTCTAAATCTGCAGTGTTGAATCTCATGAACACATTAAATAAAATCATAAAATGCAAATAAAGCCAACATATGAAGAAATTTAATGTTTAGGCACAATATGGCATGTATGAATGATTATAGCCTTTTGATCATGGAGATCAAATCAATCCTACCCTTACTGGAAAATTAATGACCTGAATGCTTTTAGGCCCTTTGGATCATGGAGATCAAGCCAGCCTTATCCTTACTGAAGAAGTAGTGAGGTGTTGGTTTGTAACTGTGATGACTTGTTTGTAGTGAGAGAGGGATTTGTAATAAGGATTTCAAGGTTTTAGGGTTCTTGAAAGAATTTGATATTCTAACAGTGTTGTGACAAGGTTATTTCTCTCTTTTCCTCCTCTTTGGTTTGTGTGAAAAGAAGGTGATTATATAATGGAAATTAGGGTAAAGAAAATGGGCTTTGAATGTGCAATTGGGCCTCCAATGTTCACTTGAGTTCGTCACTTTCCAGGCTAAATCGCAGGGACTTAAGTACAATTTTTGAAGTTGAAATGTGAAAACAAAATGTAGCCGACATCGATAACTAACTCCTGTCCGAAAATCGGCTCAATCGGATAAACGGTGAATTAGTTATGAATTTTTGAAGTTTCAGCTCAGACAAACTTATTTTGGGCTCCAGTGTCGACTCTGACACGTTCTTCAATAAAAAACTAGTATTGATCGAAGCATAATCCAGTCTCGACTTTTGAAGCAAAGTTGTAGATCTATGAGTCAGGGAACTTGTGTAAAAATATGAGCCCAATCCGATAAAAATTGACCGAGTTATGAATTTTCGAAGTTTTGGCCCAGATGAAATAATATTCAGCATTCAGGATTTTCAGCGTGTCACGCACTCTGAGCAAAAAACGAAGGCCTTTTGAACACCGTTCGAACTCGATACCTCATGTGAAAATGTAGCCAACTCAATTTGTGAAATTTTGGCGCCGGAACCAGCTCGATACGATGAAAATCGACCAAGTTATGATTTTCTGAACATGACGCAAATAAACTTATATCACAAATTTTCTGTATGAAAATACTTGATAAATCCACATTTTTGAAAACCTTCTGATCGAAATTGGCTTCCAGCCGTGAGAGATGAAAACGTAGAAAATGTCAAGACGGAATTTTGGCCACCGGAACAGGTTCAAAATGAGTCACGATCTTCAAGTTATGAATTTTTTAGCGCATAAAAACTGCACTTTCAGCACACTTTTTCACCATATTTCTTCGAGAAAACTCACACATTCGGATACCTTCTTTAAAGAATTGACTCTTGAGCCGAACCTGAATTTGAGAATATGTTATCAGAGATATCTTGGCGAAAGAATACCTGAATATGACGCGCCGGGTTGGACTTGTGAATTTTTCTTGAAATATTTTGAGAAATATGGGAGGGCAAATTTTGGGGTACAACAGTTGCCCCTGTTCAATCTTCTTAGACCTGAGGATGTAGATTGGCTGGCATGCCTTTCGTAATATGAAGGGGGAAGATGATTGAACACTAGAGTGCCCAGAAATTTGCACTCACATAGTAGAGTATTAGCAGTGTGATAGCGGGAATGGGCTTACAGATGCCATTTGGAGACTGATGGATAGGAGGATGGGCTTATAGATGCCATCTAGGTGTCGATCGCGTAAGAGATTCCTTAGCGAGAACTTGCGTACCTGAGAAAAGAAAATAATTACCTGGCCTGTTACAGGAGTTGATCTTCAAACCCTTTATGTAGATGTGCCCTGGCTGGATACATGAATCGAATCTTTAAACTCTTCAAACGTGCCCTGACAAGATACAGGAATCGAGTCCGGAGAATACAGTCGTCAACAGATACACCATGGCAAGATACAGGAATCAGATCTTCGAACTCTTCAGACATGCCCTGGCAAGATACAAGAATCGAGTCTGGAATTAGTCGTCAACAGATACATCCTGGCAAGATACAGGAATCGGATCTTCGAACTCTTCAGACGTGCCCTGGCAAGATACAAGAATCGAGTCTGGAATATAGTCGTTAACAGATACACCCTGGCGAGATACAGGAATCGGATCTTCGAACTCTTCAGACGTGCCCTGGCAGGATACAGGAATCGAGTCTGGAATATAGTAAGGTTGGTGAGTTGTCTCTACTGACAGGTTATCTTCATGGACGAGTGGTCTTTAACGACGAGTGTCTATAACGACGAGTGTCCATAACAACGAGTGTCCATAACGACGAGTGTCTATAACGACGAGTGTCTATAACGACGAGTGTCTATAACGACGAGTGTCTATAACGACGAGTGTCTATAACGACGAGTGTCTATAACGACGAGTGTCTATAACGACGAGTGTCTATAACGACGAGTGTCTATAACGACGAGTGTCTATAACGACGAGTGTCTATAACGACGAGTGTCTATAACGACGAGTGTCTATAACGACGAGTGTCTATAACGACGAGTGTCTATAACGACGAGTGTCTATAACGACGAGTGTCTATAACGACGAGTGTCTATAACGACGAGTGTCTATAACGACGAGTGTCTATAACGACGAGTGTCTATAACGGCGGGTGTCTATAACGACGGGTGTCTATAACGACGGGTTGTATCAGAGAAATCTTTAGGCATTGATTTAACTGGATTTGTATTCTTTGACTGGGTTGGTCTCTTTTGATTGTAATCGTCTACATAGCTGATCATTTAACTGTATCCTTCCTGAAAGGTAAAGGTCAGTCATATGCAATGCATGATATGAATCAAGCAACGATGTTCTCAACACATGAGATTATATGATATGATGCGTATATGCATGTATCATGATGTATAACAATGTGATGTTATGAATGTATCTTTGTCTGGGAAAATAGATCCTTGACGGATGCCGGGAAGTCAAATCCTGGGCTGATGTTGAAGAGTGAGATTCTTTGTTTCTGTTGGGGATGATGATTGCAAGAGTACCGGTAGGAGAAGATGACTCCGTTGGGGAATAAACTTGGCGAATAGATTACTCTGTGGGGAGGTAACTCTGTGGGGAAAGAGAGGTACTTTGCTGAGGTTGATGATAACTCCGCTGGGGGTACCATTGATGTGTTATGTTGAAGTTTTGATGAACTCCACTGGGGATAGGAAGACTTCGCCGAGAACGATCTTTCCGTGGTTATTGGCTGAGGATAACCCAGTTATAAGCCCTGAAGGGAATAACTTTGAATAAAGCCGGGGAGATGCGTTCGTACTCTGTAGGGAGTGAAGGTATCTTGGTCGTGTTCTTCAGCTTAACTTACCTTGGTACCTCGGTGGACAAAGCAACCAGATTGCTTAGACAATTCTTATTGCCCCAGTTTCTGTGGGAGAAGAAAGTACCTGTGAAGGTGTTTGATGACTGCCGTTTGACAAATCTTCTTCTGGTAGGCAAGTGACGAGATATCGGGACATAGTCGTACGCTTTGATCCCTAATTTTTGCCTGGACCGCCCTTTCGGGTTTTCAGTCCACCGGGATACCCATTTTTGCCCAAGCCGCCTTTTCAGGTTTTCGACTTGCCGGGTGTACAGATTTTTTTCATTTCATCCCTTATTTTTTCCCGAACCCTTTTGGTTCGCCGGGAAGCCCTTATTTTTGCCTAGGTGTGTCAACCTAGCGGGTCTTTGATTTTGCGTAGTATTTTTCGACTATGTCCACGTTCTCAGAATGTAGGGAGGTGCCCCTGTTGTTGCGTTGTGTCGCCATACCAGAAGATATTTGTTTGATCGTCCAATGCCCCAAGTGATCCAGATGGAGGTTTGCCCCTGGCTGTTTGGCCTTTTGAGAGATTCTCCGAATCTTGACTTAATTGCCCCAGATGATGGACAATAATCACGTCTGCCCCTTGATTGGAAGTGCTTTTGTTCACTAGGTATTCATCGTGCAAATTTCCCTGCTGTTCAAACAAATAGTCATATGCAAACAATGTTATATCAAAAATTCAAAGCTTATGTCTGTCTTGAAGATTTTGAAAATGCATTCTTTTTCATAAAACAAGTGAATGTTTGTAAAACGTGATGTCAACTCCGTATTTACCGTAGGTCTTAAGGAGTCAGGATACCTTTCGTAACAGTATGCTTTTGAACTAACCCATGCTTCAGCTAGGACTTTTAAGGGTTATAACATGGCCTGGTTCATGGTTTAAGAAACAAAGGATAAAGGCTCAAATTATTTATACCCACCCGCTCTTCGTGATGTTCTTCAAACCTAAACTCAGCTGATCGCGCGTTAGACCTTGTTTGAGTTTTTGTCCTGATATTCCCGTGATAGTTCGGATGTTGATAGTTTATTTTGAATAGGCAGTCATTCCTTTTTGTTATTGAGGGTTTGTGTGACCTCTTTCCTTTTTTTTTGATTTCGTTATCCCTATTTTTTTTTGCCTGAACTATTTCTTTTGTGATTACAGTCGGCGGGATGCCCCAGTTTTGTAAGTCTCCATCATAGGTTTTGACCTAATGGGCTTTTTGATTTTGGTAATGACTGCCTGTTTTTTATGGTTATTTGGAACCATCACTGCCTTTTGTTTCAGAAGGACTTCTTTTGATGCCATTCGTTGTGCACCTGGATCAGCTGAGAGAACTACCCTGCCCCAGGTTATGATTAAGGGTTTTAATTTTCGAAAAGAAAAACTCCTACTTCTTTGGCTCAGAGGGGTTGACGAGGGATTATCATCCTTATGACTCCAGTGTTTAGGATTTGAAACAATGCCTGTACCTCATCAGCGGGGTCTGTTCAAAAGCATACTGTAGATTATGGTATCGTTTTCTTCATCCTCCCTCAAGAGGCTTAGAATTTAATCGAGAGTTGACATCAAAAATGAAAGCAGTTTGAATATAGCGAATGCGAATATATTGATTCAAAACAGACATATGCGATGCATTAATGAAAGTAATAAAGTTTTCTATGACAATAATTATTTGTATAAGCAAAGAAAATACAACTTGAACATTCGAATGAACAAAAAGTATTCTAGTCTCAGGACTCGTCACTTCAAATGGTGAATCCTGTAGGGATAGTAGAGGCAATCAGCCTGACCCACTTGGGTGAAATCCACTGCCCCTTCATTAATCAGATCCTGGACTTTGTTCTTCAGAGCCCAGCAGTCAGCAGTTTCATGTCCAGGACTATCAGAGTGGTATGCACATCTTCTGTCGGGATGATAGTTAGGAGCAGAGATGTTGGGGTTCCGGGGAGGAGCCCTTAGTGTAATCAGATTCAACCTCAACAGGTGTTGCAAGGCTTGAAACAGCGGCATGTTAAGCTGGATGAATTGCCTCTTGGACCTGCTTGGCTTACTCTGATCCACCTGTTGCTCTGGGCGAGGTTGATGTTGGACCTGTGAAGTGGTAGCAATTTGGAGAGTTCTACTCTTCACCATACCAGATTCTTGTCCTCTTTGAGGCTGACCCATGACCTGGTCCCTGACTTGGGCTGGTTGATTCATGTCTTGGTGAAGCAGACTGATCATGGTCCTCAACTCTTCTTGCTCCCGAGCTAAACCTTGGATGAGAGCCCTTTTCCCCAGCATCTGGGTTTTCAATGTATCTACCTCAGCTTGCAGACATTTCAGTCGTTCGTCCTTGTCATCTTCGGGACTTTTCTTGGCCAAATTCCCCATGAGGAGTGTCCTTAACTCTTCTTGCCCCTTGGATAGGCTTAGAAAGATCTCCCTGAACTGAGTCTCGTGATCATGAAGACCCTGGTTATCTTGTTGGGAAGCCATTGCTGAAATAAACAACGAAGAAGGTAAGTGACCTGTAGCAAGGGTACCTGTAATGCAATGATATGTATGTATGCATGCAATGTTTTCAAGGATCTCGCGGGGTAAACAAGAAATTTGTTAGAGCTGGGATCCGGTAGCTTGATTGAAGGAACTTCCTGTTGTTGAGAGTCCCTCTTCAAGGGTCAAAAGGCTCACCATATCCAGTGGGTCATAGCCCCTGACAACCTTGGCTCGGGGAACTTTCTTCAAGTGTCAAAGCTCACCATATCAAGTGGGTCATAGCCCCTGACAACCTTGGCTAGAGGAAAATAAATCCCCTTTTGCCCCTTGCCAGACATGTTAGTTCATCATGACCTGCATCACAAGCCCTTGAGATCCTTGAAATGGGTTAGGATGTATGCAATGGTATGATGTTATGGTATGCATGGGGTGATGTAAGTAAACCCTGTTTTGAGTCCTCATTAAGGACTACAAACAAAACCTGCAAGAAACTCAGTACACCCTGTTATGAGTCCCAATTAAGGACTACAAACAAAACCTGCAAGAACTTAGTAACCCTGTTATGAGTCCCAATTAAGGACTATAAACAAAACCTGCAAGTAGTTCCTGTGTCAGATAACAAGCATGCAAGTAGTCAAGTACGAAGGCACACAAGTCACACAAGAGAAGCCCTTAGAGTTTAGGCCAGCATGAGGTCTAGGTATTACCCTCTTTCGGTTTGTTGGTTCATACCTGTCCTATCAAAAGTAACCGGGTTCTTAGAGGATCCCAATATCATTGACTACCCTCAATCGGTCATAACTCCAGCATCGCAATCTTTTCTTGCGGCCAGAACCATTGCGAGAGTTTAGCCTCAATGGGTGTAGCATACTGCTACTATTCTATTGGCCAAGTTGGGTCATTTAAGGTTCTAAGTTCGGTTGGTGCTTAATGACTCCTTGGAAGACCCATATTCTCCTCGTTGCGACACAAGGGATATCGGTACAGACCAAGGTGCCACACCAACGTAGCCACTGTTTCACCCATGTCGGTCTACGCCGGACAGGTCCCTCACAACTTATGCTACCTAAACAGGGTATCCCCAGATCCGGGTTAGGATCTATGTAGCTCCCATGCAATACCCACAAATATAAAGCAAACAAAACATTCAATTGAAAACACAAATGATCTTAGTCCTAAGGTACACCTCATTTTAAGTATCCCTAGCAGAGTCGCCAGTTCTGTGATCGGTGGATCTGGAACTGACTGTTTAACGTTGGTTCGCGAAATGTCGCGGTAATCAAGAGTCGCCACCGTCTTTTATTTTCTCCAACATGGACAGGACAAGAGCACAACAAAATTCCTTATGAGATAGTTTCTCGGTTCGGGAGGTAGATTTATAGAAAGGGAAGGTGTTAGCACCCTTTCTATCCATGGTTATCCATGGGCTCTTAGATACTTGCTCTTTATGTTTTCAAAATGTTTGCTTTTAAAAGTGTGAGTGGGTTTGAAAAAGTTTCGTTTAAAGATTTTAGATCGACTCTTGTATCAGTCCTCAAGAGTGTTTGAAAAATTGTTTTGAAAGCTTTTTGAAAGTGTCGGTGTGAAAAGGTTTTTGTTTTGTTTTTTAGAGAGAGCAAGTATCAATGAGTCATCTACCTACCCTAAGGAATTAGGCTGTGTAAATGTCCTTAAGGTAGTGCCATCCCACCATTGAGAGGTAGGTAGCACCACCGTTGGAGGTGTTCGGGTCAATTCGTTTGTAGGGATAGTGTGGTCACCAGAGCAACAGTAAGACACCTTAGAAGCTACCCCTATGCCATATATCATGGACATAAGGACTTACTAAAACGTCCTATACTCGACAACCACGTTTCGAGGGCAAGGCAACAGTGAGGCGTACCCTAAGAGTGGTGTGTGAACTTGTGTGTTGTTTTCATGTTATGTTTTATCTTGTCATTGTATCGTGAGCTACGCATTGTTTTTATTTTAGGCCATTCATTCTTTCATGCAAAGTTTAGAATTTAAAAGTGCGGAAATTAAAGTGCGGAAAGTAAAATCCTACGCTATTACAAGGCGTGGGTCTATACATCGCCAAATTAACAAAGACCCGTTTTAATAAAAAATGCGGAAAATAAAACCTAGTTACTATTACAAGGCTTGAGCAATTACATAATATTTGAAAAAAAGAATAACGTGCGAAAAGAATAGAAATAGAACGTTCGAGGGCGTTGGACCCTTTTGAGATTGAATTGAATTAAAAGTTAATTAATCATTAAATTAAAGAAAATACATGTTTTTTAGGTTTTTTTGTATTTATGCAATAAGAAAAGAATTTAAAATTAGAAGGAAACCCTAGTTCTAAATATTTTTAATTATTAAAGAAAATGTTAAAGTTTAAAACCTAATTTACACTAATTAATTATTTTACAAATTTATTTACAAAAGATATTTAATAATTAATAATAATAATAATGGGAAAATTATTTATTTGAGAAAAAGATGAGAATGTTAAAAAAACATAATTTCTATATATTTTAATTTATTAAGAAAAAAATTAAAGTTTTAAAACCTGAATTAACTAAATTAATTATTAAAGTTTATTTACAAAAAATAATAATGAATTAAATATTAATTAAACATATTTCTAGTTTTTGATTTCCTGGTTTTATATTATAAAAATTAATTTATGAAATTAAAGAAAACAATTAAAAATAAGGAAAATTAAAAAAAATAAAAATGTGCAAACCATGGGGGTATTCAGACCCAATGGGAGGTTTTTTGAAGTATTCTGGCCCATTAGACAAAAAGCCTTGTTTGACTTTCTGGCATCACGTGCGTGTTCATTGACTCCTGAGTACCGTGGTCTGCATTCTTTGGCCATTGGATTGGGTTTCATGGCCATTTGTGTTCTGGCTGTTGGCCATTTGTGTTCTGGCCTCATCATACATAAGTTGTTCTTTTGGCCATTTGGCTTTTGGCTTTTGGCTTTTGGCCATTTGGCTTTTGGCCTCAATGTTCCTTAATGAACCTGCATGGGATCCTGTCTAAATCTGCAGTGTTGAATCTCATGAACACATTAAATAAAATCATAAAATGCAAATAAAGCCAATATATGAAGAAATTTAATGTTTAGGCACAATATGGCATGTATGAATGATTATACCCTTTTGATCATGGAGATCAAATCAATATTACCCTTACTGGAAAATTAATGACCTGAATGCTTTTATGCCCTTTGGATCATGGAGATCAAGCCAGCCTTATCCTTACTGAAGAAGTAGTGAGGTGTTGGTTTGTAACTGTGATGACTTGTTTGTAGTGAGAGAGGGATTTGTAATAAGGATTTCAAGGTTTTAGGGTTCTTGAAAGAATTTGATATTCTAACAGTGTTGTGACAAGGTTATTTCTCTCTTTTCCTCCTCTTTGGTTTGTGTGAAAAGAAGGTGATTATATAATGGAAATTAGGGTAAAGAAAATGGGCTTTGAATGTGCAATTGGGCCTCCAATGTTCACTTGAGTTCGTCACTTTCCAGGCTAAATCGTAGGGACTTAAGTGCAATTTTTGAAGTTGAAATGTGAAATCAAAATGTAGCCGACATCGATAACTAACTCCTGTCCGAAAATCGGCTCAATCGGATAAACGGTGAATTAGTTATGAATTTTTGAAGTTTCAGCTCAGACAAACTTATTTTGGGCTCCAGTGTCGACTCTGACACGTTCTTCAATAAAAAACTAGTATTGATCGGAGCATAATCCAGTCTCGACTTTTGAAGCAAAGTTGTAGATCTATGAGTCAGGGAACTTGTGTAAAAATATGAGCCCAATCCGATAAAAATTGACCGAGTTATGAATTTTCGAAGTTTCGGCCCAGATGAAATAATATTCAGCATTCAGGATTTTCAGCGTGTCATGCACTCTGAGCAAAAAACGAAGGCCTTTTGAACACCGTTCGAACTCGATACCTCCTGTGAAAATGTAGCCAACTCAATTTGTGAAATTTTGGCGCCGGAACCAGCTCGATACGATGAAAATTGACCAAGTTATGATTTTCTGAACATGACGCAAATAAACTTCTATCACAAATTTTCTGTATGAAAATACTTGATAAATCCACATTTTTGAAAACCTTCTGATCGAAATTGGCTTCCAGCCGTGAGAGATGAAAACATAGATAATGTCAAGACGGAATTTTGACCACCGGAACAGGTTCAAAATGAGTCACGATCTTCAAGTTATGAATTTTTTAGCGCATAAAAACTGCACTTTCAGCACACTTTTTCACCATATTTCTTCGAGAAAACTCACACATTCGGATACCTTCTTTAAAGAATTGACTCTTGAGCCGAACCTGAATTTGAGAATATGTTATCAGAGATATCTTGGCGAAAGAATACCTGAATATGACGCGCCGGGTTGGACTTGTGAATTTTTCTTGAAATATTTTGAGAAATATGGGAGGGCAAATTTTGGGGTACAACATAATGCATTCATTTTATCCATGTTTATGATATACGAATGCAATGTATGCGTATGTGAGCTAGTCTATTGCGCTGTTTGTTGGATTGAGGAAAATAAATCCCTGAATGTTGCTGAGGATATGGAGTGTAGGTCTTCATGTTGTGAAGTTGAAGTGTTGGTGAATTTCCGCTTAGAGAAACAAACTCTGTCGTAAGGGAAATGCCGTGTACTGTTTGTAAAATCATGTTATGAAATCCTGAGAAATTGAACGACTTCTACTGGGGATTGATAATTGGAAGCTTGTTCCGCTGGGAATTAAACTGTAAATTGTGGGGGATTTATGGAAATAGGTTAGAGAGATTTCCCTACCTCTTAAAGCCATTAGTAATTGTCTTTTATTTTGTTTATTTGTAAACATTAATTATGTTGAAATGCATATGTTCAACAATGAATCATTGGACGTTTTTGTAAATAAAACACAAGCGTAAAGAAAAATAGATAGTTTTTTGCACTTTCAAAGGGATATCTTTGTATTGACTTTGAGTAAGTATTTTTGTACAATGAGACAAACATTCTAGTAAGAGAACGCCGTTGTAAAAATTGAAAATTTTAATTCAAATAAAAGATAGCTATGTGCAATAATCCCATGGGGTTCCCATTCTGCTATAGCCTTTGTATCTCTGAGCATCTTGTCTATTTGTTGCCTCGTCCAAAGATGATTGAATTGATCAGAACCTCTGAGTTTGTAGGTTGTCCGTAAGGTGATCCAACGGGACATAGTCATACGCTTTAATTCCCTAACTTTTTCCCGGACCTCCCTTTCGGGTTTTCAGTCCACCGGGATACCCTTTTTTGCCCAAGTCGCCCTTTCGGGTTTTCAACTTGTCGGGTGTACAGATTTTTTGTTTTATCCCTAAATTTTGCCCGAACCTTTTTAGTTCGCCGGGATGCCCTTGTTTTGCCTAGGTATGTCAACCTAGCGGGTCTCTTATGCGTAGTATCTTTTGACTATGTCTGCGTTCGTAGGATGCGGCAGGTCATCTCCATCCATGGTGGTCAAGATCATTACCCCACCAGAGAAAATGTTTTTGATTACAAACGGTCCTTCATAGGTAGGAGTCCATTTGCCCCTGGGATTACCTTGTGGCAGTATGATGCGTTTGATCACTAGATCCCCAACTTGATATACTTGTCTTCTGACCTTTTTGTTGAAAGCCTTGATCATCCGTTTTTGATACATTTGACCATGGCAGACAGCAGTAAGTCTCTTCTCATCAATCAAGTTCAGTTGATCAAGTCGAGTCTGGATCCAATCGTCTTCGTTCAGCCCTGTATCCTTTATAATCCTCAGAGAGGGGATCTGGACCTCGATAGGCAAGACAACCTCCATGTCGTAAACCAGAGAATAGGGTGTTGCCCCGGTTGATGTGTGAGCTGTGGTACGATACCCGTGGAGAGCGAATGGTAGCATCTCATGCCAGTCTTTGTATGTGGCTGTCATTTTCTGTATGATCTTTTTAATGTTCTTATTTGCAGCTTCAACAACACCATTCATCTTCAGCCGGTAAGAAGAAGAATTGTGATGATGAATCTTGAATTGCTTGCACAAGGCGGTAATCATAGTATTGTTCAGGTTTGTAACATTATCAGTAATGATCCTCTCTGGGATACCGTACCGGAAAATGAGATTCTGTTTGATGAACCGAGTGACAACATTCTTGGTAACGGAAGCGAAGGAAGTTTCCTCCACCCACTTTGTAAAATAATCAATGGCCACTAAGATGAAGCGGTGTCCATTAGAGGTTGTCGTTTTCATTTCCCCAATCATATCTATTTCCCACATAGCAAAGGGCCAAGGAGCCTTCAAGACATTCAGAGGAACCAGAGGTACATGTACTTTGTCAGCATAGATCTGACACTTATGGCAGGTTCGAGAGTGTTGATAGCAATTGCTTCCATGGTAGACCAGGAATAGCCTTCCCGTAGGATTTTCTTTGCCATCGTATGCCCATTGGAATGGGTGCCAAAAGTGCCTTCATGCAATTCAGCCATGATCCTTTCAGCTTCAACCTTTTCTACGCATCGAAGTAACACAGAGTCATGGTTGCGTTTGTAAAGAATGCCATTACTAAGGAAGAATTTATCAGAGAATCTCCTTAAGAACTTCTTATCATTAACTGATGCTCCTTCTGGATATTCTTGAGCCTCGAGATACTTCTTGACTTCGTGAAACCAAGGCTGGTCCACTACTTCTTCAGTATTAATCTCGTGACAGTGTGCTGGTTCCTCCATTAGTTCGATGGTGATTTGGGGAGCCTAGTTATCCCAATTAAGTTTAAACATAGATGACATTGCGGCTAGAGCGTCTGCTAGCTGATTTTCTTCTCGCGGGAAATGCTCGAAGGTAATATTCTCAAAATGTGGTAACAATGTCAAAACATGTTCTTTATAAGGGATAAGGTTAGGGTGTTTGGTGTCCCATTCCCCTTTGATATGACTGATAACCAAAGATGAATCTCCGAATACATCCAAGGATTTGATCCCCAAGTCTATAGCAGTTCTGAGACCAAAGATGCATGCCTCATATTCTGCCATGTTGTTTGTACAATTGAAGCATAGTCTTGCTGTAAAGGGAGTGTGACACCCTTCTAGAGATATGAGTGCAACACTGATACCATTTCCAAGTACATTGGATGCCCCATGAAAGAACATGGTCCATCGGGATCCTTGTTCAGGTCCGTCATATGGCCTGAATTCTTCACAGTTATTTACCGTCATGATGTCTTCATCTGGGAATTCAAACTTCATGGGCTGGTAGTCTTCCCCAGCTTGGTGAGCAAGGTGATCAGCTAGTACACTGCCCTTTATAGCTTTCTGGGTAGTATACTGTATGTCATATTCCGTCAGGATCATCTGCCATCTCGCTATTCTCCCAGAAAGAGCAGGCTTCTCGAAGATGTATTTTATCGGATCCATTTTAGATATCAGCAAAGTAGTATGAGTCATCATATACTGTCTTAGCTGGCGAGCAGCCCATGCCAGAGCGTAGCAAGTTTTCTCAAGCAGTGAATATCTGGTTTCACAGTCGGTAAACTTTTTGCTCAAGTTCTAAATAGCATGCTCTTTTCAGCCAGACTCGTCATGCTGCCCCAACACACACCCCATTGAATTTTCTAAAACAGTCAGATACATGATCAATGGTTTTCCCTCGACTGGTGGCATCAACACAGGAGGCTCTTGCAAGTATTCTTTAATCTTGTCAAAAGCAGTTTGGCACTCGTCATTCCATTTGACTACTTGATCTTTCTTCAATAGTTTGAAGATTGGTTCACAAGTAGCTTTCAGGTGAGAGATGAATCTGGCAATGTAGTTCAAATGTCCCAAGAACCCTCTGACTTCCTTCTCAGTACGAGGAGCATGAATCTCTTGTATCACTTTTACCTTGGCATGATCTACTTCAATACCTTTATTGCTGACGACAAATCCTAGGAGTTTACCAGACCGTACCCCAAATGTGCATTTGTTTGGATTCAACCTCAACTTGTACTTCTTCAGTCTCTCAAAGGTTTTTGTAAGTGATCAAGATGCTCTTCTTCTGTTTGAGATCTGGCGATTATGTAGTCCACATAGACCTCTATTTCGTGATGTATCATGTCATGAAATAAAGCTACCATGGCCAGTTGATAGGTTGCCCCAATATTCTTTAGTCTGAATGGCATCACCTTATAGCAGAAAGTGCCCCACTGCGTGACAAACGTTGTTTTCTCCATGTCCTCAGGCATCATTTTGATTTGGTTGTAACCTGAGAATCCATCCATGAAGGAAAACACTTTGTGTTGTGCCGTATTGTCAACTAGAATATCAATGTGGGGGAGTGGAAAATCATCCTTACGGCTTGCCCTATTCAAATCTCTATAGTCCACACACATTCGCACCTTGTCGTCCTTTTTGGGCACGGGAACAACATTGGCAACCCATGGGGATAAGAGGTGACAACCAAGAATCCAGTGTTGAATTGCTTCATGACTTATGCTTTAATCTTTTCTGACATATCAGGCCTCATGCGGCAAACTTTTTGCTTTACTGGCGGACAATCCTCTCTTGTAGGCAGGCGATGTACCACAATGTCTGCATCAAGTTCCGACATGTCTTCATAAGACCAGGCAAAGACTTCAACATAATCGTGTAATAACTGAATCAGACGCTCTTTGATACTGGGTTCCAGATTGGCACCCACCTTGATCTCTTTTTTGTCGTCTTCGGTACCTAGGTTGATTGTATCCACAGGTTCCTCGTGAGGCTGAATGGTTCTCTCTTCTTGTTGTAGTAGTCTGACAAGTTCCCTTGGTACTTCACAATCTTCCTCACCTTCGTCTTCAGCTTGGTAGATTAGATTCTCAGAGTCACAAAAGGCCATAGTAGTATCGTTACCCATGGGATCCCGAATGGATGTATACCTACATTGTGAGTGTGAGTGTGTGTAAGGGTATAGCTATTTTTTTGAAATAAATGAAAATATAAAAATTAAAAAATGAGCACAAAAGTTTGTATGCGAAAACGTCCATGATTCATTGATGTCATATGAAAATGATATAATAACCATTACAAATGGACCATTGTGCCTCGGGTAAGACACAAGGTTTTAAGAGTGCGAATTGTTTTAATATTACAGATCCAACAAAATGTAAAGATAGATTACGGTGGGATAAAAGTGATCAGGACAAAATCTCTAGCCTCCCAGTTGTTGAGCCCTCCATTGACAGTCGGGAATATCCAGTCCTCCAAGTCACAACTATCTTCAGCATCTTCTACAACGTTGACCTCGCGGTTGCTGATCTTCAGGGGTGGTCCTCTCGCACGAGCATGGCGCACAACCTTCTGGGAACCTGAAGTGAAACCCAGGCCAAACTTGTCAGACTTATATGGGATATTTGGGAGTTTTCCCCAGATAGTGCACCCACCTTCTTCTACCACTGCTTTGGCATCCTTTAGTGATGACATCCGGAGTGGAGGCCTTGTGATCTTGGGAACAACCTTGGTTACTGCCACATCTTGTAGAACCTCTTCAAAGTGTTGAAATGGAGTTTCAATAAATTCACCATCTAATTCCACATATCTGAAGGAATTGAGATGGCTGATCATATACTCCTCTTCTCCATGAACGGTGATTATCTTCCCTTGAATCAGATATTTCATCATTTGGTGCAACGTAGAAGTGATAGCGCCAACATTGTGAATCCATGGCCGGCCTAGCAAGCAGGAATATGAGGGACGGATATCCATTACGTAAAAAGTTGAATCAAATGTTTGTGTTCCAACTTTTATAGGAATGTCTACCTCCCCATGAACCATCCTTTTCGAGCCGTCAAAGGCCCTTACTACTATGTTACTTGGCTTCAATGTGAATCCCTCACAGTCAAGCCTATCAAGAGCTTTTTTAGGCAATAAATTCAGAGATGAGCCAGTGTCCACCAAAACATGAGCCATGGTTGTGCCCCTACATTCAACTGAGACATGCAATGCCTCATTATACTTCCTTCCCCTTGGCGTTAAATCAGCATCCGAAAAACCTAGACCATTATATGCAGCCAAGCTGGCTACGCAGTCTTGAAATTGATCGGCAGATGTCTCTTGGGGTACATGGGAAGTTTTCAGGAATTTTACCAAGGCTTTTGCATGCGCCTCAGAACATAGTAGTAATGCCAGCATGGAAATTTTAGAGGGAGTTTTCCCCATTTGTTCAACTACATCGTAGTCGCTTCTTTTTATGATCTTCAAAGTTTCCTCCATCTCTTTCTGGGAGGTCTCAGGGATAGCCAATGACTGAGTCTTCGTCTTGACAGACTCAACCAGAACACCTTTTCCTCGAGTCTCAATTAACTCGGCAGTAGGAGTGTCAGTGGGAATGATAACAGGGGTTGTAACAGCTTTGTTAGTTGGAGTATTAATGGAGACGATAGTAGGACTGGGAATAGCCTTCGGGGGAGCAACAACATGAATGATTACGGGTCTGGAAACTGCTTTTGGGGGAGCAATTTTTGGAGAGAATATCCTTCCACTTCGGGTGATCTTGCTAGTTCCTGCAATATTACTGATGTCAGAGTTATCTTTCTCGAAACTTGAATCTTCGACAGCTGGCCAATCTTGCTTGATACCGTGGTAGTAGACATCCCCTCCATAATTCCATGGTATAGTTTTGTCTGACGAATACGGGACTGGTCCAGGCATTGTAATTATCAAAGGAGTTACTTTCGGAATTGATGTAATTATAACGGGTCTTTTGGTGGAGACCCTGGAAGAATTGGAGGAAATGTTAATGATAGAAACATCTTCAAAAGAAACAGGTGGAACAGAAGTCTTTTCAAACAAATTTTATTTATTATCTATTAGGCACTGAACGCCTGTTTTCAACAAAGGACAGCTGGTTGGCAAGGACAAACAGAAATGACAGCCTTTATCACAGCCTGGGAACACACCGGCATTCAACAAGTTCACTTTAATAGTCAGGAGTGGGGTTATAAGCTCATCAACTGAAGTAACAAATATTTCTTCTTCAATGGCATTGGTATTATGGCCATGTTTGGGCATAGGGGCAGAAATTACATTTCGCTTTTCGGGTGCATCAAATTCAATCTCTTTGGCTTCAATGAGGTCTTGTATTTTGTTCTTTAGAGCCCAACAGTTATTAGTGTCATGGCCGGGACTTTTAAAGTGGTATGCACAACGGGCATTGGGATGATAATGAGGAGATGTTATGTTTGGGTTTTTCGGAGCTTCTTTCAAGGTCACCAAATTGGATCTTAGTAGATGCAGTAATACCTGAGATAGGGTCATGTTTATTCTGGTGAATTATCTGACTGGTCATTCCATCCTTGGTTGGTTGTTTCTTTGCTGATCCGGCGCAGGCTTAGGAATCATAACAGCCCCCACCATTGGATGACGTTCGTCCCTATCTTGATTTCTTTGCGGATATACATCAACCACCTCTTTCTTTCCGATGAAAGGCTTCCTTACAACTGCAGAAGAGGATGTATCTTTTTGGATCTTTCCATTCTTTATACCGGCTTCTACCCTTTCTCCGGTCAATATCAATTCAGTAAAACCTACAGATGAACTTCCAATTAAATGATTGAAGAAAGGACCAGACAAGGTGCCCAAGAACATGTCTACCAATTCTCTCTCAAATAGAAGGGGTTGAACTCTTCCGGCTAAATCTCTCCATTTTTGTGCATAGTCCTTGAAGCCTTCATTTGAAGCCATGGCCATACTCTGAAGTTGAGTACGGGTAGGTGCAAGGTCAACATTGTATTGGTACTGTTTGTAGAAGGCTGCAGCAAGATCTTCCCAGTCATGAACATTGGCTCTTTCTAACTGGTAAAACCAATCAAGTTGAGTTCCAGACAGGCTGTCTTGGAAGAAGTGTACCCATAAGTCTTTGTCAGCGGTATGGGGCTGGATTTTCCTCACATAGGACCGAAGATGCATTTTAGGGCATGAGACTCCATCATACTTGGCGAACACAGGTGCTTTGAATTTTGGAGAATGACAATCCCCGACACTAACCCCAATTCCTCAAAGTCCAAGCCATTCACTTTTTGGATTTCCATCGTACTCAACCGCTCTTCGAGATGTTTATACTTGTCATCAGCTGAAGGGTATTGTTCTTCAGAATAGTCTTCGTCTTCGTCTTCCTCTTCTGATTCTGACGGGATAACTGTTTCCTTGCCTTTCCCATCTTGATTGTCTCTCTCACCGAATGTCGTTGAAAAGTCTAAGGTCCTTCTTGCCTGCCCATGAAATCTTCTTCCCATGTTTAGGACTCTGATTACCTTCCTTGTCTTATTTTTCTTCTCCTCAACCAGCAAAGTCTTCAACTCTTCTTGTCCTTTGGCTAGGGTCAAGAGCAACTGTTGAAACTGTGTATTCTGAGCTTGGAGATCCTTCACTGTTTACTCGAGATCTATCTTACTGAAATAAACAGTAGAGAGATGAGGAGACTTGTTACAAAAGACCTGCTTATGTTATGATGAATGGTATATGCATATGTAATGATTTCAAGGATTTCAAAGATTCAAATTTGTTTTAGACAAAAAGGAAACACACGTTATATTAATAAGTTAAAGCTTGAGTACATCAATGCCTCTTGGGATTATAAGGAAATACAAAAGCTTCTAAGATGAAAAGATAGTCCGCATCCTCTTTGGCACGATGTAGGCATTAAGAGTCTGCTCCTCATGAAGTAGCATAGGGAGTTCCAAAACCTTCTTCTCGCTCGCGTAGAATTGGGCTTCAAAAGTATCTCGCTCCCCCTTGAGTTGTATCCAATCTCTTTGTAGGTATTCAAGAGAGGTGGACATATTAGGATGTAGGATAGTGTATGGAACATCTCCTTCCATGACAGGCTCAATGATTACCGGGAGAATGGAGGGGTAAGGCATCATAAGAGTCTGAGCACGAGTTCATACCTATTTGAGGTAAGGCTCAAGAGGGATGGAATTCTTGTGCCCTAAAGTCTTGCTATCCACCTTATTCAACATCCTCCAAGCTCGGATAAATCTTTGGCGAAGACCTTGATCATCGTTGTCATAGTCAAATACCAAACCTTGAATGAACATCTCGTGCGGGCCATCCCTTCGGGCGTAACCAAACTGTCTAATGGCTAAGAAGGGATTGTAGGTGATACCTCCCCTAATTCCAAGTAAAGGGACATTAAGGAATTCTCCACAATGGTCGACAATGATAACATTCTCTTTGGATCGGGAGCACCAATGAATTTCCGAATGTTTGAGCGTCATCAACCTTTGTGACCACCTTGAACCTTGCTCATTTTTTAATATAGATTGGGGAAGATGCAAAATAAACCATCTTGCCAAGAGAGGAGTACAACACATAAGGACACCTCTTTTCCTCATTGTGCTAGTGTGAAAAGAGTGTAGCATATCTCCTAGCAATGTAGGCACCGGGTTACAGGATATGAAGATTTTAACGGCATTGACATCTATGAGTTGGTCAAGATTTGGAAATAGTACTATCCCATAGATAAGAAGTGCCAAGATTTCTTCGAAGGCTTGTAAATCTAGAGTGTTCCAACAATCTTGGGCTTTCTCAAACATTAACTTTGCTAGGAAACCCTTGACACCACTCCTTGTTTCCAAATGAGTTGTGAAATCAGATGAGTGCAAGTGTAGAGCTTGAGAAATCTCTTCTGGCTTTGGGTATCTTTCCGTACCGTTGAAAGGTAGTTGATTGATAATGGGAATCCTCAAGAGTTGGGAGAATTATTCCAAAGTAGGCACAAGTTGATAATCGGGAAATGTGAAGCAATGGTGTAAAGGATCAAAGAATTGAAAGAGCACCTTCATCATATCCTCATATGTGTTGGAAGTGACCAAGTTGATTAGGCGACCATGTCTCTCAGTAAATGGAGAGTTTTCAGGAATCCTTGAAGCTAGCTCCTTGAGTTGTGGAGGGATCCTTACAAGATTGACTTGAATAGTTTTCCTGTGAAGTGAATCCATATCCTACAAAACAAGAACAAAGATGAATCCCAAAAAATCATTGAAATGGTTAGTGGATGTATATGATGTTCATGATGTTCATGATGTTATGTACAAGTATGCATATACAAAAAAAAAACAAATCCTTAGGTTTAGGCTTGTATGGAGTTTTATAGGTAAGTACCCTCTTGAAGTTTAGTTGGCTTAAACCTATCCTAGTAATAGTAACCGGGTTCTAAGGAGCTCAAAAGCATTGGTTTGTTTCCTTGGTCATTGTTTCAGCGCAAGCCTCTTTAATGGCGACCGAAATATCCCAAGAAACCAAACCTCAATGAGTGTAGTATCGAGTATCTGCCAACTTCGGACTATACCAAAGCCGGTCATCTCACTACATCCTAAAGGCCAAGTTGGTCAAGTAAAGATTCTAAAAGTTCATTAGTGCTTTATGACATCACTCAACGGTACCGTATTCTCTTTGATTAACTCAAAGGCTACTGGTACCCACAAATATGTCGCACTAACGTAGCTATTGCTTAGACCATGTCAGTATACCCCGCATAGTTTCCACAATGTATTGCTACTTACCTATAATGTATCCCAAATCCAGGTAGAGGATTAAAACCCAAACAAAGAACCATAATGTAAAGCATACAAATCAAACAATGAAAGAAAATAAATGTGATCTAACCCTAAGGTAACCCCACTTTTAGAATTTCCCCCAGCAGAGTCGCCAATTCTGTGATACGATGGGAGAACTGACTTGAGGGTTTTGCGTTTGATCGCAAATGTTGCGGTTAGCAAGAGTCGCCACCGAATTTTCTTTTATCCTAAAGGAAAGGTGAAAAAAGCACATGAAAGACCTTTGAGATTATTTCTTGAGTTCGGGGGGTTGTAGCGGTAGAAATGTTCAAGACTAAGCCATTGGGAAAAGAGCGAATAACCCAAAAGAGGGGGGGAAAGATTCAAGGTAAGGGGGATGGTTATGCAAAGGAAATGTATTAGCACCCTAAACATATACGGTACTCCGTAGTAACCTCTTTGTAAAATCTGTATATTTTGGCTATGAAAATGTGTTGTATAGAAGTAGATGGTGGAGGTAAGAAAAAAAGTATTTTTTATGATTTTTGCACCCGCCGCGGTTGCGAACCTTTAGTGCCTACGTACCACCTTTCGTGCAATAGGGGATCAGGGTACACGTAGTTCCTCTTTTTAAAAATTTGAAACACAAATGTGTTGGTTGATTTTAAGAGATAAGACATCATCGTCATTGTCCGTGTGAAAAACATACTTACTACCCACAATCACGAGAAAGGAGAATTTGCATCATCTCAAAGTGGAGGATATGGCTTAGATTTTAAAATCAACAATGCCTCACTCAACACCCAAGTGGAAAATATCTCTCTTCACTACATATTGTAGAAGTATAGTTGTTTGCATCACTACAAGGATTGACAAGAGTCTAACGTTTTGAGAAAAAGTTTTAAAGGTAAGAGCCAAAGTGGAAAAATGGTTTGAAATGAGATTGATTGACTTTTAGTCTTCTCACAAAAAAATTCAAGGTATTTTTAAGTTGATTGAAGTTTATTTATGAAAATATTTTGAAAATGCATGGACATGAGTCCAAGTTTATTATGAAAGTGTTTCAAGTTTAGAAATAAGAAGAGTTTTCAAAAGGGAGGGAGAAGATTTTGAAATTAAAGAAGATGGGAGGAGAAGAAGAGACTATCCTAAAGCATAAGGTAAAAGCTAAGGAGAAGAACCATCTAACAAACAAGAAGCCAATACTTGACATTACGAGTCAAGATAGAATCCCCATTCTTTAGATTGAAACCAAGCAAGCAAAGATACTAGACCTCTTTAAGTGTATTAAGTCTTCACAAAAATTGGGCAGAGTAACGACTGTATACGGGTGAATTCCAGATTACAGACAAAGGATGTAATCAAAAAACCTGCACACAAAAAACAAACAAGCAACCCAATGTCTTGAGGTAAACCTCAAGAGCTCCAGACAAAATAAACAGATAAGATCACAAGGTCTCCAAGATAGGCCAAGGTTTCTAATCCTAAGTCCAAGAAAAAGTCCCATGCTCCATAATGCCAAGGATAGTAACCAAATAGTCCAAGTACCATTAAGATTTTTTTAGGGTTTAAGTTGGTTATTAAGTATCTTAGAAAAAAGAAAAAGAAAAGCTCAAGTGAGCAAAGTAAAAATGACAAGAAAATAAATGCTCAAATGAGCAAAGATAAAAATGACATGAAATGTAAATACTAAAAGTAAATAGTGCATAAAGCATAAAAGAATAAAAGCATAAAATAAAACAAGTCAATAATTAGTGGTTAGTTTGATGACCATCTTGAAACTTGCATTTGTAACTCATTAGAGGATTGGTAGAACCAAAGCCTCCACACAACAAGTTGCATTTGCTTTTTGTCAAGTATATCATCCATTTGGAATTCTCACAAGTACCATTTAATGATCAACGATGTTTAAGTGATCCGTGTTGATCAAAGGTATTGTAGATCCATTAGAGGATTGGTAGAACCAAATCCTCCACACAATGAATCTCAAAGTTATTGGATCAAAGAGATCAAATTAACATACTTGGGCTTGCAATCATAAGTTTGGGCCACAAATGATCATTTATTCAAATCGGGACAAAATTTAGCGCTATGTTAAGCAATCGTAAGTGGACTTATATAGAAGTCGCACCTATTTTGAGGCTGGTCAATAGCAATCTATGCACCATTTGTTTTGAGACATGATATAGAGATCATGCTCCAACAACATTTAGTGCTAGGAGAAGGGGATGAGATGAATAGGAATTAGGGTGAAAAAGAAAACCACATTTGAATTAATATTTAATCAAACTCCTATTAAAATCATTCATCTATTTTTGTGGAGTTAAACTCAACACCATGGATCCAATGATGTTAATAAGCCATGACCAAAAAATCAACCCAAGACAGCCAAAAAATATTCACAAAATGATATAATATTTAATATATATATATATATATATATATATATATATTAAAGGATGGGAAATGTTAAAATAAACTAGAAAATAATGAGGAAAATATCAATTATATTCAAATTAATCAAGAAATGAAAAATAAGACCATAGAAAAATCAGAAATGGGTCCAAATATTTTTATAAATTTTTTAGTAATTTTTAAAAGTCAGAAACTATTTTTTAACCATTTAAAATTGCTAAAACAAACATAAAATAGATCAAAAATAGTAAACCTCAACATAAAATTCCATAAAATTTACAGAAAGTAAAAAATATGCAAAATAATATTTACGAATTTTTTCAGAATTAAAAAATGTTAGAAAGTATTTTTTAAGTAATTAAAAGAAAGCAAATAATACAAAAAATATAAAAATACCAAATGTTAAAATGAAAATGTAAAAAAATATTCATGAGATCAGAAATAATTCAAAGTATTTTTTGTGAATTTTTTCATAATTTTTGGATAAAAAATAAAAGAGTTATGAGAAGGTTCTCGGCTAAATTCTTCCTTAGTAACGACATTCTGTACAAACGCAGTCATGACTCGGTATTGCTTCGGTGCGTAGACAAGGCTGAGGCTGAAAGGATCATGGGTGAGCTACACGAAGGCACTTTTGGTAAACATTCCAGTGGGCATACAATGGCAAATAAAATCCTACGGGCAAGCTATTATTGGTCTACCATGGAAGCAGATTGCTATCAACACTCTCGAACTTGCCATAAGTGTCAAATCTATGCTGACAAAGTGCATGTACCTCCAGTTCCTCTGAATGTCTGGATGGCTCCTTGGCCATTTTCTATGTCGGGAATCGATATGATTGGGGAAATCAAGCCAACAACCTCCAATGGACATCGCTTTATCTTAGTGGCCATCGACTATTTTACAAAGTGGGTTGAGGCAGCTTCCTTTGCTTTCGTTACTAAGAATGTGGTCGCACGATTCATCAGTCAGAATCTCATCTGTCGGTACGGTATCCCAGAGAGAATCCTCACTGATAATGGTACAAATATGAATAATACTATGATCACCACCTTGTGTGAGCAATTCAAGATTCAGCATCACAATTCTTCCCCTTACCGGCCAAAGATGAATGGTGCTGTAGAAGCTGCTAACAAAAACATTAAGAAGATCATACAGAAAATGACAGTCACATACAAAGACTGGCATGAGATGCTACCGTTCTCTCTCCATGGGTATTGTACCACAACTCACACATCAACTGGGGCAACACCTTTTTCTCTCGTATACGACATGGAAGCTGTCTTGCCTATTGAGGTCCAAATCCCCTCTCTGAGAATCATAAAGGATGCAGGTTTGACTGAATAAGATTGGATTCAGACTCAGTTGGACCAACTAAACTTGATTGATGAGAAGAGGCTTACAGCTATCTGTCATGGTCATATGTACCAAAAACTCATGATCAAAGCTTTTAATAAAAAGGTCAAACGTCAGGTATATCAGATCGGTGACTTGGTAATCAAGCGTATCATTTTGCCACAAGGTGATCCCAGGGGCAAATGGTCCCCTACATATGAAGGGCCATTTGTAATCAAAAGCATTTCTCTGGTGGAGCAATGATCTTGACTACTATTGTGATGCAGTGGGAGAACTGACTTGAGGTTTTGCGTTTGTGTTCGCAAATGTTTCGATTTAGCAAGAGTCGCCATCGAATTTTTATTTATCCAAAGGAAAGGTCAAAAAGCACAGGAAAGACCTTTGAGATGTTTTCTTGGGTTTGGGGGGTAGATTATGAAAAGGGAAGGTGCTAGCACCCTTTTCATCCATGGTTTTCCATGAGCTCTTAGAGCACCTCCAGCGGCCTGTTTTTTCTATTGGTTCACCAGCTGTCCAACGGAGCGTGTGTTTTTTCTTTCCATTAAAGTTCTCCAGCTGGAAAACGTACACATAGCAAGCAACGGTTAGTTTTTAATTTTTTATATTAAAAAATTAAAACTAGCCGTTGGCTAGTTACTTTTTTTTAAAAAAATTTTTTTTAACTTATTTTTTTTGTTTATAAATATAAGTTTCAAATTATTTTACCAACACAACATTTTTTTTACTTCTACTTTCTCTTAAATTTCAAATTCCTCTCTCACAATTTTATTATTTTACTCTTCAACTTTAAATTTTTTTTTCAACTATTTATTCTCATTAGGACAAATGGATCCTAATCAATTTCATTATCAACAAGCTATGTTCAATTTCATGCAAAATTATCAAAATCATAATCCTCAAAATTCTCAAATTCCATCGATGCCAACAAACCCCGCCATATTTTTTCCATCACCAAACAATCCAAATATGTATCATATACCTCAAATGAATTCTAATAGTATGGAATTTTCTACCAAAGTTCCACCATTTTCTACTCAAGTTGGTACTCAAGTCGTTAAAAAAAAATCTCGAGAGCAATTTACAAGGGATGAGGATATACTTCTTATCCAATCATGGCTCAATGTTTCAAAGGATCCAATTGTGGGAGTTGATCAAAAGGCTGGGAGTTTTTGGTTAAGAATAGCTGCCAATTATAACCAGTATCGTGGGCAATCGCGGGAAAAGTTAGGGGGGCAATTAAAATGCCGTTGGCATAGAATAAATGGTTTGGTTCAAAAATTTGTTGGGTGTTACAAACAAGCTGTTAATGGAAAGAAAAGTGGGACATCAGATAACGATATCATGGCCTCTGCACATGCTTTTTTTGCTCAGGATGAAGGTACAACATTCAATCTTGAGTACGCATGGCGATTGTTAAAAGATGAACCTAAATGGATGGGAGAATCGATTGGAAATTCTTCAAAAGTAACAAAGACTTCTGCTAGTGGGGCATCATCGGCTAACTCAGATACACCTTCAAGTTACGAGTTTAACTCATCATCACCAATGGAGCGTCCAATGGGACAAAAAGCAGCAAAAAGGAAGGGTAAGGCAAAGGAAATTCCAAATGCAACACAAGATGCAAGGAATAAAAGAGCAGCAACAATGGAAAGACTAGCTCAAAGTAAGGAGGACGAGCTAGAATTAAAGGCAATGCAAATCATCATGAAAGACACTTCTACTATGAGTGATAGTCAACGAGATATTCATGAAAAATATTGTAATAAGATGAAAAAAAATTTGGATTGTAGTTAGTATCACTTATGTAAAATGGACATTAGTACCACTTTAAAATATCAACACCTATGTAAAATGGTCATTAGTACCACTTTAATTTATCAACACCTATGTAAAATGGTCATTAATACCACTTTAAATTATCAACACCTATGTAAAATGGTCATTAGTACCACTTTAAATTATAATAAATATTATGTTATTCAAACTATCAGTTATTCAAACTAGCCGTTATTCAAACTAGCCGCTATTCAAACTATCCTTTATTCAAACTAGCCGTTATTCAAACTATCCTTTATTCAAACTAGCCGTTATTCAAACTAGCCGTTATTCAAACTATCCTTTATTCAAACTAGCCGTTATTCAAACTAGCCGTTATTCAAACTAGCCGTTATTCAAACTAGCCGTTATTCAAACCATTATATATACTATCACTTATGTCATTGTTTTCCCATTCTCATCTTATTCTTCTACATACTTCTCTCATTTTTCTATCACTCTTAATTCACTAAAATGGATTCAGACAATTCAGATGATTTCGACCAAGAATTTTGGGAGTTGATTGAAGAAGAATTTATCGATGATAGTGATGAAGAAAAATTGCTTGAAAATGAACGTCAATCTGGAAGTTCATCTATGCCAAAGAGAAGAACAATGGTAGATCGTAGTCGTGAAGAAGGGCACAATCGATTATTTAATGACTACTTCTCGGAAAACCCAGTATACACAGATGTTCAATTCCGAAGAAGGTTCAGAATGCATAGGCATGTATTTCTTCGAATTGTAGATGCCCTTGGAAATCATGATGAATATTTCCAAATGAGGGTTGATGCAACTGGTAAAATGGGTCTTTCACCATTGCAAAAATGTACATCTGTTATTCGTATGTTGGCGTATGGGTCTCCTGCTGACGTTGTAGACGAATATGTTTGAATAGGTGAAAGCACTTCAATTGAGTGCTTACAAAGATTCGTTCGGGGCGTGAATGCTGTATTTGGGGCTGAGTATTTGAGAAAGCCTAACAACACTGATGTTGAACATCTTTTACAAATGGGAGAGTCACGTGGCTTTCCAGGTATGTTGGGTTCCATTGATTGTATGCATTGGGAGTGGAAAAATTATCCTGTTGCATGGAAAGGACAATTTTGTCGAGGTGATCATGGAAAGCCCACAATCATGCTTGAAGCAGTGGCATCACAGGACTTATGGATTTGGCATGCTTTTTTTGGTATTGCTGGTTCAAACAATGACATTAATGTGTTAAACCAATCCAACGTGTTTAACGATATTTTGGAAGGACATGCTCCCAATGTGCAATATACAATCAATGGAACACCATATAATATGGGGTATTATTTAGCCGATGGTATATATCCTGAGTGGGCTACATTTCTGAAGACCATTTCAATGCCACAAGGAGAGAAGAAAAAAATTATTTGCTCAACATCAAGAATCAGCTAGAAAAGATGTGGAGAGGGCATTTGGAGTGCTTCAATCTCGATTTGCAATTATACGTGGTCCAGCGCGTGCCTGGCACATGGACACCCTCAAACATACCATATATGCGTGCATCATATTGCACAACATGATTGTTGAAGATGAACGACATACATATGGAGGTAATTTTGATTACTCTTATGATAATGTGGATAACAATCACTCAACAACTGAAACATTTAGCGGTCCTCATCCGAATCTTGCAACAAGACTACAAAGAAGAGCAAATATTTGTGAAAAACAAGTTCATCGTCAACTTCAAGGAGATCTAGTCGAGTATATTTGGGAACGTTTTGGACATGAAGATGATGAAATTTAAGTTTGATTAATTTATGTGATGTTATTTATTTTTATTGTTTTTAATTATATGTAATGTATTTGAAATTAATTTTAATTATCATTTTAAATTATAAGTTTAATTTGAATTTTATTTATTTTATATAAATTTTAATTTAAATAATTAAAATTATTAAATGATATAGAATTTAATATGAATAAAATATTAATATATAAAGTAAAGTTGTGGGACCCATTATGAGTTCTTTAGAGTTGCACCATTGGAGTGAAAAATTAGTTGGGTTGCTTCAAGCTGACGTGGCTTAATGGGTCCCGCAAAGAACCCAAAATTGAGTTGCACCATTGGAGATGCTCTTAGTTACTTATTTTAGATCACTTGCTTTTGCTTTTCAATTGTTTGAAATGGTGCTTTTGTGTGTGGTTTTGAAAGTATTTTGAAAAAGAGGCCATCGTTGTGGCAACCTTTGTAATGATTCTTGTTTGAATGTATACAAAGGTGTTTGTCTTTTGAAAAATGTTTCATTGTTTGAAAGCTTATTTTTGGAAATGTTTTGAAATTGTGTTGTGATGTGTTTTTGAAAATAGCAAGGATGTTTGCAAGTTTGATCAAGTAACTAGGAGTTGTCTACCCTACTCAAAGATATTTCCTACACATTTTTAACCCTTTGACATTGTTGTTTTACCATTGTATTTTGTAAACAACCTTATGTTTGGATGTTAAACGGGACAGGTGTGGGTCATCGTATGACCATGATAGCAATTGTGCCAAGTATCTTAGCAAGTTTTTAAGGGTCTAGATCATTTTTGTATAGGCAACTAAGATAGCGTCATCAAGGGACTACGATCTTTTATTTTGATTTTGTTTTGCCAAGATACCTAGCATGCATACCATGCCCATTTTTAAGGCAACAAGTGGATGAAACCCTAGGGGTACTTGTGTGCATTGTGTTGTCATTTTCATGCATTTTTGTCTTGTATTAGTCAAGCTATTTATTTGATTTTGGATTTTTGCATACAAACCCTAATCTTTCTATCATGCATATTTGAAATCAATAAAGTGCGTAAAAGTAAATCTAATACTATTACAACATGATTATGAGGAGGGGGATACAAGTTTGAATAGGGGAATATTTGCAAGAAAATAAAACCCTAATTTAACTATTACAACCAAATTGAATTCATTGTACAAATGATAAATTGACAAATATTTAAATGTGCAATTAAACATAAATATGCAAAAATGTTTTTGTATTTATTTTTATGTATGTAAAAATAAAAGATTTTATGTCCTAAAAAATATTAAAAATATTAATGGTTATTTTTAAGAAAGGGTGGAAACCCTAGTTTTTGTTTTAAGAATATATATATATATATATATATATATATATATATATATATATATATATATATATATATATATATATATATATATATATATATATATATATATATATATATATATATATATATATATATATATATATATATATATATATATATATATATATATATATATATATATATATATATATATATATATATATATATATATATATATATATATATATATATATATATATATATATATATATATATATATATATATATATATATATATTATATTGTTTATTCATTTTTTATGTACAAGAAAATAAAATAAAAATATATACAAGAGTGTTAAAAAATTAAATGTATGAGAAAAATACTATTTAAGTATATAAATAATAAAAATAAAAATATATAATATTTTTTGTATTATTTATGAATTTATTTTAAGAAAATAAAAGTATATATTATAGTAATCATTTCTATGTCCAAAAAAATAATAAAATAAAATGTGAAAATTTAAGAAAATATTTTTGGGGATTTTTAATATTTAGAAAAAATAATAAAAGTCAGAAATGTAAAAGAAAATAGAAAAATATGCAAAAATAATCAAATGGGCCAAGGGGGGTGCAGAAAGCAGGATGGGGGTGTAAAAAACAAATCCAAGTCAGGCCCAACCCATTTCCACTTCATCTCTAACCTCTGATCAATCAAAAAACGCACACCCTGTTCAAACCTGGAAATCCTGCATACGTGCTCAAAAGCAAAAACTTGCAACATGAAAGTTATATAGCATAATCACACGATTCTAACCATGTAAAAAACTTAATATAACTCTCAAAGACCAGAGAGAATTTCTCTGGCCCTAATTTCTAACCTAGTTTTTTCAGAAAGTTCATCATTCAAATTCTCCCAGCTCAGTTAACTTAAATGAATTCTATGCATATGTACAGCTCAAGGGCAATGAGGACTACATTTTTTATTCACAAACCTAAGCCTAATGATTCCTAAATAGAGAGATAGAAGTTTGAACTTTACCTGTTTCAGTCAAGCTCGAGTATGGAAATGTAGGGGTTTTCAGTGAGGCCTGAGATACTTGTGAGCTTGCTTGAAGTTCCTTTGACCTTCCCCAATGCTTGGCCTGCTTTGAAATAGCTTGAATATGCTTGTAGAACTCAACCTGCAAAGTCAGAATTTGAAAATGGTGAAGTGTGTAAATGGAGTTACAGTGACTTGGGAATGGTTGGGATAGTTTAGGTAGGTTGTATGGAGTGTGTTGGAACTGGTTGCAAGCAAAACGCACGAGTGGATATGAAGATGTAAGTGATTCTGCAGGGCCTGCCCTGTTTTGTAAGAAAATATGATTTTTGTGTACAAGGGTGTTTGAGAGGTTGCTAGCTCATGTTTCTGGCTTAGTGTGATATGCAAAAACTTGTTTGAAATGTTTACAAACTTTGGTTTTATCAGATTGCAAAGATATGTGGTTTTTGCAAGTTGACTTGGTTTTGAAGAAAAGAGTGAGTTGACAATGCAAAGGGCTGTACTTGCTAGCTCCAAGCTTGATGATAGTTGGTATACTTTTCCCTAAGTTTATGGAGTTGGTTTGCTGCAAAAGATTGGGTTTACAGCTCAAGAGAAACAACTTGACATAAAGCAAGCTTTATCAAAGTGACAATGTTGCCTTTTTGCCATTTTTAGATTAATCCTTTGTATAATGCTTCATAGATCAGAATAATGACTTAATCCATTGTGTTTGCATTCAATTTTTGAATGTGGAAGTGTTTAAGGACATGTAAACAAGTACAAGCAAGGTTGGGCAGAATTTTTAACTTGTAGCAACATGAAAAATGCCATGGACCAAAGTGATATTTTGCCAAATTCAAATCTTCGATTCTCCCTAACCATAAATGATTTTGGAGAGTTCTCTGACATTTTGGAAAGCTTGTAACATGCTCTACAATCCATCTTTGAAATGCATTTCGAGATTCCACTTGGAACTAGGTGAAAAAGTTCCATGAAGATAGGTCAAAATCTTGCCTAAACTAGGGCAAAATTTCACTAAGTTAGAAAGTTTTTGGACCCTTATTCCTAAAATCATAACTTGATATCCAAGATTCTTTTGGGAAAACTTTGTGAATCAAAGTTGTAGATTTTGTGGAGGAATACAACTTTCATGTTGGAAGTTTTGTTTGAATCCAATTGCATCATGGTGAAAAAGTTGGGAAAAGTTGGGAAAAAATAAGAAATTTTCATAACTTAGAAAATTTCTAAGTTATGAAAATTTTCCATTTTAAACCCTAATTTTCAAAATTAGGTTTCTTGGTGAACAAGTTTCATATTTTGACACATCTTGATGAAAAATGACCCTTGGCACTTGATTTTGACCAAAAAGTCAAAGTTTGACTTTTCAGTGTACAGTTGATTGGAAAATTCATCTGTCAATCCAATGCATTTGAGATCTTTTGAACCTTGTGATTAGGTCAAGATGATGCCATTGAGTCCTTGAATCCATGATTGAACCAAATTTTCCATTGGCTAGGTGAAAAACCAGAAATTACCCTTCTGCAGTCAAAACCCTAAAAATGACCATTTTGCCTTTTTGATGATCTGATCAAATTTCTTGAGGAGTTGTGGTCCAAACTTGATAAAATGGTTCATATGAGTCTATAATGTTGATGTGGATCAAAAATTATGAGGTTTTACTGTAAATTGTCCACAATTTACTTTTTCCCCAATACAGCTGGTTTCTATGTCAACTGTCCAATTGACTGGGCAAAAATTTGATTCAAGGCTTGAAACTTGGTATGGGAAATCTTAGCAGTCCTAAATGAAGTATGAAAGTCACATGAGGCATTGGAAATCCAAAAATCCCTGTGCAAACTCAAACCTTAATTTCAGGTCATCAGTGCAAAGAGATATCTTGAGCGGAGCAAACCCTAATCCTGTCTGGAGTCCAAAGAGTCTTGTGAGTGGAAATCTTGATAAAATGAGAGGGAAAATTTTGGGGTACAACAGTTGCCCCTGTTCAATCTTCTTGAACCTGAAGAGTTAGATTGGCGAGTTTGCCATTTGTGACTCGAAGGTAAAAGATGATTGGACAATAGAGTGCCCGTAAATTTGCACTCGTCAAAAAGTTGAGGGAATGGGCTTAAAGATGCCATTTGGAGATGATTGAATCTTGTCGGAGATGGGCTTAAAGATTCCATCCAAGAATGTTTGTTGAAAATCAGGAGAATAAACATCAGAAAGGTATCCGTATCTGTAACGTATCTGAGTTGTATCTGGAGATTGAATCTGTATGAGAAAGGGAATGGCGTCCGTGTCTGGGGCATATCCGAGCTGTAACTGTATTTGATTCTTGAATGAATAACATAATGACTGCCGTGTCTGGAGTGTATCTGTATTGTATCTGAATCTAAAATATGAATAAGCGACAGAATATCATCCGTGTCTGGAGCATCTCTGGGCTGGGGAAACATTTGAATGAGTGACAGAATGGAAACCATGTCAGGTGCGTATCTGGACTGTATCTGAAGTTGAGATCTGTATGAGTAGTAGAATGACTTCCGTGTCTGGAGTGTATCTGAATTGTAACCGGGATCTGAATAAGTGACAGAATGACTTCCGTGTCTAGAGTGTATCTTAACTTAAAATTGATAGTTGAATCTGAATGAGAAATATAATGGCTTCCGTGTCTGGAGCGTATCTAATATGTATCTGATTGTTGAAGTCTGAATAAGCGACAGAATGACATCCGTGTCTAGAGCGTATCTAGACTGTATCTTGACTTGAAATTCTGAATGAGTAATAGAATGACCTCCGTGTCTGGGGTGTATCCATACTGTATCTGAATAAGAGATCTGAATGAGTAGCAGAATGACTTCCATGTTTTGGAGTGTATCCATACTGTATCTAAAATCTTTGAATATTTGTTAAAGATAGCTTTTAATCTTATCCTAAAAAAGGGTAGAATGTTAGCTGAAACACAAAGTTATGTTGCATGACATGTATGATGCAATAAATGTGTTTTTATCAATGTTCATGACATATGAATGTAATGTATGCGCATGTAAGCTGATTAGATGTCCTGTTGAGGAAAATAAATCCTGGATGAATGGAGATAATGAAATCTTCGACTACTGCCGGGGGAAGTAAATCCTTGACCGCTGTTGGAGATTCACAATCTTGATTGTTGAGGATGAGAAATCCTTGGACCACTGATGGGGATAGAAAATCCTTGGCAACTTGTGGGGATTAACAAGAACTTTGACAACTTCTGTGGGGATGTGAGAATCCTTCATGACTTTCCTGGGGATAGGGATCCTTCAAGTCTGCTTGAAAAAAATGATTGGGGAATCCAGAGAACTTTGATGACTATGGATGGAGATTACACCGATGGGAATCTTTACTCGGCTGGGTAATAAGGAAACTCTAATGAATCTCTACTGGGGATCAGACAAAAGAAAAAAACCTTGATCTGCTGGAGAATAAGGGAGACTCTGATGGCTTCTGCGGAGAAATAAGAATGAGAAACTTTGATCTCCTGGGGAAATTGAAACCCTTGGGGGCTTCACTGGAGAAGTGAGAATGAAAATCTTTGATCTGAAGGGGATTAAAAAATTTGACAAATTCATGCTAGGAAGTAATGAAAACTTTGGCAACTTCATTGGGGAATCAAGACTGAGAATCTTCAATCTGCTAAGGGAATTTGAATCCTAGGGGACTTCAAACTGGGGGGTTAAGAATGAGAATCTTCATTCTGTTGGGGAGTAAAAACACTGTGTGGAGTAGCTATACTGCTGGAGAGTAAGCTATCCTGTTGGAGGGTAAGTTCAAGAATCTGGGGGAAAAGGCTTATTCCTGTTTGGAAAAAGTTCAGGAGTTTAGGTTGTATGCCAATCTACCGGGGAATTATCCTTAGTTTTGGGGATAAAAGTTAACTGTTATCTGGTTGATTTTAAGACAACTTGCTGGGGAATCTAGGGAAAACTGAATGGTTTCCGCTGTAGATTAATGGTTGGAAATTTGACTCTGTTGGGGAAGAAGGTTTCATCTTTGCTGGGGATTTATGACCCAAAGTTTTTTCTCCACTGGGGATTGGGAGTTTGAAGACTTAACTCTGATGATGAATTAAGGGTTTGAAATATAACTCCGTCGGGGATCTAGATGATGTACTGCAGGGGATTTCTCTTGGAATAGCCTAAAGACATTTTCCTATCCTTTCAACCTGTCAGTAATTATTCTTTCACATTTCGTTTATTTATAAACAGTGATTATATTCAGATGCATATGCTCATTTAATAAACCATTGGACGTTTTCAAATAAAACACAAGTGTAAAAAGGAAAAAAAACAAATAGTGTTCTGCACTTTGAAGTATCTTTGTATTAACTTTGTGTAAGTATTTTGTATAAAGGAGACAGACATCCTAGTAAGAGAATGTTGTCATAAAAATTGAGAAAAATTTATACAAAGAAAGATGGCCATGTGTAAAAAAATTCCATGGGGTTCCCATTCTTCTATAGCCTTCGTAACCCTGGGTATCTTGTCCATTCGCTGCTTCGTTCCAAGATGACTGGATTGATCAGAATCCAGGAGCTTGTCTGTGAAGAGATTGTCCTTAAAGTGATTCGACGAGACATAGTCATACGCTTTAATTCCCTAACTTTTGCCTGAACCGCCCTTTCGGGTTTCCAGTCCACCGAGAAACCCTTTTTTGCCCAAGTCGCCCTTTCGAGTTTTCAACTTGCCGGGTGTACAGATTTTTTTTTATCCCTAAATGTTTGCCTGAACCGCCCTTTCGGGTTTTCGATTCACCGGGATGCCCATTTTTGCCCAAGTCGCCCTTTCGGGTTTTCAACTTGCCGGGTCGTTTATGTGTAGTATCTTTTGACTATGTCTGTGTTTGCAGGGTGCGGCAGGTTGTCGCCGTCCATGGTGGTCAGGATCATTGCCCCACCAGAAAAGATGTTTTTGATCATAAATGGTCCTTCGTAGGTAGGAGTCCATTTTCCCCTGGGATCACTTTGCGGCAAGATGATCCGCTTGATTACAAGGTCCCCGACTTGATATACCTGGCGCATGACTTTCTTGTTGAATGCCTTGATCATCCGTTTTTAATACGCCTGACCATGGCAAATAGCAGTAAGTCGCTTTTCATCAATCAAGTTAAGTTGATCAAGCCGGGTCTGAATCCAATCGTCTTCACTCAAACCAGCATCCTTCATGATTCTCAAGGAGGGAATCTGAACCTCGATAGGTAAAACAGCTTCCATGCCATATACCAAAGAAAAGGGTGTTGCCCCAGTTGATGTACGTGCCGTGGTACGATACCCATGCAGAGAAAACGGTAACATCTCATGCCAGTCCTTGTAGGTGACTGTCATCTTTTGTATGATCTTCTTGATATTTTTGTTCGCAGCTTCGACAACACCGTTCATCTTTGGCCGATAGGGAGATGAGTTGTGATGTTGAATCTGGAACTGCTCGCATAGAGTTGTGATCATAGTGTTGTTCAGGTTTGTACCGTTGTCAGTGATGATTCTTTGTAACGGAGGCGAAAGACGCTGCTTCGACCCACTTGGTGAAGTAATCAATGGCCACCAGAATAAAGCGGTGTCCATTGGATGCTGTAGGCTTGATCTATCCAATCATGTCGATTCCCCACATCGCGAATGGCCAAGGAGTTGTTAAGACATTGAGAGGAACTGGAGGTATATGTACCTTGTCTGCATAGATTTGACATTTGTGACAAGTACGGGAATGTTGATGGCAGTCAGCTTCCATGGTAGACCAGTAATAGCCTTCCCGTAGAATCTTCTTAGCCATCACCAAAGGTACCATTATGCAGTTCAGCCATGATCTGCTCAGCTTCAACCTTGTCCACACAGCGGAGCAGAATGCAATCATGATTGGGCTTGTATAGGATACCATTGCTCAGGAAGAACTTTGCTGAGAATCTCCTTAAGAACTTTTTGTCGTTGACGGAAGCTCCTTCAGGGTATTCTTGTGCTTCGAGATACCTTTTGATGTCATGAAACCATGGTCGGTCCACTACTTCTTCGGTATTAATCTCGTGACAATGTGCAGGTTCGTCCATCCGTTCAATGGTGATTTGGGGAGCCTCATTATACCAGTTAGGTTTAAACATGGATGACATTGTAGCTAGAGCATCATCTAGCTGATTCTCTTCTTGTGGGAACTGCTCGAAGGTGATCTGCTCGAAGTGTGGTAACAATGTCAAGACATGTTCTTTGTAAGGGATGGGGTTTGGATGTTTAATATCCCACTCTCCTTTGATTTGACTGATAACCAAAGCGGAGTCCCCAAATACAATCAAAGATTTGATTCCCAAGTCAATAGCGGCCTTGAGACCAAAGATACAAGCTTCATACTCGGCCATGTTGTTGGTGCAGCTGAAGCAGAGTCTGGCAGTGAAAGGTGTATGGCAACCTTCTGGAGAAATGAGTACCGCATCGATGCCGTTGCCAAGTGCGTTGGAGGCACCATCAAAGTACAGGGTCCATCGGGATCCTTATTTAGGTCTGTCATACGGTCTGTTCTCTTCAATGTTGTCCAATGTCATAATGTCCTCGTCGGGGAAGTCGAATCTCATGGATTGGTAATCTTCGACAGCTTGATGGGCCAGATGATCGGCTAGCACACTCCCCTTTATAGCTTTTTGGGTCGTGTACTGTATGTCGTACTCTGTGAGGATCATCTGCCATCTAGAGATTCTTCTGGATAGAGCAGGCTTTTCAAAGATGTACTTGATCGGATCCATCTTAGAGATCAGCAAAGTGGTATGAGTCAACATATACTGCCTTAGCTGGCGAGCAGCCCATACCAAAGTGCAACAATTTTTCTCGAGCAGTGAGTATCGGGTCTCACAGTCGGTAAACTTTTTGCTAAGGTAATAAATGGCATGCTCTTTTCGGCCAGACTCGTCATGTTTTCCCAATACGCACCCCATTGAATTCTCCAAGACGGTCAGATACATGATTAGTGGCCTTCCTTCGATGGGTGGCATCAAGATAGGAGGTTCTAGCAGATACTCCTTGATTTTATCAAAAGCAACTTGATAGTCATCATTCCATTTAACCACCTGATCTTTCTTCAACAGCTTGAAGATTGGTTCACAGGTAGATGTTAGGTGAGAAATGAACCTTGCAATGTAGTTTAGGCGTCCCAAGAAACCTATGACCTCCTTCTCAGTGCGAGGGGCAGGCATTTCTTGTATAGCTTTGACTTTGGCAGGATCAACCTTGATGCCTTTGTTACTGACAATGAAACCCAAGAGTTTACCGGACCTGACTCCAAAAGTGCACTTGTTAGGGTTCAGTCTGAGCTTGTACTCTTTCAACCTGACAAACAACTTTTGCAGATGGTCGAGGTGTTCTTCTTCCATTTGTGAACGGGCTATCATATCGTCCATGTAGACCTCTATCTCATGATGTATCATATCATGAAACAAAGCTACCATGGCGCGCTGATAGGTTTCCCCGACATTCTTCAGTCCGAATGGCATCACTTTATAATAGAACGTACCCCACTGTGTAACGAAGGTAGTTTTCTCCATGTCTTCAGGGGCCATTTTGATCTGGTTGTACCCTGAAAATCCATCCATGAAAGAAAATACCTTGTGCTGAGTTGTATTGTCAACCAAGATGTCAATGTGCGGTAGTGGAAAGTCATCTTTAGGGCTAGCTCTGTTTAAGTCTCTGTAATCTATGCTCATTCTGACTTTGCCGTCCTTCTTAGGCACGGGCACAATGTTAGCAACCCATTGTAGATAGGAAGTAACAACAAGAAAGCCAACATTAAACTGCTTCATCACTTCAGCTTTGATCTTTTCAGACATGTCGGGCCTCATGCGGCGAACTTTCTGTTTAATTGGTGGACAGTCTTCTCTTGTAGGGAGACGGTGAACCACAATATCTGTATCAAGCCCTGGCATGTCTTCGTAGGACCAGGAAAAGATCTCAACATATTCATTCAACAGCTGAACTAAGCGCTCTTTGACACTTGGCTCTAGGTTGGCACCCACTCTAACAACTCCTCGTGAGGTAGAATAGCCCTTTCTTCCTGTTGTAACAATCTAGCCAATTCTCCAGGCACTTCACAGTCTTCATCACCTTCGTATTCGGCATGGTAGACCAGATCTTCAGAGTCACTGAAGGCCATATCAGAATTGTTACCCATGGAATCCAGAATGGATGGGTACCTGTATTGGTGAGTGTGGGTGTGTGTAAGGGATAGCCACCTTTAAACAAATAAAATGTAAAAAGAAAGAAAATGAACACAAAAGTTTATATGTGAAAACGTCCATGATTCATTAAAATGGCATATGAAGATGAAAAAATCAAACCCTTACAAATGTACCTATGTACCTCGGGTAAGGCACAAGGTTAAAAGTGTACGAATCATTTAAGAATTATTACAAACCAACAGAAATGTTTGAAAGATAAATTACTGATTGATGAAAGTAATGGGAATAAATTCCTTTGCCTCCCAATTGCACAATCCTCCTTCAACGGTAGGGAAAATCCAGTCTTCCAGATTTCTCTCCTCTTCACCATCTTCCAAAGCGTTAACTCCATGATGGGTGATCTTCACTGGTGTCCCTTCATCCCAGGAGCGACGCACAGCTTTTTGAGCAGAAGCAGTGAAACCCAAGCCGAATTTATTAGACTTGAAAGGAAAATCGGGCAGCTGCCCCCAGATTGTGCTTCCTCCTTCTTCAATCACAACCTTTGCATCTTTGAGTGACGACATCCGAGGCGGAGGTCGGGTGATCATGGGTATATAAGGCACTGTCTTGGTTGTCGCAATCTCCTAAGCTACCTCTTCAAAATGCTGAAAGGGGGTTTCGATGAATTCACCATCCAATTCCACATAGCGGAAAGAATTAAGATGGCTTATCATGTATTCCTCTTCACCGTGAACTGTCACAATTTTCCCCTGGACAGGGTACTTGAGCTTTTGATGTAGAGTAGAAGTAATGGCTCCAGAATGATGAATCCAGGGTCTTCCCAACAAGCAAGAATAGGAGGGACGGATGTCCATGACATAGAATGTGGAATTGAATGTTTCAGTACTCACTTTAATCGGGATGTCCACCTCTCCGTGGACCATCCGTTTAGAACAGTCAAAGGCTCTGACAATGATGTTGTTGGGCTTCAAGGTTAAACCTTCACAATCTAGCCTATCCAATGCCTTCTTTGGTAGGACATTCAGCGAAGAACCAGTGTCCACCAGAATGTGTGCTAGAGTAGTCCCTCTGCATTCTACCGAGATATGCAAAGCGTCATTATGTTTTCTCCCTTTGACTGTTAGGTCAACATCGGAGAACCCTAAACCGTTGTCAGCTGTTAGGCTAGCTATGCATTCCTGGAACTGGTCCGTGGAGGTTTCCTGGGGCACATGGTCCATCTTCAAGAATCTGATCAAAGCTTTAGCATGAGCTTCTGAACAAAGAAGCAAGGCCAACATAGAGATTTTTGAGGGGGTTTGCCCCAGTTGCTCCATAACATTATAATCGTTTTTCTTGATTATTTTCAAAATCTCTTCCATTTCTTTTTGAGAGGTTTCAGGAATGATCAACGACTGAGCCCTCATCCCGACAGACTCTTCTTGGATCCCTTTCCCTCTATTATCAGCAGCAGCAGAGGGGACAACCACATGAGTCACAACTTCTTCAATATCTGGAGTTCTCGCAGATATGTTGACCGACATAGGGGTAACCGTAGGAGCGGCTGAGGGTCTGAAGATTGCCTTTGAAGGCGCAATCTCCGGAGAGAAAATTCTCCCACTGCGGGTGATTTTACTCGTTCCGGCAATGTTTCCAATGTTGGAAGTCTCTTCATCAGAACTCTCTTCAGTTGATTCAATTTGTTTAATACCGTGGTAGAAAATATCTCCCCCATAGTTCCATGGTATTGATTTGTTGGACTTGTACGGGATAGGCCCCAGCATGGTTATCTTCAAAGGTACAATCTTTAGATCGAATGTAATCTTAACAGGTCTTTTGGAGACCTTGGAAAGATTGGCGGATATGGTAATTATCGAAACATCATTAACAGGAGTTGGTGTAACATGAGTCTTTTCAAAAAGGATCTCTTGGTTATCCATTAGGTGCTGGATGCCTAACTTCAACAACGGACAGTCGGTTGGTAAGGATGAACAAAGGCAGCAATCTTCTTTACAACCTGGGAAAATCCCAGCCTTCAGAAAATTCAACTTGATTATTGGTAACGGAGTCATCAAATCATCAACAGTAGCAACAAAAAGGTCTTCTTCAACAGCATGGGCATTATGACCATGTTTTGGCATTGGAGAAGAGATCACGTTAGGCTTTTCAGGGGCGTCAAATTCAACTTCTTTAGCATCTATCAAGTCCTGAATCTTATTTTTGAGGGCCCAAAAATTGTTGGTGTCGTGCCCTAGGCTGTCTGAATGATAAGCACACTTGGCATTTGAATGGTAGTAAGGAGAAGATGTATTCGGATTCTTCGGTGCCTCTTTCAAACTTGCAAGGTTTAACTTCAAAAGATGAGGGAGAACCTGAGCAGGTGTCATATTGATCCGGGTGAATTACCGTGCAATCCTTTCCACCCTTGCTTGGTTGGTTCTGGGTTGATTGTTTCTAGGCTGATCAGCTGCAGACTTCTGAATCATTACAGCCCCCACCGCTGGCCGGTGCTCAACTCTTCCTTGACTTCTCTGGGAGTAAACAGTTGAGACTTCTTTCTTTGTTGGAAAGGTCTTTTTGATGGCAGCGGAAGAAGATGCATCCTTTTGAATTTTTCCACTCTTTATGCCGGCTTCAACTCTCTCACCAGTTAGAATTAACTCGGTGAACCCCGTAGACGAACTTCCAATCAGGTGATTGAAAAAGGGGCCTAACAGTGTACCCAAGAACATATCAACTAGTTCCCTCTCAGATAGAGGTGGTTGTACTCGTCCCTCTAAGTCTCTCCATTTCTGGGCATACTCTTTGAAACCTTCATTTGAGACCATGCCCATACTCTGTAATTGAGTACGGGTTGGTGCTAAATCCGCATTATATTGATATTGTCTGTAGATGGCAGCAGCCAAATCCTCCCAATTGTGCACATCAGATCTCTCTAGCTGGTAGAACCAATCTAATTGCGTCCCCGAAAGACTGTCCTGGAAGAAATGAACCCACAAATCCTTATCAAAAGAATGAGGTTGGATTTTTCTGACGTAAGACCGTAGATGCATCTTTGGACAAGACAAACCATCGTATTTAGCAAAAAGAGGCACCTTAAACTTAGGGGGAATGACAATCCCAGCAACCAACCCTAGCTCCTCAAAGTCCAGCCCAGGAACTCTTTGCACCTCCATAGCAGTCAGGCGCTCTTCCAGATTCTTGTATTTGTCATCTGCAGGAGGGTACTGCTGCTCGGAATAGTCTTCATCCTCCTCCTCTTCTTCTTCCTCAGACTCAGATTGCACAGCAGTTCCTTTACCTTTTCCTACCCCTTCATCAGATGTTGAGGGGAAATCCAGGACCCTTCTAGCTTGACCTTCAAATCTCCTACCCATGGTAGCCACACCAACCCTCTTCTTTTTCTTTTTCTCCTTTTCCTTTTTCAGCAAGGTTTTGAGCTCCTCCTGACCCTTTGCCAAGGTCATGATTAGCTGTTGCAACTGTGAATTCTGCGTCTGTAAGTCTTTGACCGTCTGCTCTATATCCATCTTGCTGAAATAAACAGCAGAGAGATAAGAAAACCTGGTCTGAAGACCTACTTATGCATATGATGAATGAGATGTATTCATGTAATGCATTCAAGGATTCATAAATTCAAATTTGTTGCAAACAAAAAGAACACACGTCATATTAATAAGAAGAATTTGTTAGTACATAAATGCCTCATGGGCAAAATAATACAAAATTCTAATGTAAAAATATGTTGCGCATCCTCTTTGGTGCGATGTAAGTGTTGAGAGTCTGCTCTTCGTGAAGTTGGAGAGTAAGTTCCAAAACCTTCTTCTCACTGGCGTAAAATTGGGCTTCAAACGTATCGTGCTCTCCCTTGAGCTGTATCCAACTCCTTTGTAAATCTTCAAGTGATGTTGGCATGTCAGGATGTAGGAGGGTGTATGGAACCTCTCCTTCCATAACAGGCTCTTTGATCACAGGAAGCATGTAGGGGTATGGCATCATAAGACTTTGGGCGCGGGTTCATACCCACTTGAGGTAAGGCTCAAGGGGGATGGAATTCTTGTGTGCCAAGGTCTTACTGTCCACTTTATTGGGCATTCTCCAAGCTCGGATGAAACTTTGTCGAAGTCCTTGATCGTTGTTGTCGAAGTTGAAAACCAAGTCTGGAATCAGCATGTCATGAGAGCCATCCCTTCGGGCATACCCAAACTGTCTCAGAGCCAAGCAGGGGTTGTAGGTAATGCCTCCCCTAATGCCAAGTAGTGGAACATTAGGGAATTCCCCACAACGATCAATGATGATAACATTTTCTCTGGATCGAGAACACCAATGAACATCTGAATATGTAAGAGTCATCAATCGTTGTGACCACCTCATACCTTGTTCATTATTTAAGACTGATTGGGGAAGGTGAGAAATAAACCACCTTGTAGAAGAGGAGTACAACACATGAGAACACCTCTTTTCCTCATTGTTCGTGTGTGAAATGAGTGGAAGATATCCCCAAGCAATGCAGGCATCGGGTTGCGAGCCATGAAGATTTTGACAGCATTGACATCTATAAGCTGGTCAGGGTTTGGGAACAAGACCAACCCATAGATGAGAAGAGCCACAATTTCCTCAAAAGCTTGTAAGTCCAATGAATTCCAGCAGCTTTGGGCCTTCTCAAACAGAAACTTTGACAAGAAACCCTTGACACCACTTCTAGTTTCCCAATGACCTATGATATCAGATGGTTGCAAGTGTAGGGCTTGAGCAACATCTTCAGGCTTTGGATCTCTTTCCGTACCGTTGTAGGGTAGTTGATGGAGAATAGGAATCCTCAGGAGTTGAGAAAATTCCTCCAAAGTAGGCACAAGCTGGTAATCAGGAAATGTGAAACAGTGGTGTAGAGGGTCAAAGAACTGGAAGAGAACTTTCACCATGTCTTCCTCAGTGTTGGTGTTGACTAAGTTGAGAAGACGACCATGCCTCTCGGTGAATGGAGAATTCTCAGGAATCCTTGAAGCTAGCTCCTTGAGTTGAGGAGGAATCCTTACAAGGTTGACTTGGATAGTTTTCCTGCGAAGTGATTCCATTACCTATAAAACAGGAACAAAGATGAAGATCTGAATCCTTGAAATGGTTAGTGGATGCATATGATGCTTCATGATGTTATGATGTTATGCACAAGTATATATGTACAAACAAATCACACAAGATCCTAGTTTCATGCTTGCATGGGGTTTCATAGGTAAGTACCCTCTTGATGTTTAGTTGGCCCAACCTGTCCTATAAATAGTAACCGGGTTCTAAGGAGCTCAATATCCCTAGATTATTTTCTGTGTTCATTGTTTCAGTTTAGCCACTTTACTGGTGACCGAAATATTCCAAGAAAATAACCCTCAATGAGTGTAGTATCGAGTATCTACCAACTTCGGACTGCACCAAAGTCGGTCATCTCACTACCCCTAAAAAGGCCAAGTTGGTCAAGTAAAGGTTCTAAAAGTCCATTAGTGCTTCATGACATCACTCAGCGGCCCCGTATTCTCTTTGATTAACTCAAAGGTTACCGGTACCCATAAATATGTCGCACTAATATAACTATTGCTTCAACCATGTCGGTATACCCCACACAGTTTCCATAATGTATGGCTATTTACCTATGAATGTTTCCCAAATCCGGGTAGAGGATTTCAAACCCAAACAATAAAACCAAATGCAAAGCAATCAAGTCAATCAATATAAGCATGTAAAGGTGATCTAAAACCTTAAGGTAACCCCACTTTTATATTCTTCCCCAATAGAGTCGCCAGTTCTGTGATGCGGTGGGAGAATTGACTTGAGGTTTTGCATTTGTGTTCGCAAATGTTTTGGTTTAGCAAGAGTCGCCACCGACTTTTTATTTATCCAAAGGAAAGGTCAAAAAGCATAGGAAAGACCTTTGAGATGTTTTCTTGGGTTCGGGGGGTAGATTATGAAAAGGGAAGGTGCTAGCACCCTTTTCATCCATGGTTTTCCATGGGCTCTTAGTTACTTATTTTAGATCACTTGCTTTTGCTTTTCAATTGTTTGAAATGGTGCTTTTGTGTGTGGTTTTGAAAGTATTTTGAAAAAGAGGCAATCGTTGTGGCAACCTTTGTAATGATTCTTGTTTGAATGTATACAAAGGTGTTTGTCTTTTTAAAAATGTTTCATTGTTTGAAAGCTTATTTTGGGAAATGTTTTGAAATTGTGTTGTGATGTGTTTTTGAAAATAGCAAGGATGTTTGCAAGTTTGATCAAGTAACCAGGAGTTGTCTACCCTACTCAAAGATCTTTCCTACACATTTTTAACCCTTTGACATTGTTGTTTTACCATTGTATTTGGTAAACAACCTTGTGTTTGGATGTTAAACGGGACAGGCGTGGGTCATCGTATGACCATGATAGCAATTGTGCCAAGTATCTTAGCCAGTTTTTGAGGGTCTAGATTATTTTTGTATAGGCAACCAAGATAGCGCCATCGAGGGACTATGATCTTTTGTTTTGATTTTGTTTTGCCAAGATACCTAGCATGCATACCATGGCCATTTTTAAGGCAACAAGTGGATGAAACCCTAGGGGTGCTTGTGTGCATTGTGTTGTCATTTTCATGCATTTTTGTCTTGTATTAGTCAAACTATTTGTTTGATTTTGGATTTTTGCATACAAACCCTAATTTTTCTATCATGCATATCTGAAAGCAATAAAGTGCGTAAAAGTAAATCTAATACTATTACAACATGATTATGGGGAGGGGGATACAAGTTTGAATATGGGGATATTTGCAAGAAAATAAAACCCTAATTCAACTATTACAACCAAATTGAATTCATTGTACAAATGATAAATTGACAAATATTTAAATGTGCAATTAAACATAAATATGCAAAAATATTTTTGTATTTATTTTGATGTATGTAAAAATAAAAGATTTTATGTCCTAAAAAATATTAAACGTATTAATGGTTATTTTTAAGAAAGGGTGGAAACCCTAGTTTTTGTTTTAAGAATATATATATATATATATATATATATATATATATATATATATATATATATATATATATATATATATATATATATATATATATATATATATATATATATATATATATATATATATATATATATATATATATATATATATATATATATATATATATATATATATATATATATATATATATATATATATATATATATATATATATATATATATATATATATATATATATATATATATATATATATATATATATATATATATATATATATATATATATATATATATATATATTATATTATTTATTCATTTTTTATGTACAAGAAAATAAAATAAAAATATATACAAGAGTGTTAAAAAATTAAATGTATGAGAAAAATATTATTTAAGTATATAAATAATAAAAATAAAAATATATAATATTTTTTGTATTATTTATGAATTTATTTTAAGAAAATAAAAGTATATATTATAGTAATTATTTCTATGTCCAAAAAAATAATAAAAATAATAAAATAAAATGTGAAAATTTAAGAAAATATTTTTGGGGATTTTTAATATTTAGAAAAAATAATAAAAGTCAGAAATGTAAAAGAAAATAGAAAAATTTGCAAAAATAATCAAATGGGCCAAGGGGGTGCAGAAAGCAGGATGGGGGGTGTAAAAAACAAAGCCAAGTCAGGCCCAACCCATTTCCACTTCATCTCTAACCTCTGATCAAACAAAAAACGCGCGCCCTATTCAAACCTGGAAATCCTGCATACGTGCTCAAAAGCAAAAACTTGCAACATGAAAGTTATAGAGCATAATCACACGATTCTAACCATGTAAAAAACTTAATCTAACTCTCAAAGACCAGAGAGAATTTCTCTGGCCCTAATTTCTAACCTAGTTTTTTCAGAAACTTCATTATTCAAATTCTCCCAGCTCAGTTAACATAAATGAATTCTATGCATATGTACAGCTCAAGGGCAATGAGGACTACATTTTTTATTCACAAACCTAAGCCTAATGATTCCTAAATAGAGAGATAGAAGTTTGAACTTTACCTGTTTCAGTAAAGCTCGAGTATGGCAATGTAGGGGTTTTCAGTGAGGCCTGAGATACTTGTGAGTTTGCTTGAAGTTCCTTTGACCTTCCCCAATGCTTGGCCTGCTTTGGAATAGCTTGAATATGCTTGTAGAACTCAACCTGCAAAGTCAGAATTTGAAAATGGTGAAGTGTGTAAATGGAGTTACAGTGACTTGGGAATGGTTGGGATAGTTTAGGTAGGTTGTATGGAGTGTGTTAGAACTGGTTGCAAGCAAAACGCACGAGTGGATATGAAGATGTAAGTGATTCTGCAGGGCCTGCCCTGTTTTGCAAGAAAATGTGATTTTTGTGTACAAGGGTGTTTGAGAGGTTGCTAGCTCGTGTTTCTGGCTTAGTGTGATATGCAAAAACTTGTTTGAAATGTTTACAAACTTTGGTTTTATCAGATTGCAAAGATATGTGGTTTTTGCAAGTTGACTTGGTTTTGAAGAAAAGAGTGAGTTGACAATGCAAAGGGCTGTACTTGCTAGCTCCGAGCCTGCTGATAGTTGGTATACTTTTCCCTAAGTTTATGGAGTTGGTTTGCTGCAAAAGATTGGGTTCACAGCTCAAGAGAAACAACTTGACATAAAGCAAGCTTTATCAAAGTGGCAATGTTGCCTTTTTGCCAATTTTAGATTAATCCTTTGTATAATGCTTCATAGATAAGAATAATGCCTTAATCCATTGTGTTTGCATTCAATTTTTGAGTGTGGAAGGGTTTAAGGACCTGTAAACAAGTACAAGCAAGGTTGGGCAGAATTTTCAACTTGTAGCAAGATTAAAAATGCCATGGACCAAAGTGACATTTTGCCAAATTCAAACCTTCGATTCTCCCTAACCACAAATGATTTTGGAGAGTTCTCTGACATTTTGGAAAGCTTGTAACATGCTCTACAATCCATATTTGAAATGCATTTTGATATTCCACTTAGAACTAGGTGAAAATTGCCATGAAGATAGGTCAAAGTCCTGCCTAAACTAGGGCAAAATTTCACTAAGTTAGAAAGTTTTTGGACCCTTATTCCTAAAATCATAACTTGATATCCTAGCTTCTTTTAGGAAAACTTTGTGAATCAAAGTTGTATATTTTATGGAGTACTACAACTTTCATGTTGGAAGTTTTGTTTTAATCCAATTGTATCATGGTGAAAAAGGTGGGAAAAGTTGGGAAAAAATAAGAAATTTTCATAACTTAGAAAATTTCTAAGTTATGAAAATTTTCCATTTTAAACCCTAATTTTCAAAATTAGGTTTCTTGGTGAACAAGTTTCATGTTTTGACACATCTTGATGAAAAATGACCCTTGGCACTTGATTTTGACCAAAAAGTCAAAGTTTGACTTTTCAGTGTACAATTGATTTTTGATCAGTTGATTGGAAAATTCATCTGTCAATCCAATGCATTTGAGATCTTTTGAACCTTGTGATTAGGTCAAGATGATGCCATTGAGTCCTTGAATCCATGCTTGAACCCAATTTGCCATTGGCTAGGTGAAAAATCAGAAATTGCCCTTCTGTAGTCAAAACCCTAAAAATGACCATTTTGCCCTTTTGATGATCTAATCAAATTTATGAGGAGTTGTGGTCCAAACTTGATCAAATGGTTCATATGAGCCTATAATGTTTATGTGGATAAAAAATTATGAGGTTTGACTGTAAATTGGCCACAATTGACTTTTTCCCCAATACAGCTGATTTCTAGGTCAACTGTCCAATTGACTGGGCAAAAATTTGATTCAAGGCTTGAAACTTGGTATGAGAAATCTTAGGAGTCCAACATGAAGTATGAAAGTCACATGAGGCATTGGAAATCCAAAAATCCCTGTGCAAACTCAAACCCTAATTTTAGTTCATTAGTGCAAGGAGATGTCTTGAGCAGAGCAAACCCTAATCCTGTCTGGAGTCCAAAGAGTCTTGTGAGGGGAAATCTTGATAAAATGAGAGGGAAAATTTTGGGGTACAACAACTATGGATGGCGACGACATCCCACACCCTGTAAATACGGACATAGTTAAAAGATACTACGCATGATCAAAGACCCGCTAGGTTGACTGGCCTAGGCAAAAATAAGGGCTTCCCGGCGAACCAAAAGGGTTCAGGCAAAAATAAGGGATGAAAATAAAAAAAATCTGTACACCCGGCAAGCCGAAAACCCGAAAGGGAAGCTTGGGAAAAAAAGGGTATCCCGATGGACTGAAAACCCGAGAGGGAGGTCCAGGCAAAAGTTAGGGATTAAAGCGTATGGCTATGTCTCGTTGGATCATCTGGAAAAAAATCTTCGACGTCAACCAACCAACTCAATTGGCTCTAAATCAATCCAATCGACTTCGCCAAGGCGACCAGCGGAAAGGACTTTCAGAGACATGAAGGCTATAGTAGAACGGGAATCCCTTGAGATTATTCACATAGCTATATTTTCTTTGTATCAATTTTCATTTTTTACGACGACATTATCTTGCTAGAATACTCGTCTCATTGTACAAAAAACACTTGTTCAAGTTAATACAAAGATATCCCTTTTGAAAGTGCAAAACCATCTGTTTTTCTTCTTCTTTGTTTCTATGTTTTATTTATAAAAACGTCCAATGATTTATTTTTGAACATATGCATTTGAACGTGATTACTGTTACAAATAAATAAAAGAAAAAAAAAACGGAAAGACAATTACTAGTGACTTTAAGAAATAGAGTAATATCTGTGAGCCATTCCATAAAACCCCGCATGTACTTTCTCCAGCCAGAGCAAAAATTTCCAACCACTGGTCCAAAGTATCCTCAGCAAGTTGCCCAACTTCTCAGATTTCCCTAGCAGGATATCACAAGCAATGTCTCGCTTTTCCCTTCTGCAACTGAGTTTTTACTTGGAAACTCACCCATCAGTGCTTCAAAGGGGATTTATTTTCCCCACTTCCAGCAACGCTACGACATAAACAATCTTTACTTTTCATACATTCGCATACATACGTCATAACATTGGCAACTCAAGTGCATACAGTGCAATCTCATTTATTTTGAGAGGCAAACATCACACCATGCATTGCATACATCATAGCATTGCATACAATTAACTCTTCATCTTCTTACAGGAAAGAGACATTTGACAGTTATTGTTGTACCCCAAAATTTTCCCTCCCATATTCTTCAAGATTTGTCAAAAGCATGCTTCAAAGTTCCCCAAGGGTTGCACAGTTCAAGGGCCTCCTAACAGTCAAAATTAGGGTTTTGGTTCTGACAAAGAAAATGAAGTTTCCAAGGGTCCAATCAAGTCCCACATGCCTATAAACATGGTCAATCATCCTCATACAAAGTTTCAAGACTTACAGCACAAGATTGCACAGTCAAAAACCCTAATTGCACTACAGTCAACTATAGGGGCAAAATAGTCATTTGACAGTCAAAAGTCCAAATTTTTGGTCAACATATCATTTTGAAGCCACAAACATCATTTGATCAATGCTTGATCATGATTCTCAAAGCTTGGCTCAAAAGGTCTCAAGATGCAAAAGTTTCCATATTTGGACAGTTGAAAAAGTCAACTGTAACTTGACCAGGGCATAACTTTCACATGGATTATCAGAAAAATTCCATCCAAAGCTCATTTTGAAGAGAAAGACATTTCCTACAACTCCTCTTCATACTTAAAGTCCAAGAAATGCTCTCACAAAAAGTTATCAATTTCAACATTATAGGTCATTTTCAAAAGTCAACAAAAAGGGACTTTAAGTCAAAGACCATAACTTGAGATTGGTAAATCAAAATGACATGGGACCAAAGACATTGGTTAGAGGACTCAAAGACCTTTCCAAAATGTCCAAGAACATGAGCAAAGCTTAAAATTTGAGCAAGTTATGCCTTGTGGAAGTTGGGAAATTTTTGGATATTTTGAAAAGTCAACATTGATCCAAATGACCTAAAAATGCTAATGGGCCTCTTTTTCTTCCACAATTCATCATCCAAGGCATGTGCACGACCATGTGGCCCAAAGGGAAGTTTTTTTTATCATTTTTATTTATTTATTTGGATTTTTTATTATTAATAATTCATTTAATTAATTAAAATACATGAAAAATACCAAACCAATGCAATCAAATCTTTTTGTGCATGGAATAGGTTTAAAATTTCGTGCATGATCATATATGGAAGGAATTGAAGTGATTGCCCATGATTTGTACCAAATAGGCATGAACAAATATTTGAAAAGATCCTTAAGAATCAAATCTTGAAAACCATGAATGCAAAGGGTTTTGTTTGATTTCTTTGACCTAAAACCTTCACACATACATATATAGTGCAACCCTAATGCTAATAACCTCCCAGCTGCGCCATAGACAAAGAATCAAACTCACACTTTTGCCTAAAATTTTCAAAACTGAAAACAGGGTTCCAGGAGGTTTCAAGCCAAAATAACTATCTCATCACATTCCTGAGACATCAAGCAACATATTTGAATCGTTTTCCACATTCATAACGCCCAGAATTGGTATACAAAACTCAAACTTTTTCATGTAATATGCCTATTCGTATTTAAAATTCCCAGCATTCTCATTGCATTTTATTCATGGATTTGTACTAATGAGACCATTCTGAAGCTAACAATGTGGTTTGATTGAAGTTTTGTGCACCATACGCGAAATTGCCATTGTTGCCTTTTAGGGTTACAGAGTTCATGAATTAGGGTTTCTTTATTCTAGAATAATTGAGATTCGAGACCTACCATTGAAACCAGCATGCTTGGACGATTCAGAATCACTAGTCGCGCCCTTTTTCTTTTGGCTTGATTTCTATTCGCTATTTTCTGCATTTTAGATTGTGGGGGTTTAAAACCCCCGCTATTTAAAATATATTTACAGGCAAAAGCAAGGAATCAATGGGGAAGATGATGCGTGGAAGAGTACCATTGGAGGATTCAAATAATTAGCACGTTTTTTTATTTTGTCCACTAATCCATTTTTTTTCATTATATTATTTAGTTTCCATCAGATTAAAGAATGAACGCGCTAGCTTGAGTGGTGGAGAAAACGCTTGGTAAACCACAGGACCTGGGTTCGAGCCCCAGGTCCCTATCCCTTTTCATAATATTTTTATTAACGTTATCCTATGCAGCGTTCTCCCTTGAGGGCCATCATACACCCCTTGATCCAGATTGCCACGCACACACCAGGATCAATCCAAAGGCGCTGATTGGAAGAACACCATAGACTCTAGTCAAACGTGCCACACGCTTCCTGGAAAGGTCAACCAGGCCAAGGGCTATTGGGCCTGAATTAATTATCATACCTCTCATTTGGGGACAGAACCCCCCTAGGTTTGCAAGCTTTTGCATTTTTTTTCATTCTTTTTATTTATTTCAATTATTGTTTTTCTAATTAATTTAAATATTTTCATAAAAAATATAAAAAACAATATAAAATCAGAAAAAGACAAAAATAAGTATTTTTATTTAATTAATATATTTTTTGTAAATAAACATCATTAATTGATTTTAGTGTTAATTTAGGTTTAAATCTTAATGTTTTCAATAAAACCTAAAATTGGTAGAATTAGGGTTTCAAGCATTTTTCATCCTTTTTTTATTTTACTATATTAATTATTAATTCTTAATTAGTTATTTTTATAAATCAAGTTGCAATTAATTAATTAGGCTTAATTTTAGATAATTGTCATATTTTCTTAATAAACTAAAAAACAATTAGAATTAGGGTTAGCATTTTAATTTCAATTAATCTTTCTCATTAAAACCCTAAATGCAAAAAAATCTCAAAAAATAATTCCCTTTCATTTTAATTTTCATTAATTTAATCATTTAATTTAATTTCGCAAAAAGGGTCCAACGCCCTCGTTTCTAATTTTAATTCAATTCGCGTATTTATTTCTTTTTTTTTAATTATTTATGTACCTCTCCCAAAGCCATGTAAATATTTATCTCTCGCACTTTTACTTTAATTCTTTATTTTTCTGTCAAATCGGGTCCTGGAAATTTTGGCGATGTGGACCCGCGCCTTTGTAATAGCTAGGAACTTTATCTTTCCGCAACTTTTTAACTGTTAATAATGGCATGCAAGAATGAATGACAAAATAAAAACAAACGCGTAGATCACCCATGACATGACAAAAGACAAAATATCTGAAAACGACACACAAATCACACACCACCCCTAGGGTACGCCTCACTGTTTCCTTGCCTCAAAAGGTGATCGTCGAGTAGAGGATGTCTTAGTAAGTCCTCATGATCCGGGAACCTGGCATGGGGGTAGCTTCTAAGGTGTCTTCCCATTGCTCTGGTGATCACCATGTCCCGAACTTCGAATTAACCCGAACACCTCCAAAGGTGGTGCTACCTACCTCTCAATGGTGGGATGGCACTACTTTAAAGGACATTTACACAGACAAATTCCTTAGGGTAGGTAGACGACTCTAGATACTTGCTCTAAATCCAAAAACAAATCAAAAATACTTTTCACACCGACACCTTTTCAAAAAGCTTTCGAAAGCAATTTTTCAAACACTCTTGAGGACCGATACAAGAGTCGAACTGAAATTTTCAAAGAAACTTTTTAAACCCACAGTTGAAAAGGAAACAAACCATGTTTGAAAACAAAAATGAGCAAGTATCTAAGAGTCCATGGATAACCATGGATAGAAAGGGTGCTAACACCTTCCCTTTCTATAATCTACCTCCCGAACCGAGAGCAATCTCTATAAGGAATTTTTCTGTGCTTTTGTCCTTTCCATTTGGAGAAAATAAAAGACGGTGGCGACTCTTGCTTCTGCGACATTTCGCGAAACCAGCGATAAACAGTCAGTTCCAGATCCACCGATCACAGAACTGGCGACTCTGCTGGGGATATCTTTATAAAGTGAGGTGTACCTTAGGACTAAGATCACTGTGTTTTCAATTGCTTTCTTTGCTTGCTTTAAATTGTGGGTTGCTTGGGAGTTCTATAGATCCTAACCCGGATCTGGGGGATACCTTCTTAGAAAGTAGCAACAAGGCTGTGAGGGAACTGTGCGGGGTATACCGACATGGTTGAAACAGTCTGCTACGTTGATGTGGCACTTTGGTGTGTACCGGTAACCCTTGAGTTCAGTCAAGGAGAGTACGGGGCCTCCGCGTGGTGTCGTGAAGCATCAACAGACCTTAGGAACCTTAATTGAACTATCTTGGCCTCTTTAGGGTAGTGAGATAACTGACTTTGGTGCAGTCCGAGGTTGGTTGATACTCGATACTACACTCAATTGAGGGTTGCTTTCCTGGAATATTTCGGTCGCTAGTTCAGTGGCTAAATCGAAACGATGAACAATGAAAGCAATCCCGTGATATTGGGACCCTTAGAACCCGGTTACTTCTAATAGGACAGGATGAACCCACCAACTTCAAGAGGGTACTACCCAGACCCCATGATGGCCTTAAACCCTAAGGGCTTGTCTTGTGTGCCTTGTGTGCCTTACATGTTTGTCTTTGTAAATATCTGTGGTGTGTTTAATCATAGCATCATGACATCATCCAGCATCATATGCATTGGCTAACCATTTCAGGGGTTCGAATCTTCATCTTTGTTCTTGTTTTGTAGGACATGGAAACTGTTCGTAGAAAGACAATTCAAATCAGTCTTGTAAGGATCCCTCCTCAGCTTAAGGAACTTATATCTAGGATTCCCGAGAGCTCTTCATTCAGTGAAAGACATGGAAGACTCATCAGCTTGGTCAACACCAACATTGAGGAAGATATGATAAAGATCCTGTTCCAGTTCTTTGACCCTCTGCATCACTGTTTCACCTTCTTGGATTATCAGCTGGTACCTACATTGGAGGAGTTCTCCCGGCTCCTGAAGATCCCTATCCTTGATCAACTACCCTACAACGGTACGGAAAAGGAACCCAAGCTTGAAGAGATTGCTAAAGCCTTGCACCTACAGTCATCTGACCTCAAGGGACATTGGGAAGTTAGAAGTGGTATCAAAGGGTTCTTAGCCAGGTTTCTGTTTGAAAAGGCCCATGAATGTTGGAACTCCCTTGACTTACAATCTTTTGAAGAAGTTGTGGCCCTCCTTGTCTATGGTTTGGTGTTGTTTCCTAACCCAGATCAGCTTATAGATATCAGTGCTGTCCAGATCTTCATGTCCAGGAATCCTATACCTACGTTGCTGGGGGACATCCTCCACTCATGTTACACTCGAACCATGAGAAAAAGAGGTGTCCTTATGTGTTGCACTCCTCTCCTGGGAAGGTGGTTTATTTCGCACCTTCCACAATCAGTTTTGAAGAATGAGCGGGGTTTGAGATGGTCACAACGGTTGATGACTCTTACACATGCAGATATACATTGGTGCCCTCGGTCCAGAGAGGATGTCACTATCATTGATCATTGCAGAGAGTACCCTAATGTTCCTTTACTTGGAATCAGAGGAGGTATTACTTACAACCCATGCCTGCCTTGGAGACAGTTTGGTTATGCTCGGAGGGATGGTCCTCATGACATGTTAATTCCTGACATAGTTTTTGACTTCGACAACGATACTCAAGGACTTCGCCAGAGATTTATCAGAGCCTGGAGGATGCCGAGTAGGATAGACAGTAAGACACTGGGGCACAGGAACTCCATCCCGTTGGAACCTTATCTCAAGTGGGTACGAGCCCGCTCCCAGAAGTTAGTGATGCCTTATCCCCATATGCTCCCTGTGATCAAAGAGCCAGTCTTGGAAGGAGAAGTGTCCTACACTATTCAGCACCCTGATATGCCCACATCCTGGGAAGAGATGCAGAAGAGCTGGATCCAGCTTAAGGAAGAACGGAATTCTCTTGAGACCAGTCTACATGCTAGTGAAAAGAAGGTCTTGGAGCTCACCCGCCTGTTGCATGAGGAGAGGAATCTCAACACTTACATAGCTCCAAAGAGGATGCGTAGTGTATTTTGGGATTGATTTGCTTTTGTATTATTTGTGCCCATGAGGCTTTGATGTACTGAATAATTATTTCCTTAATGATAACGTATGTTCCCTTTTGTCTACAACGAATTTGAACTTTCGAACCCTTGAATGCATTGCATAAACACATATCATTCATCACGTGCATAACAGGTTTTTCTTCTTTTCAGGTTGCTTACAGTTCTTCGCTGTTTATTTCAGCATCATGAATCCTGACTCATCATTAACTGAGATGTCCATCAAGGCTCTTCAGGCACAGAACGCGCAATTTCAGGAACTAATCATGGGTTTGGCTCAGGGCCAAGAAGAGCTGAAGGCTCTGCTCCTGAAGAAGGAAAATAAGAAGAAGAGGAGAACTGTCCTTTTTAACTCGGGCCGAAGGTTTGGCAATACTCTGCAAAATGAAGAGGCTGGTTCTTCCATTGGCAAGGGTACTCCTCCAGCGGAAAAAGGTCCTAGTCCGGTAGTCTCTGACAACGAGACTGATTTTGATGAAGAGCAATATCCTCCTGCAGAAGACAGATACAAGCAGTTGGAAGACAGGTTGAATGCTATGGAGATACAACAGGTACCTGGGCTGGATTTTGGAGATCTGGGTTAGTCTACTGGTGTGATCATTCCTCATAAGTTCAAAGCACCATCTTTCACTAAGTACGACGGGGCGTCTTGTCCCAAGCTACATTTCAGGTCCTATGTTCGGAAGATTCAACCGTACTCAGTGGATAAGAATTTGTGGATCCACTTCTTCCAGGAGAGTCTTTCAGGGACTCATCTTGAATGGTTCTATCAGCTGGATGGGACCAAGGTTCGTAACTGGGAGGAGTTGGCTACTGCTTTCTATAAGCAGTATCAGTATAATGCCGACCTTGCCCCTACACGTACCCAACTCCAGGGTATGTCGTTAGGTTCAAGTGAAGGTTTTAAAGAGTACGCTTAGAAGTGGAGGGATCTGGCTGGCAGGGTGCAGCCTCCGTTGACTGATCGGGAGTTGGTAGACATGTTCTTGGGGACCCTATCTGGGCCATTTTTCAACCATCTTATCGGTAATTCTTCTGCTGGATTCACTGATCTTATTCTGACTGGAGAGAGAATTGAGGCTGGGTTGAAGTCTGGTAAGATTCCAAAGGGTGCATCGTCTAGTTCTGAGAAGAAACCCTTCAAGAAGGAGGCCAGTGCTGTATATGGCTCCAGGAGACAGGAGAAATCTGGGCACCGCCAATCTATCAGTGCGGTAATGATTGCCAAGCCTGATGCCGCTCCTTGGCCAACCAATCCTCAAAAGGCTGAAAGACCCCGGAGAGAGTTTACCCGTTTGAGCATGACTTTATCGCAAATCTTACCACAGTTGCTGTCCACCAATCTAGTGACTGTCAGGGAGGCCCCTAAAGTTGTGAACACTGCCTCCCCCAAATACAACCCGAATGCTCGCTGTGCTTATCACTCCGATAGCCCGGGGCATTCCACTGATGATTGTTGGGCCTTAAGGAACAAGCTGCAGGACCTTATTGACGCCAAGGAGGTACAATTTGAGGCATCTGAGAAGCCTAATGTAGTGACAGCTCCCCTGCCTGCTCATGGAGTGAATGCTATTGGGGACGAAGAGGAAGTGGATGAAGATGAGTTTGATAGCTGGATTTACCCGGCAACCGACAGTGGACTTAGCAATTGGAGTGCAAAGGACAACCTACCTGTTTCTCTTGTTACTAAGTAATGAATTCCTATGTTTTTGGCATTTGTAATAAACAATTAATTGAACTCTATGGCCCGGTGTCTTACCCGAGGCACCGTGGTTTTATTTGTGAGGGCATATAAATTGTCATTTCATATATCATAAATGAAAATCCTGGACGTTTTCTCGCATTTCAAATCTTATGCTCTTTTTCTGTCTTTCCTTCCTTTACATATTTTTCAAAACAGCTGTATTTACACACACTCACTCATACAGGTTCCAATCCACTCTGGATCTCACTGATAACGACTCTGCTACTGCCAGTTATGACTTCGAAAATCCGATCAACTTAGCCGAAGACGAAGGTGAAGATGATTGCGAAGTGCCTGGAGAGCTTGCAAGATTGTTACTCCAGGAAGAGAGGGCAATTCAACCACACGAAGAGCCAGTGGAAACAATAAACTTGGTTACTGAAGCAGAGAGGAAAGAGGTAAAGATCGGTGCCAACCTAGAGCTCAGCGTGAAGCAACGGTTGACTAAGATGCTACATGATTATATGGAGATCTTTGCCTGGTCCTACAAAGACATGCCCGGGTTGGATACCGATATTGTGGTCCATCATTTGCCTACTAAGGAAGACTGCCCTCCGGTTAAGCAAAAAGTCCGCCGTATGCGTCCAGAGATGTCTGAGAAGATCAAAGCCGAGGTTATGAAACAGTTTGATGCTGGGTTCCTTGCAGTGACTTCTTACCCTCAGTGGGTTGCTAATGTGGTGCCGGTACCAAAGAAGGACGGTAAGGTCAGAATGTGTGTCGACTACAGGGATCTGAACAGGGCCAGCCCCAAAGATGACTTCCCTCTACCTCACATTGACGTCCTTGTTGACAATACAGCTCAGCACAAGGTATTCTCTTTCATGGATGGCTTTTCAGGTTACAATCAGATCAAGATGGCACCTGAAGACATGGAAAAGACTACATTTGTTACTCAGTGGGGCACCTTCTGTTACAAGGTCATGCCTTTTGGACTAAAGAACGCTGGGGCAACCTACCAACGTGCCATGGTTGCTTTATTTCATGACATGATCCATCATGAGATAGAAGTATATGTTGACGACATGATCGCAAGGTCCAAAACTGAGGAAGAGCACCTAGATCATCTGCAGAAATTGTTTGACCGTTTGAAATTATACAAGCTGAGGCTAAACCCGAACAAGTGCACCTTCGGGGTAAGGTCTGGAAAGTTGCTAGGCTTCGTGGTAAGTGATAAGGGCATTCAAGTGGACCCTGCCAAGGTTAAAGCTATTCAAGAGATGCCAGTTCCTAAGACAGAGAAGGAAGTCAGAGGCTTTTTAGGACGCCTGAATTACATTGCTCGGTTCATTTCACACCTAACTGCTACTTGTGAACCAATCTTCAAGCTGCTGAAGAAAGATCAGGTAGTACGTTGGAATGATGAATGTCAGGCCGCTTTTGACAGAATCAAAGAGTACCTCCAAGAACCACCCATTCTTATGCCACCGGTTGAAGGGAGACCTCTGATACTATACCTGACAGTACTCGACAACTCAATGGGGTGTGTGCTGGGGCAACATGACGAGTCTGGCCGAAAAGAGCATGCCATTTATTACCTTAGTAAAAAGTTTACCGACTGTGAGACCCGATACTCACTGCTTGAGAAAACTTGCTGCGCTTTGGTATGGGCAGCTCGCCGGCTGAGACAGTATATGCTGACTCACACTACCTTGTTGATCTCAAAGATGGATCTTATAAAGTACATATTCGAAAAGCCTGCTCTGTCTGGGAGAATAGCAAGATGGAAAATGATCTTGACGGAATATGACATTCAGTACACGACCCAGAAAGCCATCAAAGGAAGTGTATTGGCAGACCACTTGGCACATCAGGCGGTAGATGACTATCAGTCCATGAACTTCGAGTTTCCGGACGAGAGCATTATGATAGTGACTGATTGTGAAGTACCTGGACCAGATGAAGGACCTGAGGAAGGATCCCGATGGTCTATGCACTTTGACGGAGCCTCCAATGCTTTGGGTAATGGTATCGGCGCTGTAATCATATCACCTCAAGGCACTCATACTCCACTCACTGCCCGGCTATGTTTCAACTGTACCAACAACATGGCAGAGTATGAGGCGTGCATCATGGGTCTTCAAGCTGCGATCGACTTAAGGATCAAGTTTCTGAGTGTCTTCGGAGATTCTGCTCTTGTGATCAATCAGATCAAAGGAGAGTGGGATACGAAACATCCGAATCTTATTCCTTACAGAGAATGTGTGTTGACCCTGATCCCCCACTTCACGAAGATAACCTTTGAACACTTTCCGAGAGAGGAGAATCAGCTGGCGGACGCGTTAGCTACAATGTCTTCTATGTTCAAGGTCAAATGGGATAATGAGGCTCCCCGGATCATCATCTGGAAACTGGACGAACCGACATACTGTTGTGATCTAGAGACTGAGTTGGTAACTGAGAAGCCGTGGTACCATGAGGTGAAGAGATATCTGGAAGCTCAGGAATATCCTGAAGGTGCCTCTGTCAATGATAAAAAGTTCCTGAGAAGGTTCGCAGCAAAGTTCTTCCTTAGCAACGGCATCTTGTACAAGCGAAACCATGATTCGACCTTACTGCGTTGTGTGGATAAGACTAAAGCAGAAAAGATCATGGAAGAGCTACATGAAGGGACCTTTGGTACACATTCCAGTGGACATACAATGGCAAAGAAGATCCTTCGGGCAGGGTATTACTGGTCCACAATAGAAGCTGACTGCTACCAACATTCCAGGACATGCCATAAGTGCCAGATTTATGCAGACAAGGTGCATGTTCCTCCAGTTCCTCTGAATGTTCTGACTGCGCCTTGGCCGTTTGCAATGTGGGGCATAAACATGATCGGTGAGATTAAACCTATGGCATCTAATGGGCATCGCTTCATCCTGGTAGCGATTGATTATTTCACAAAGTGGGTTGAGGCAGCTTCCTATGCTACGGTAACCAAGACCATTGTGGCACGGTTCATTTGGCATAATCGGATCTGTCGATACGGCGTCCCAGAGAGGATCATTACAGATAACGGTACCAATCTCAATAACAAGATGATCACTGAGCTCTACGAGCAGTTTAAGATACAACACCATAATTCTTCTCCTTACAGACCGAAGATGAATGGGGCTGTAGAAGCAGCAAATAAAAATATCAAGAAAATCGTGCAGAAGATGACAGTGACTTATAAAGATTGGCACGAGATGTTACCGTTCGCTCTACATGGGTACCGTACCTCATCTAGGACGTCAACCGGGGCAACTCCTTTCTCTTTGGTTTATGGTATGGAGGCAGTCTTACCGATCGAAGTGCAAATACCCTCTCTCCGGATAATGAAGGATGCAAATCTGAACGAAGATGATTGGATCCAGACACGACTTGATCAACTAAACCTTATTGATGAAAAGAGACTTGCTGCTATCTGTCATGGTCAGACGTATCAGAAACGGATGATCAGGGCATTTAACAAAAAGGTCAGACCACAGGAATATCAAGTTGGGGATCTGGTAATCAAGAGAATCATCCTTCCTCAGAGTGATCCAAGGCGCAAATGGACCCCTACGTACGAAGGGCCATTTGTGGTTAAACATGTGTTCTCAGGAGGAGCCATGATTCTAACCAATATGGATGGTGACGACCTTCCTCACCCCGCCAATGCAGACATAGTAAAAAGATACTACGCATGAAAAAAGACCCGCTAGGCTGACATGCCTAGGCAAAAATTAGGGCTTCCCGGCGAACCAAAAGGGTTCGGGCAAAATGAAGGGATGAAATGAAAAAAACTGTACACCCGACAAGTCGAAAACCTGAAAAGGCGGCTTGGGCAAAAATGGGTATCCCGGTGGACTGAAAACCCGAAAGGGCGGTCCAGGCAAAAGTTAGGGATAAAAGCGTAATACTATGTCTCATTGGATCACTTTGCATCCAGAATCCGGTATCTACATCAAGTTCAGACGGCATCGATCAATCAGCTTCACCTTCAACCAAGGTCATCAAGTGATGAGACGCTCGGATTTATAAAGGCAATAGCAGAGTTGAAACCCAGTGGGATCATTCATTTCACACAGCTGTTTTATTTTCTCTTGTACAAAATTTGTATAAACTCTTTTGTTCGGCGGCGTTCTCTTACTAGGACGTCAGCCTCTTGTACATAAAACGCCTATTTTACAGGCAAATTCAAAATCAATACAAATACACTTTTCAGTTAAAATTGCCAATTGTTTTTCCTTTTTCTGTTTGGTTTTGCGAAGAACGTCCAAGGTTCAATTTGTGATATATGCATTGACAATAATTTGCTAACTCATGAATATTTGCGTACAAAACAAAGGATTAATTACAGGTAACATTAGAAACAGGGGCAATAAAGAGTTATCTAAGCAATCTAATTGTTCGGTCCTCCAAGGTATCAAGGTAGGCTCAGCTAAAGAACATAACCTGGTATCTTAATTCCCCAGAGAGTAAGTCAGCAAGACAGTATACTCTCCTCAAGCAAAGCTATATTATCAAACCTTAAGGAAGTTGAGTATCCTCCAGCAGATCTCAACATTCTCTAGCAGCATATTTACATTCTTAACAAGTATCCCCGGCAGTCTTGGTCTAAAGATTGTTCCCCGGCGGTATATCAAAGGTTCAGTGGAGTTACTTCCCCAGTACAACTCAAACTTCCCCAAGAGAGTCCAATCCAGGTTCCCCAGGAAAGTTGGAATCCATCTCCCCAAGTAGTAAGCTTATCCCCAGTAGATTCTGGAAGCTTATCCTCGCAGAGCACGAACGCGTCGCCCGGCTTTATTCAAAGAGTTATTTCCCTACCAGGATATAACTGGGTTATCCTCAGCCAAAAGCCACGGAAAGGTCGTCGTCAACACAGTTCTTTCTTATCCCCAGCGAAGTCTATTAGCACTTCCAACACAACAAGGGTATCCCCAGCAAATTATTATCAACAACTCAGCAAAGTATCTCTCTCCCCACAGAGCATTGCTCCTCAGCAAGATCACTAGAGTACTTTTCTCCTTGCAGAGTTATCCATTCGCCAAGTTTATTCCCCAACGGAGTTATCTTCTCCTACCGGTATTCTTGCAACTATCACCCCCAGCGGAAGCAAAATCTATTCTTCGACATCAGCCCAGGAGTGACTTCCCGGCACCCGTCAAGGATTTACTTTCCTAGAAGAAAAACATATATTCATAAACATCGCACTTCCATACATCATTATAGCATGCATATACGCATCATATCTTACATATCTCATTTATGTTGATAACATCATTGCTTGATCCACATCATGTATGACATATGACTGACCTTTACCTTTCAGGAAAGATCCAGTTAAGCTCTCAGCTGTATTCAAGACCTAGACCGGTTCAGTTAATCGACCCTAAGATTTTCTGTTTCTTATCCAGTCCAAGGCCTTCTCTGGTTCAGTCAGATCGACCCTAAGATTTCCCTGTTTCTTATCCAGTTGAAGACATTCAAGACCTAGACCGGTTCAGTTAATCGACCCTAAGATTTTCTGTTTCTTATCCAGTCCAAGGCCTTCTCTGGTTCAGTCAGATCGACCCTAAGATTTCCCTGTTTCTTATCCAGTTGAAGACATTCAAGACCTAGACCGGTTCAGTTAATCGACCCTAAGATTTTCTGTTTCTTATCCAGTCCAAGGCCTTCTCTGGTTCAGTCAGATCGACCCTAAGATCCCCCTGTCTCTTATCCAGTTGAAGACATTTCAAGACCTAGACCGGTTCAGTTAATCGACCCTAAGATTCTCTGTTTCTTATCCAATCCAAGGCCTTCTCTAGTCCAGTTAAATCGACCCCAAACAGATTTTTCTGATGAAGACTCAATAGAAGTTATCCAAGATTCTCTCGATGTTTGCTGTTGAGGTTGTAGTCGCCTATGGTTCTCTCCCCGATACTGCGGAGATGGTAATTCCCCCCCAAGATTCGCTCAACGATTGCTGTTGAAGTTGAAGTTATCCAAGATTCTCTCAATGTTTGCTGTTGAGGTTGTAGTCGCCTGTGGTTCTCTCCCCGATACTGCGGAGGTAGTAATCATCCCAAGATTCGCTCAACGATTGCTGTTGAAGTTGAAGTTATCCAAGATTCTCTCAATGTTTGCTGTTGAGGTTGTAGTCGCCTGTGGTTCTCTCCCCGATACTGCGGAGGTAGTAATCATCCCAAGATTCGCTCAACGATTGCTGTTGAAGTTGAAGTTATCCAAGATTCTCTCAATGATTGCTGTTGAGGTTGTAGTCGCCTATGGTTCTCTCCCCGATCCTGCGGAGGTAGTAATCATCCCAAGATTCGCTCAACGATTGCTGTTGAAGTTGAAGTCGTCCAAGATTCTCTCAATATTTGCTATTGAGGTTGTAATCGCCTATGGTTCTCTCCCCGATCCTGCGAAGGTAGTAATCGTCCCCAGATTCTCTCAGTGTCCCTGTTGAGGTTGTAATCATCCAAGGTTCTCTCACCGTTCCTGTTGAGGTAGTAACCATCCCTGGTTCATTCATCACCGTTTGAAGCTCCAGATTCAGCTCCTGTAACCAGTCAGGACACATCTATACAAAGCATCTGAAGACCAGCTCCTGCAACATGTCAGGTACTCATTTTTCTTTTGCAGGTATGCAGGTTCTCGCTAAGGAAACTCTTATGCGACCGATATCCAGATGGCATCTATAAGCCCATCCACCGTCCATCATCTCTTACCATGGCATCTATAAGCCCATCATCCTATCCATCAATCTCCAAATGGCATCTATAAGCCCATTCCACCATCACACTGCTACTATGTGAGCGCAAATTTCTGGGCACTCTAGTGTTCAATCATCTTCCACCTTCGGATTACGAAAGGCACGTCAGCCAATCTACATCCTCAGGTCTAAGAAGATTGAACAGGGGCAACTGTTGTACCCCAAAATTTGCCCTCCCATATTCTTCAAGATTTGTCAAAAGCATGCTTCAAAGTTCCCCAAGGGTTGCACAGTTCAAGGGCCTCCTAACAGTCAAAATTAAGGTTTTGGTTCTGACAAAGAAAATGAAGTTTCCAAGGGTCCAATCAAGTCCCACATGCCTATAAACATGGTCAAGCATCCTCATACAAAGTTTCAAGACTTACAGCACAAGATTGCACAGTCAAAAACCCTAATTGCACTACAGTCAACTGTAGGGGCAAAATAGTCATTTGACAGTCAAAAGTCCAAATTTTTGGTCAACATCTCATTTTGAATCCACAAACATCATTTTATCAATGCTTGATCATGATTCTCAAAGCTTGGCTCAAAAGGTCTCAAGATGCAAAAGTTTCCATATTTGGACAGTTGAAAAAGTCAACTGTAACTTGACCAGGGCATAACTTTCACATGGATTATCATAAAAATTCCATCCAAAGCTCATTTTGAAGAGAACGACATTTCCTACAACTCCTTTTCATACTTCAAGTCCAAGAAATGCTCTCACAAAAAGTTATCAATTTCAACATTATAGGTCATTTTCAAAAGTCAACAAAAAGGGACTTTAAGTCAAAGACCATAACTTGATATTGGTAAATCAAAATGACATGGGACCAAAGACATTGGTTAGAGGACTCAAAGACCTTTCCAAAATGTCCAAGAACATGAGCAAAGCTTAAAAATTGAGCAAGTTATGCCTTGTGGAAGTTGGGAAATATTTGGATATTTTGAAAAGTCAACATTGATCCAAATGACCTAAAAATGCTAATGGGCCTCTTTTTCTTCCACAATTCATCATCCAAGGCATGTGCACGACCATGTGGCCCAAAGGGAAGTTTTTTTATCATTTTTATTTATTTATTTGGATTTTTTATTATTAATAATTCATTTAATTAATTAAAATACATGAAAAATACCAAACCAATGCAATCAAATCTTTTTGTGCATGGAATAGGTTTAAAATTTCGTGCATGATCATATATGGAAGGAATTGAAGTGATTGGCCATGATTTGTACCAAATAGGCATGAAAAAATATTTGAAAAGATCCTTCAGAATCAAATCTTGAAAACCATGAATGCAAAGGGTTTTGTTTGATTTCTTTGACCTAAAACCTTCACACATACATATATAGTGCAACCCTAATGCTAATAACCTCCCAGCTGCGCCATAGACAAAGAATCAAACTCACACTTTTGCCTAAAATTTTCAAAACTGAAAACAGGGTTCCAGGAGGTTTCAAGCCAAAATAACTATCTCATCACATTCCTGAGACATCAAGCAACATATTTGAATCATTTTCCACATTCATAACGCCCAGAATTGGTATACAAAACTCAAACTTTTTCATGTAATATGCCTATTCGTATTTCAAATTCCCAGCATTCTCATTGCATTTTATTCATGGATTTGTACTAATGAGACCATTCTGAAGCTAACAATGTGGTTTGATTGAAGTTTTGTGCACCATACGCGAAATTGCCATTGTTGCCTTTTAGGGTTACAGAGTTCATGAATTAGGGTTTCTTTATTCTGGAATAATTGAGATTCGAGACCTATATCATTGAAACCAGCATGCTTGGACGATTCAGAATCACTAGTCGCGCCCTTTTTCTTTTGGCTTGATTTCTATTCGCTATTTTCTGCATTTTAGATTGTGGGGGTTTAAAACCCCCGCTATTTAAAATATATTTACAGGCAAAAGCAAGGAATCAATGGGGAAGATGATGCGTGGAAGAGTACCATTGGAGGATTCAAATAATTAGCGCGTTTTTTTATTTTGTCCACTAATCCATTTTTTTCATTATATTATTTAGTTTCCATCAGATTAAAGAATGAACGCGCTAGCTTGAGTGGTGGAGAAAACGCTTGGTAAACCACAGGACCTGGGTTCGAGCCCCAGGTCCCCATCCCTTTTCATAATATTTTTATTAACGTTATCCTATGCAGCGTTCTCCCTTGAGGGCCATCATACACCCCTTGATCCAGATTGCCACGCACACACCAGGATCAATCCAAAGGCGCTGATTGGAAGAACACCATAGACTCTAGTCAAACGTGCCACACGCTTCCTGGAAAGGTCAACCAGGCCAAGGGCTATTGGGCCTGAATTGATTATCATACCTCTCATTTGGGGACAGAACCCCCCTAGGTTTGCAAGCTTTTGCATTTTTTTTTCATTCTTTTTATTTATTTCAATTATTGTTTTTCTAATTAATTTAAATATTTTCATAAAAAATATAAAAAACAATATAAAATCAGAAAAAGACAAAAATAAGTATTTTTATTTAATTAATATATTTTTTGTAAATAAACATCATTAATTGATTTTAGTGTTAATTTAGGTTTAAATCTTAATGTTTTCAATAAAACCTAAAATTGGTAGAATTAGGGTTTCAAGCATTTTTCATCCTTTTTTTATTTTACTATATTAATTATTAATTCTTAATTAGTTATTTTTATAAATCAAGTTGCAATTAATTAATTAGGCTTAATTTTAGATAATTGTCATATTTTCTTAATAAACTAAAAAACAATTAGAATTAGGGTTAGCATTTTAATTTCAATTATTCTTTCTCATTAAAACCCTAAATGCAAAAAAATCTCAAAAAATAATTCCCTTTCATTTTAATTTTCATTAGTTTAATCATTTAATTTAATTTCGCAAAAAGGGTCCAACGCCCTCGTTTCTAATTTTAATTCAATTCGCGTATTTATTTCTTTTTCTTTTAATTATTTATGTACCTCTCCCAAAGCCATGTAAATATTTATCTCTCGCACTTTTACTTTAATTCTTTATTTTTCTGTCAAATCGGGTCCTGGAAATTTTGGCGATGTGGACCCGCGCCTTTGTAATAGCTAGGAACTTTATCTTTCCGCAACTTTTTAACTGTTAATAATGGCATGCAAGAATGAATGACAAAATAAAAACAAACGCGTAGATCACCCATGACATGACAAAAGACAAAATATCTGAAAACGACACACAAATCACACACCACCCCTAGGGTACGCCTCACTGTTGCCTTGCCTCGAAAGGTGATCGTCGAGTAGAGGATGTCTTAGTAAGTCCTCATGATCTGGGAACCTGGCATGGGGGTAGCTTCTAAGGTGTCTTCCCATTGCTCTGGTGATCACCATGTCCCGAATTTCGAATTGACCCGAACACCTCCAAAGGTGGTGCTACCTACCTCTCAATGGTGGGATAGCACTACTTTAAAGGACATTTACACAGACGAATTCCTTAGGGTAGGTAGACGACTCTAGATACTTGCTCTAAATCCAAAAACAAATCAAAAATACTTTTCACACCGACACCTTTTCAAAAAGCTTTCGAAAGCAATTTTTCAAACACTCTTGAGGACCGATACAAGAGTCGAACTGAAATTTTCAAAGAAACTTTTTAAACCCACAGTTGAAAAGCAAACAAACCATGTTTGAAAACACAAATGAGCAAGTATCTAAGAGCCCATGGATAACCATGGATAGAAAGGGTGCTAACACCTTCCCTTTCTATAATCTACCTCCCGAACCGAGAGCAATCTCTATAAGGAATTTTTCTGTGCTTTTGTCCTTTCCATTTGGAGAAAATAAAAGACGGTAGCGACTCTTGCTTCCGCGACATTTCGCGAAACCAGCGATAAACAGTCAGTTCCAGATCCACCGATCACAGTTATTATCAACAAACTTCTGACATACACAAATATTCAACAAGTCAAATACATATCAGTTTCCGAGAAAAGGCTGATTTTTACAGGTTCAGATAAATCTCTCAACGGTTTATTCTGATTCGTCTCCAGATTTTTACTGGTTCAGATAAATCTTTCAACGGTTTATTCTGATTCGTGTCCAGATTTTTACTGGTTCAGATAATTCTCTCAATGGTTTATTCTAATTCATCTCCAGATTTTTACTGGTTCAGATAAATCTCTCAATGGTTTATTCTGATTCATCTCCAGATTATTTCCCTGGTTCAGATAAATATCTCAATGGTTTATTCTGATTCATTTCATGATTTTTAATGGTTCAGATAAATCTCTCAACGGTTTATTCTGATTCGTCTCCAGATTTTTACTGGTTCAGATAAATCTCTCAACGGTTTATTTTGATTCGTCTCTAGATTTTTACTGTTTCAGATAAATCTCTCAACGGTTTATTCTGATTCATTTCCAGATTTTTACTGGTTCAGATAAATCTGTCAACGTTTTATTCTGATTCGTCTCCATATTTTTACTGGTTCAGATAAATCTCTCAACGGTTTATTCTGATTCATCTCCAGATTATTTCTCTGGTTTAGATAAATCTCTCAACGGTTTATTCTGATTCATTTCAAGATTTTTACTGGTTCAGATAAATCTCTCAACGGTTTATTCTGATTCGTCTCCAGATTTTTACTGGTTCAGATAAATCTCTCAACGGTTTATTCTGATTCATCTCCAAATTATTTCGCTGGTTTAGATAAATCTCTCAACGGTTTATAATGATTCATTTCAAGATTTTTACTGGTTCAGATAAATCTCTCAACGGTTTATTCTGATTCATTTCCAGATTTTTATTGGTTCAGATAAATCTCTCAACAGTTTATTCTGATTCGTCTCCAGATTTTTACTGGTTTAGATAAATCACTCAATGGTTTATTCTGATTCGTGTCCAGATTTTTGCTGATTTAGATAAATCTCTCAACGGTTTATTCTGATTCATCTCCAGATTTTTACTGGTTCAGATAAATCTCTCAACGGTTTATTCTGATTCATCTCCAGATTATTTCCCTGGTTCATATAAATCTCTCAACGGTTTATTCTGATTCATCTCCAGATTTTTACTGGTTCAAATAAATCTCTCAACGGTTTATTCTGATTCATCTCCAGATTATTTCGCTGGTTCAGATAAATCTCTCAACGGTTTATTCTGATTCATTTCAAGATTTTTACTGGTTCAGATAAATCTCTCAACGGTTTATTCTGATTCGTCTCCAGATTTTTACTAGTTCAGATAAATCTCTCAACGGTTTATTCTGATTTGTATCTAGATTTTTACTGTTTCAGATAAATCTCTCAACGGTTTATTCTGATTCATTTCCAGATTTTTACTGGTTCAGATAAATCTCTCAACGGTTTATTCTGATTCGTCTCCAAATTTTTACTGGTTCAGATAAATCTCTCAACGGTTTATTTTGATTCATCTCCAGATTATTTTGCTGGTTCAGAGAAATATCTCAATGGTTTATTCTGATTCATTTCAAGATTTTTACTGGTTCAGATAAATCTCTCAACGGTTTATTCTGATTCGTCTCCAGATTTTTACTGGTTCAGATAAATCTCTCAACGGTTTATTTTGATTTGTCTCTAGATTTTTACTGTTTCAGATAAATCTCTCAACGGTTTATTCTGATTCATTTCTAGATTTTTACTGGTTCAGATAAATCTCTCAACAGTTTATTCTGATTTGTCTCCAGATTTTTACTGGTTCAGATAAATCTCTCAACGGTTTATTTTGATTCATCTCCAGATTATTTCGCTGGTTCAGATAAATCTCTCAACGATTTATTCTGATTCATTTCAAGATTTTGACTAGTTCAGATAAATCTCTAAACGGTTTATTCTGATTCGTCTCCAGATTTTTACTGGTTCAGATAAATCTCTCAACGATTTATTCTGATTTATCTCCAAATTATTTCGCTGGTTCAGATAAATCTCTCAACGGTCTATTCTGATTCATTTCAAGATTTTTACTGGTTCAAATAAATCTCTCAACGGTTTATTCTGATTCGTCTCCATATTTTTACTGGTTCAGATAAATCTCTCAACGGTTTATTCTGATTCATCTCTAGATTTTTACTGTTTCAGATAAATCTCTCAACGATTTATTCTGATTCATTTCCAGGTTTTTACTGGTTCAAATAAATCTCTCAACGGTTTATTCTGATTCATCTCCAGATTATTTTGCTGGTTCAGATAAATCTCTTAACGATTTATTCTGATTCATCTCCAGATTTTTACTAGTTCAGATAAATCTCTCAACGGTTTGTTCTGATTCATTTCCATATTTTACTGTTTCAGATAAATCTCTCAACGGTTTATTCTGATTCATCTCCAGATTATTTCGCTGGTTCAAATAAATCTCTCAACGGTTTATTCTGATTCGTCTCCAGATTTTTGCTGGTTCAGATAAATCTCTCAACGGTTTATTCTGATTCGTCTCCAGATTTTACTGGTTCAGATAAATCTCTCAACAGTTTATTCTGATTTATTTCTAGATTTTTACTGTTTTAGATAAATCTCTCAACGGTTTATTCTGATTCATTCTCTGTTCAGATCCAGTTTAAACTTTCCGTCAACAATCACCTTTGGATGGCATCTACAAGCCCATCTCCGACAATTCTCCTCCGTTTCTCTAAATGGAATCTTTACGTCCATTTTCGTACACAATTAAACCAGCGCGTCATCAAGTGCAAATTTCTGGGCACTCTAGTGTTCAATCATCTTCTACTTTCAAGCCACAAACGACAAACATGTCGATCTCGCTCTTCGAGTTTAAAAAGATTGAACAGGGGCAGCTGTTGTACCCCAAAATTTTCCCTCCCATTTTTCATAGAAGACACAACCCTAGGGTTTCCCGGATATTTAAGTTGACTCAGAAATTGACCAGACAGATTCTCTTCTGTGGCAGTAAACCGACAATTAGGTTTTTTTTGCAATTCTCAAAAGAAAATGAGTTTTCAAAGATCCAATTGGCCTTTATAGGTCTTCATGCTTCCTCAAGGTTGTATTTATGATTTCTTCAAGCTACAAGATTTTGAGACGATTATGCCTGTTCATGGTCACACGTGATGTCGCTCCCGGGTTTATCTTTAAAGAATCAGAAGTAATTTGAGTTTGGAAAACTTTAAAATTGTCAAATCATCGCAAGGCATTTGATTGATTTTTGAATTTTCTTAAACACAGTTTACTGCAAGGATAATGTTTGTTCTCAGAGCATGATTTGTTTGGGACAAGAGATGAAGGTTAAGATTGTCATTTAGGACACTCATGATTGTGGGATCCAGTTTGACCAGATGATTTACGTCCTTAAAACATTTGTTTGGTTAGGAAATGTAATATACAGTGCGCGTTTGTTTGAAATGCAGTTACAAAGTTATTGGGATTACTTGGAATTTAATTACCAGACTGGAGCATTTTATTTCAAATATCTTGATTGGGAATTTCAAAAATCAATTAGGATGCGAAGAGAAATTACAAGTTGTTGTTGATAAAGGATTTCAAGTTATAAAATGACACCAGAATACTTCATGCTACAACTCAAGATTTTCTCCAATTTCAAACATTTGTTACAAAACAATTTATTCTTTTAATACTTTATGTTTTACAACTTATTGTATTTAAAGATGAATTGATACTATTGGATACAATACATCAAAATACCAAAGTAATATTTCTAAGTTACAAAGAAAATCCAAATTAATGTTTGGCCTAGGAGAATTAATCTATGTCTAAGTTGTTTGAAGATTGAAGTCATATCAAGATTCCTTTGCTTATCTCCAAGACTTCCATGCTTGCCACAGATTTCTTGCGTTCTTTGCTTCGTCATCTCCAATTTTTCTCACATGAAAACAAGAGGAAAAAAACATGATTAGTACAAAATTATATGGGCATGAACAAGAAATTTTCCAAAAGGTATTCATCAGTAAGGTGTGCAAAGTGGAATCAGAATGCCATTTTATTTCATCACAACCTATTTCCCCTAGTTGCAAATCACAAGAAGGTTTCCCTTCTTGGTTCACAAAAATAAAAAAAGAAAAGAGTTCGTGAGCATGCTACAAGAACAAACAGCATTACAAGCTGTCCAAACAAGCAGCATTACCAAACTGAACAAACAACAGCCTCGCAAACAACAAACAACATCACAAACTGAACCAAACAAACAGTAGCGCAAACTAAACCAAACAAACAGCAGTGCAAAAAACCAAACAAACAGCATCACAAACTGAATCAAACAACAAACATCATCACAACTGGACAAACAACAACAACATCAACAAAAACGAGGCAGCAATATGGCAAATAAGCAAATAGCTAAATCAAACAAAATAGCAAAACTTGCTCAAGAAATCATCATTTTCCAAACTGCAAACCTTTCAGAATTAGTAAAAAAGGCAAAAGAGCAATTTGATTTTAAATTGTCATTGAGAGATAAGAGAGGAAAGAAGTCACCTAGTCTATAGAATTGCCCAAAATGCACATTCTGCAAAAGCCCTGCTACAAAAGAAGAGTTGATGTAAAAAAAACAAAAACAGTCCAAACAGCCTTGCTGCCCTGCCTACAACCTATCACGATTTGCATAGAAAATGGAAGAAAACAAAACTAAAACAAAAAGGCCATAAGAACAGCATACCAAAATATTCAAATTTTTTGGTTTCCCACCATTTTCACATGGATATAACAGAAGTGTTTAGGAGAAGAGAGAGATATCCAAGAAAAATCTCAAACTACTAACCATAAAACAAAGCCTTAAAACTCCCAAAACCGGAACCAAGCATAAAACAAAAACCAGTTAACAAAACAAAGCCTCAAAATCCCAAAAACCAGCAACAAAGATCTCAAACTGTGAACCATCAAACAAAACCTCAAAAATCCAAAAACCTATAACAAGCTTCACAACAAAAACCAGTAGCCAAGCTTCACAACGAAAAAACCAGTAGCCAAACTTCACAACAAAAACCAGTAGCCAAGCTTCACAAAAAAAAAACCAGTAACCAAGCATCAAACAAAAACCAGTTAACAAAACAAAGCCTCAAAATCCCAAAAAACAGCAACAAAGATCTCAAACTGTGAACCATCAAACAAAACCTCAAAAATCCAAAAACCTATAACAAGCTTCACAACAAAAACCAGTAGCCAAGCTTCACAAAAAAAACCAGTAGCCAAACTTCACAACAAAAAACAGTAGCAAGCTTCCAGAATCCCCAAACTATTAATCATCATCATTCAAACAAAGAAAACAGAAGAGATTACTGACAAACCAGTGAAACCATGCTCTCGTCCTTATAAAACTTCCGCCACCATTGGAATACCGTCCTCAGTCTCGCCTTCCTTTTCCTATTTCACAGAAAATCACAAGAAATTGTAAAGCTCCAACATGTATGAGTTCTTCCTCTTTCTCACACTTCCATAAACATATCTTCTACATCTAAAAGAACGAGGTAGTCAAAAGAAAACACAAAGATAGGAAAATCGTTGGAAATTTATAAGCTTTTTAAAAATGACATAAATCTTACCTTTTCAAAAAAATCGTTAGAGCTTGATTAGGGAGACAAGAGGGTTGCATTTCGGTAACAGAGAGTTTTAGGAAGGTCAAGGTTGAGGCAGTGTCGGGTCTTTTGGGTTTACATCTGAATTCAAAAATTAGGGTTTCAAAAAGATGCAAATCACGGTGAGACAAAGAGGTTATGTTACTGAAGAGGGCGATTTGGTCATAAGGTTAGATAGGGACGAGTAGTGAAGACATTTAGAGGGTTTTCAGCAAAAACGGAAGAGATGACTGTGATCGGTGAGAACGAGAACTGACTGTTTTTGGAATGCTGGTTCGCGTTAGCGTTTGTTTTTGCAAAGTGTCGCGGTAAGATAAGTCGCCACCGTCTTTTATTTTATCCACCAAGGGAAAGGACAAAAGCACAGAAAAATTCCTTTTCGAGATGTTTCTCGGGTTCGGGGGGTAGATTATAGAAAGGGAAGGTGTTAGCACCCTTTCTATCCGTGGTTATCCACGGGCTCTTAGGTACTTGCTCACTATGTTTTCAAAAGGTTTGCTTTTCTTTGTGATTGTGGGTTTTGAAAAGAGTTTTGTTTTTGATGAAAGTGTAAGTGCGAAAAGTTTTTGTTTTGTTTTAAAAGAGAGCAAGTACTTAAGAACATCTACCTACTCGAAAAGGAATTAAACTGTGCAACTGTCCTTTAGACAGTGCTATCCCACTATTGAGGAGTAGGTAGCACCGTCGTTGGAGTTTTTCGGGTCAATTCGATTTAAGGGACTTGTGGTCACTAAAGCAACGTTAGGACACTTTAGTGGTAATCCTAATGTCTTAGATCATTTTTATCGAGGCAACCATTTCGAGGCAACTTATGATCTTGGGACAAAAAAGGACGACCTCTAAAACATCCTATACTTAATGACCACATTTGAGGCAACCAAATTAGGTGTACCCAAGGAGTGGCATGTGCAAGTGTGTCAATTTTCAGTTTATATTATCTTTGTATTTTTAGGTGTTCTACCATTTGTTTTTAGATCTTGTCATACAATCCTAGTTAGCATACATCTAAGCAGTTAATATATATACAGGAATTTAAAGTGCAGAAACTGTAAATACTACACTATTACAAGGCTTCGGGGAGGGGATTATTTACATGTCCAAAATTGGAGGAATAATAAGCAGTTACAATAAAATAAACGCGCATGCAACTTAAAAAATCCTAAGCATATAATCTTTTTGTTGTTTTATTTTATATCTTTTATTTTTGAGAAAATGCTAAATATTCAGTTAAGTCAAATTTAATTAATTAAAAAAAATACTGATTAAAATTTATTCTAAAACAAACCTAATATTTTTTGTATTTTTGTTTATGAAAAAAATATTGAATTTGAATAAAACCTAAGTCTACTAATTTTAAAATTGGAGAAAATAAGTTAAAATGATTAATTAAATTAAATCCTAATTCTAAGTTGTTTATTTTTTATGATTTTTATGTTGATTAAAAAAAACTAAAAGAAATAAACAAAAACGAAGTAAACAAAAGTACAAATGGGCCAGGCTGCAAATCAAGAGAAAAATATAATTCTGGAGGCCTGGGTCGAAAGAGGTGCAGGCTGTCTTTCGACCCAGTGAAGAAGTTGGATCGAAGGGGCATGAGGGGCTGCACTCTGAGGGTGTTCGATCTGGTCATGTCATTCTTCGATCTGGAAATCCTGGGTCCAGTTCGAAGCTAGACTGCTGAGCTTCGAAACTCTGAACAGGGATCCGAGAATGTAGTTCCTGCAAAACAAAACACATGTTAAAGGTCCAGGGGGAATTTTACCCCCTGGTTCGAATCTCCCCCTTTATTCGCACCTGCTGAATTTGGGTCTGGGTTTGTTTTGTCCTGGGATTCGAAGGAGGAATTCAGATTGTGCCCAAGCAATGGCACAATCTCAACTCTGCGCTGTAGCTTATATGAAGCACATTAAATCATTCACAAACAGAAATAATAATATGAATATGCAATCGAAATGAATCTAAGAGTGAGCTTGAGATTAGATTTTTTTACCAAACATAGGTGCTTCGACCTGTAGTTCTGAGGGGGGAGATGTATGTTAGGTGGCAGCTTTGGCTTGGAAAATTTCGGGCAGCGTCTCTCCAAGTTTTCTATTTTTCTGTATCTTTTTCTTTCCGTCTCTCTGTCAGCATTTGTGAATTCTTTATATAGAGGGGGTGAAGGGGACAGGAAGACAAAGGTTTAAATGACCTTGATTATGTGTTTTGACAGCCATGAAGGAGGATTCGTAACGTTAATTGTGTGTTTGAAAGCCATGAATGAGAGTTTGTAACGTTGGCTAAACACATGGGATTCTGTCCCTTTTTGAATTTTGAATGACAAGCAGCTGGCCTTAGAATGCTCCCTTTCGAATGGGCTGATGGCTTCTTTCGAATGCTCCCTTTTGAATGGGCTGATAACCTCCTTCTAATGATCTTCGAAAGCTTCTTTGAATGGACCCTTTGAATGCTTCTTCAAATGGACCTTTTTGGAATTCCAATCGAAGTACTTGTTCTTAATGCCAATCGAAATGCTTCTTCAGAGTGCCAATATAAATGCTCCTTCAGAATGCCAATCGAAGGGATTTTCAGAATGCCAATCGAAGTGTTCCTTCAGAATGCCAATCGAAATGCTTCTTCAGAGTGCCAATCGAAATACTCATTCAGAATGCCAATCGAAGGGTCTTTCAGAATGCCAATCGAAGTGCTCCTTCAGAATGCCAATCGAAATGCTTCTTCAAAGTGCCAATCGAAATGCTTCTTCAGAGTACCAATCGAAAGGTCTTTCAGAATGCCAATCGAAGTGCTCCTTCAAAATGCCAATCGAAATGCTTCTTCAGAGTTCCAATCGAAATGCTTCTTCCGAGTGCCAATCGAAATGCTCCTTCAGAATGCCAATCGAAATGCTCCTTCAGAATTCCAATCGAAGGATCTTTCAGAATGCCAATCGAAGTGCTTCTTCAGAATGCAAATCGAAGCATCACTCAAAAATTTTCCTTTTCCTTAGGCAAGAGTTTGTGATCAACCATGCAAGGGGAAGGCTTTGGGAAACATGAGAGGGCAAATTTTGGGGTGCAACAGTTGCCCCTGTTCAATTTTGTTAAACCTGAGGATATAGATTAGCTTTCGAGCCTTTCGTGATCCGAGGGTGGAAGATAATTGAACACTAGAGTGCCATTTGGAGATTGTTGGTAGGAGGATGGGCTTATAGATGCCATCTGCAACAGTGTCGATCGCATAAGAGATTCCTTAGCGAAAACTTGAATACCTGTTGTTGTAGAAGATTCCATTGGGGAAGTATAACTTCGTTGAGATTTAGGAACCTGCCTGTACTTCAACTGGGTGAATGCCTCAGCTGAGTTTTAGGAACCTGTTCATAATTCAATTGGGGGGAAACATCTTCATCAAGATCTAGGAACTGTCTCGTGCTCAATGGAATAAACCGCTGAGGTTATAGAACTTATCCACACTATGACGGAGGAAAACATCAAGATCTAGGAACTGACTCGTGCTCAACGGAGTATACCGTTGAGGTTATAGTACTCGCCCATACTATGACGTAGGGAAACATCTTCATCAAGATCTAGGAACTGTCTCGTGCTCAATGGAGTAAACCGCTGAGGTTATAGAACTTGTCCACACTATGACGGAGGAAAACATCAAGATCTAGGAACTGACTCGTGCTCAATGGAGTATACCGTTGAGGTTATAGTACTCGTCCACACTATGACGTAGGGAAACATCTTCATCAATATCTAGGAACTGTCTCGTGCTCAATGGAGTAAACCGCTGAGGTTATAGAACTTGTCCACACTATGACGGAGGAAAACATCAAGATCTAGGAATTGACTCGTGCTCAATGGAGTATACCGTTGAGGTTATAGTACTCGTCCATACTATGACTTAAGGAAACATCTTCATCAAGATCTAGGAACTGTCTCATGCTCAATGGAGTAAACCATTGAGGTTATAGAACTTGTCCTCACTATGACGGAGGAAAACATCAAGATCTAGGAACTGACTCGTGCTCAATGGAGTATACCGTTGAGGTTATAGTACTCGTCCACACTATGACGTAGGGAAACATCTTCATCAAGATCTAGGAACTGTCTCGTGCTCAATGGAGTAAACCGCTGAGGTTATAGAACTTGTCCACACTATGATAGAGGAAAACATAAAGATCTAGGAATTGACTCGTGCTCAATGGAGTATACCGTTGAGGTTATAGTACTCGTCCATACTATGACGTAGGGAAACATCTTCATCAAGATCTAGGAAGCGTCTCGTGCTCAATGGAGTAAACCGCTGAGGTTATAGTACTTGTCCACATTATGACGGAGGAAAACATCAAGATCTAGGAACTGACTCGTGCTCAATGGAGTATACCATTGAGGTTATAGTACTCGTCCATACTATGACGTAGGGAAACATCTTCATCAAGATCTAGGAACTGTCTCGTGCTCAATGGAGTAAACCGCTGAGGTTATAAAACTTGTCCACACTATGACGGAGGAAAACATCAAGATCTAGGAACTGACTCGTGCTCAATGGAGTATACCGTTGAGGTTATAGTACTCGTCCACACTATGACATAGGGAAACATCTTCATCAAGATCTAGGAACTGTCTCGTGCCCAATGGAGTAAACTGCTGAGGTTATAGAACTTGTCCACACTATGATGGAGGAAAACATCAATATCTAGGAACTGACTCGTGCTCAATGGAGTATACCGTTGAGGTTATAGTACTCGTCCACACTATGACGTAGGGAAACATCTTCATCAAGATCTAGGAACTGTCTCGTGCTCAATGGAGTAAACCGCTGAGGTTATAGGACTTGTCCACACTATGACGGAGGAAAACATCAAGATCTAGGAACTGACTCGTGCTCAATGGAGTATACCGTTGAGGTTATAGTACTCGTCCACACTATGACGTAGGGAAACATCTTCATCAAGATCCAGGAACTGTCTCGTGCTCAATGGAGTAAACCGCTGAGGTTATAGAACTTGTCCACACTATGACGGAGGAAAACTGTCGAGATTGAGAACCTTATCTGAAAATTCAACTGATGATAATTCAATTGAGATTTAAGAACTGGTCAGATCTTCGACTAAGCTGAGAACTTAACTGCATTTTTCCTGAAAGGTAAAGGTCAGTCATATGCAATGCATGATATGGATCAGGCAATGATGTTCTCAAAATAAATGAGATTGTATTCGTATGATGCGTATATGTATGTATCATGATGTATGGGAATGTGATGTTTTAGCTGGGGAAAACAAATCCCGGAGCTGCTGGCGAATAGAGTTGAGTTCTTCGTTTCCGCTGGGGATGATGAACGAAGATGATTGTGAGAATAAACCTGCAGGAGAGAAGAACTCTGTTGGCGAATTACTCTGCGGTATAATACTCTGTGGGGAAGAGATACTCTGATGGGGATTATAAACTCCGCCGGGGACTCCGCTGATAAGCTTTGTTGGGGATTTTGACGATAAAATCCGCTGGGGATTGATTACCATTGCTGGTGATATTGAATCTGTTGAGGACAGAAATCCTGCTTGGGGAAAGAAAGAACTTCGCTGGGGATGACTTTTCAGTTACAACTTGCTGGGGATAACCTTCTGAAATTGGCTGGGGAGATTTATTTTGTACTCTGCAGGGGATAAGCTTTCAGAATCTACTGGGGAAGATGATTCAACTCCATTGGGGAAGATTTTTAGACCGCGCTGGGGAAATGGCTCCACTGGGGGTGTCTTGCATTCTGCCGGGGAACATTCTTATATTCCGTTGAGGAATATTAAGACTGCCAGGGATACTCTTATGTTTACTGGGGGATATCCTTATACTCCGCCGGGGAATATTAAGACCTTCTGGGGGATACCCAACCTTTTTAGCGCTGATGGTGGACGAGCTCTGCTTGGGGGGAGCATTGCTGATTTGTTCATAGTTGCAAGTCTCAGCTGGGAGAGCCACCATTGTTGTCTTTCTCTGGGGGAGTGAAAGTATCTTAGCCATATTCTTCAGCTGAATATATACCTTGGTACCTGGTGGACAAAGCAATTAGACCGCTCAGACAAATCTTATTGCCCTGTTTCTGATATCACCCGTAATTAGTCCTTTGTTTCGCATGCAAATATTTATGAGCAGCAATTTAATGTCAAATGCATATATCAAAAATGAACATTGGACGTTCTTTGCAAAACAAAACAGATAAAGGAAAAAACAATTTGAAATTTGTTTGAAAATGAGTTTGTATTGACTTTGAAGTTTGGCCTGTAAATAGGCGTTTTGTACAAGAGGCTGACGTCCTAGTAAGAGAACACCGCCAAACAAATAGAATTTATACAATTTGTGAAAACAAAACAGCTATGTGAATAATCCCACTGGGTTCCAACTCTGCTATTGCCTTTATGTCTTCAAGCATCTTATCACTTTGTTGCTTAGTTGAAGGTGATTCTGATTGACTGGCGTCGTCCGAGCCTGATAGTTGATACCGAAGTCCGGATGCGAGGTGATCCAATGAGACATAGTATTACGCTTTAATCCCTAACTTTTTCCTGAACCTCCCTTTCGGGTTTTCAGTCCACCGGGATACCCATTTTTTCCCAAGCCGCCTTTTCAGGTTTTCGACTTGCCGGGTGTACAGATTTTTTTATTTTCATCCCTTATTTTTGCCCGAACCCTTTTGGTTCGCCGGGAAGCCCTTATTTTTGCCTAGGCTAGTCAACCTAGCGGGTCTTTGATTATGCGTAGTATCTTTTTACAATGTCTGCATTGACGGGGTGAGGAAGGTTGTCACCATCCATGGTGGTTAGAATCATCGCTCCTCCTGAGAATATGTTCTTAACCACAAATGGCCTTTCGTAAGTAGGGGTCCATTTGCCCCTGGGATCACCATAGGTAGAATAATGCGCTTGATTACCAGGTCTCCAACTTGATACTCTTTTAGTCTAACTTTCTTGTTAAATGCCTTGATCATTCGTTTTTGGTACGTCTGACCATGACAAATAGCTGTGAGTCTCTTTTTGTCGATTAGATTCAATTAATCAAGTCGGGTCTGGATCCAGTCGTCTTCGCTCAAACCTGCATCCTTCATGACCCGAAGAGAGGGTATCTGAACTTCAATGGGCAAGACTGCCTCCATGCCATAAACCAAGGAATAGGGTGTTGCCCCTGTTGACGTCAGTGCTGAGGTACGGTACCCATGAAGAGCAAATGGTAACATCTCATGCCAGTCTTTGTATGTCACTGCCATCTTCTGCACAATCTTCTTAATGTTCTTATTAGCTGCTTCTACAGCCCCATTCATCTTCGGCCGGTAAGGAGAAGAGTTATAATGCTGTATCTTGAATTGTTCGCAGAGCTCAGTGATCATCTTGTTGTTAAGATTGGTACCATTGTCCGTAATGATCCTCTCTGGTACACCGTATCGACAAATCAGGTTGTGCCGAATGAACCGTGCCACAACGTTCTTGGTTACGGTAGCAAAGGAAGCTGTTTCAACCCACTTGGTAAAGTAATCAATCGCTACCAGGATGAAACGATGCCCGTTGGATGCCGTAGGTCTGATCTCGCCGATCATATCAATGCCCCACATTGCAAAGGGCCAAGGTGCTGTCAAAACATTCATAGGAACTGGAGGAATATGCACCTTATCAGCATAGACCTGGCACTTGTGACATGTCCGAGAATGCTGATAACATTCGGCTTCCATTGTGGACCAGTAGTATCCTGCCCGAAGGATTTTCTTTGCCATGGTATGTCCACTGGAATGAGTTCCGAAAGCACCTTCATGCAGCTCTGCCATGATCCTATATGCTTCAATTTTTTCCATGCAACGCAGTAAGGTTGAATCATGGTTACGTTTGTAAAGAATGCTATTGTTGATGAAGAACTTTGCCGCGAATCTTCTCAGAAACTTCTTGTCATTAACAGATGCACCCTCGGGGTATTCTTGAGTTTCAAGGTACCTCTTCACTTCATGATACCAAGGCTTTTCTGTTGCCTCTTCGGTCTCAAGATCACAGCAATGTGCAGGTTCATCCAATTTCCAAATGATGATCCGGGGAGCCTCGTTGTCCCACTTGACTTTGAACATAGAAGACATCGTAGCTAACGCGCCTGCCAACTGATTCTCCTCTCTTGGGAAGTGCTCAAAGGTTATCTCCTCGAAATGGGGAAGCAACGTCAATACATACTCCTTGTAAGGAATAAGATTTGGGTGTTTCGTATCCCACTCTCCTTTGATCTGACTGATCACAAGAGCGAAATCTACGAAGACACTCAGAAACTTAATCCTTAGGTCGATTGCAGCTCGGAGACCCATAATGCATGCTTCATACTCTGCCATGTGGTTGGTGCAGTTAAAACATAGTCGGGCGGTAAACGGAGTATGAGATCCTTTAGGAGATATGATCACAGCGCCAATGTCGTTACCCAAAGCGTTTGAAGCTCCATCAAAATACATAGACCATCGGGATCCTTCCTCAGGTCCTTCATCCGGTCCAGGTGTCTCACAATCAGTTACTACCATGATATTCTCGTCTGGAAATTCAAAGTTCATAGACTGGTAATCATCCACTGCTTGATGTGCCAAATGGTCTTCCAATACACTTCCCTTGATTGCTTTTTGAGTCGTGTACTGGATGTCATATTCAGTCAAGATCATCTGCCATCTTGCTATTCTGTCAGACAAGGCAGGCTTTTCGAAGATATACTTGATGGGATCCATTTTTGAAATCAAAAGAGTAGTGTGAGTCAACATATACTGTCTCAGCCGGCGAGCAACCCATGCCAAAGCGCAGCAAGTTTTCTCGAGCAGTGAGTATCGGGTCTCACAGTCGGTAAACTTTTTGCTAAGGTAATAAATGGCATGCTCTTTTCGGCCAGACTCGTCATGCTGCCCCAGCACACACCCCATTGAGTTGTCAAGCACTGTCAAGTCTACGATTAAAGGTCTCCCTTCCACTGGTGGAATAAGAATAGGTGGCTCCTGGAGGTACTCTTTGATTCTTTCGAAAGTGACTTGGCATTCATCGTTCCAATGTACCACTTGATCTTTCTTCAGCAGTTTGAATATTGGCTCACAAGTAGCAGTTAGGTGCGAGATGAATCGGGCAATGTAGTTCAGATGTCCTAGAAAACCTATGACCTCTTTCTTTGTCTTAGGAGCTGGCATCTCTTGTATGGCTTTCACCTTGGCAGGGTCCACTTGAATACCTTTGTCGCTCACGACGAAACCTAGCAATTTGCCAGACCTCACCCCGAAGGTACATTTGCTTGGGTTCAATCTCAGCTTGTATAACTTCAACCTGTCAAACAGTTTCTGTAGATGGTCAAGGTGTTCCTCCTCAGTTTGGGACCTCGCAATCATATCGTCGACATATACTTCAATCTCATGATGGATCATGTCATGAAATAAAGCAACCATGGCACGCTGATATGTTGCCCCAGCATTCTTCAACCCAAAAGGCATGACCTTGTAACAAAAGGTACCCCATTGAGTAACAAAAGTGGTCTTCTCCATGTCTTCAGGAGCCATCTTGATCTAATTATAACCGGAGAAGCCGTCCATAAAGGAGAATACCTTGTGCTGAGCAGTATTATCGACTAGAACGTCGATGTGAGGCAGAGGGAAGTCATCCTTAGGGCTTGCCCTGTTCAAATCTCTGTAATCAACACACATTATGACCTTACCATATTTCTTCGGCACTGGAACCACATTGGCGACCCACTGAGGGTAAGAAGTTACTGCTAGAAAACCGGCGTCAAACTGTTTCATAACTTCGGCCTTAATTTTCTCAGACATCTCTGGACGCATACGACGAACCTTCTCTTTTACTGGAGGGCAGTCTTCCTTGGTAGGCAGGCGATGAACCATAATGTCGGTATCCAACCCAGGCATATCTTCGTAATACCAGGCAAAGATTTCCACGTAGTCATGCAGCATCTGAGTCAACCGTTGTTTCACACTAAGCTCCATATTTGCACCGATCTTGACTTCCTCCTTGTCTGTCTCGGTACCCAGATTCACTGTTTCCACCGGCTCTTCATGTGGCTGAATGGCCCTCTCTTCCTAGAGTAGTAGTCTTGCAAGCTCACCAGGAACTTCGCAATCATCTTCACCTTCGTCTTCGGCTAAGTTGATCGGATTTTCGAAGTCATAACTGGCAGTAGCAGAGTCGTTACCAGTGAGATCCGGAGTGGATTGGGACCTGTATATGTGAGTGTGTGTAAAATAGCTGTTTTGAAATATGTAATAAAGAAAGACAAGGAGCACAAAATTTGAAATGCGAAAACGTCCAATGCTTTCATTAATGATATATGAAAATGGCATACAAAAGCCCTCACAAATGAAGCCACGGTGCCCCGGGTAAGACACCGGGCCATAAAGTTTCAAAACATTGTCTGTTACAAATTCAAAACAAAAAGCTCATTACTTAGTAATAAAAGTAATAGGGATGAAATCCTTTGCTGTCCAATTGTTTGGTCCACCGTTGGTCGTAGGATAGATCCAGCTGTCGAATTCAGACTCCTCCACGTCATCTTCGATGGCATTTACTCCCGAGTTGCTGATGAACACATGAGGTCTTCCAATCCTTGCACTTCGAACAACCCTCTGAGCTTCTGCAGTGAAACCCAAACCGAACTTGTTAGTCTTCTGAGTGAAATCAGGAAGTCGGCCCCAGTTTGCATACTCACCCTTCTTAATAATAGCCCGAGCATCCTTTAAGGAAGCCATCTTCATGGGAGAATCTTCCATCACAGTCTCTGCTGATGCCAATGTCTGAGGAACCTCTTCAAAGTGTTGAAATGGGGTCTCAATGAACTCCCCATCCATCTCTACGTACCAGAACGAGTTGAGGTGGCTGACCATGTACTCCTCCTCCCCTTGAACTGTTACAATCTTCCCTCTGACCAGATACTTCAACTTCTGGTGGAGCGTTGAGGTTACGGCTCCAGCTTTGTGGATCCATGGATGACCCAGTAAACAAGAATAGGACTGCCGAATGTCCATCACGTAAAATGTAGAGTTGAAGACCTGAGAACCAACTTTTATTGGAATATCAACCTCACCATGCACCATCCTCTTAGACTCATCAAAGGCCCGGACAACAATGTTACTCGGCTTTAGCTCCAAACCTTCACAATCCAGCCTGTCTAGAGCTTTCTTGGGCAAGACGTTCAACAAGGAACCAGTGTCAACCAACACATGTGCAAGAGTAGTGCCCCTGCATTCAATGGAGACATGCAGGGCATCATTATGGTTCTTCCCTTTAGCAGTCAAATCAGCATCGGAGAAACCCAAACCATTATCAGCAGTTAAATTGGCCACACAATCGGTAAATTGATCAGTTGACGTCTCTTGTGGCACGTGGGCCGTCTTCAGGAAGGTAATCAGGGCCTTGGCATGGGCCTCTGAACACAACAACAACGATAACATGGAAATCTTGGATGGGGTTTGCCCCAGTTGCTCAACCACATTATAATCACTCTTCTTGATGATTTTCAGAATCTCTTCCATCTCCTGTTTGGAAGCTTCAACACTGATTGTCTTTGGCGCCTCCGTCTGGGCAGGCATATCAGTAGCGATCCCTTTGCCCCGAGTGCTACATGACTCAGTGACAGGGGGAAGGATAGGAATTTGATCAGGAACAGCAGTAGGTACACTTGCAGGCTTAATGACAACAGGTCTTCAGACAGCTGGCGGAGTAATATCAGGTGAGAAAAGTCTACCACTGCGGGTGACTTTGGCAGGCCCTGTAATATTGCTGATGCCGGTATCAGCATCAAAATCTTGCTTGACTCCGAGAACATAAACATCTGCCCCATAGTGCCAAGGGACAGCTTTGTCAGAGGTGTAGGGGATGGGCCCCGGAACAGTGATGATTATAGGTGCGGTCTTCGGAACAGATGTAATTCTAACAGGCGTCCTCGAGGGAGCCTTGGAAGAATTGTCGAAAATGGTAATAATGGAAACTTCTTCAGAATGAACGGGTGGAACAGCAGTCTTTTCAAAAAGAATCTCTTTACTATCCATCAGGTTCTGGATACCTGATCTCAAATATGGACAACCAGTAGGTAAAACAGAACACATAGGGCAACCTTCACCACAACCCGTAAATAAACCGGCTAGTAACAGGTTCTTCTTGATAGTCATTAGAGGGGTAACAACATCATCCACAGAAACTACAAACGAGTCTTCCTCTACAGCATTCACTCCATGCCTGGGCATGGGAGCAGTTACAACATTAGGCCTCTCGTGCGCCTCGAACTCAATCTCCTTTGCATCAATTAAGTCCTGCACCTTGTTCTTCAGAACCCAACAATCGTCTGTATTATGCCCCGGGCTATCAGAGTGAAAAGCGCAGCGGGCATTAGGGTTATACCTTGGTGACATTGTATTTGGATTCTTTGGAGCTTCTTTTAGGGTCACCAGATTGGTCTTCAGCAATTGTGGCAGAATCTGAGACAAGGTCATGCTGAGACGAGTGAATTGCCTTCGAGGTCTCTTGTCTCTTTGTTGGTTCTGATGCTGAGGAGCACCGGCAGGTTTTGAGATAACAATCGCATTGACAGCTTGGCGGTGTTCAGGTCTTTTCTTCCTTCTCGAACTGTAGACCGCACTGAACTCTTTCTTAAACGGTCTCTTCTCAGTGCTCGAGGAGGCACCCTTCTGTATTTTTCCAGCCTTAATTCCAGCTTCAATCCTCTCACCAGTCAAGATAAGGTCTGTAAACCTGGCTGAGGAGCTTCCAATCAAATGGTTAAAGAATGGACCAGACAGGGTCCCCAGAAACATATCAACCAGTTCACGATCAGCCAAAGGTGGTTGCACCCTTCCGGCCAGGTCTCTCCATTTTTGAGCATACTCTTTAAATCCTTCACCCGTCCCTATTGACATACCCTGGAGTTGGGTACGCGTAGGAGCAAGGTAAGAATTATACTGATAATGCTTAAAGAATGCAGCAGCCAAATCCTCCCAGCTGTGGATACTGGCTCCATCCAACTGATAGAACCACTCAAGCTGAGTCCCTGAGAGACTGTCCTGAAAGAAATGAATCCATAAATTCTTATCAGTAGTTTATGGTTGGATCTTCCTCACATATGACCGGAGGTGCAGCTTTGGACAGGAAGCTCCGTCATACTTGGCAAAGGCAGGTGCCTTGAACTTGTGGGGAATCACCACCCCAGATGATAAACCCAAATCTCCGAAATCCAGACCGGGCACCTTATGTACTTCCATGGAGTTCAAACGGTCCTCCAGCTGTTTGTATTTATCCTCAGCAGGAGGATAATGTTCTTCATCATAGTTCGTCTCGTTGTCGGAGACCTCAGGGCTAGGAGCCCTCCTTTCTTGTGGACTGTCTTTCTCTCCAGACGGGGTGGCAAGATCAATTTCATTCTGCAGCCCGTTTCCAAACCTGCATCCAGTATTGAACAGGACAGTCCTCTTCTTCTTCTTCTTTTTCAGGAGCAGGGTCTTCAGGTCCTGCTGACCCTTAGCTAGATTCATGACCAACTCTTGAAATTGGGCATTCTGGGCCTGGAGGGCCTTGATAGCTTGCTCAGTGGGAGTTTCAAGAGACATGATGATTGCTGAAATAAACAACGAAGAAGATAAGAGACCTGTAAAAGGGTACCTGTTATGCATATGATGAATGGTATGTTATGTAATGCATTCAAGGGTTCAAAAATTCAAATTTGTTGTAGACAAAAAGAACACACGTCACATTAAGAAGCAATTTGTTAGTACATAAGTGCCCCATGGGCGAAATATTACAAAATTCTTAATGTAAAAAGATATTGCGCATCCTCTTTGGAGCGATGTAAGTGTTGAGGGTCTCCTCCTCGTGAAGTCGGCGGGTAAGCTCCAAAACCTTCTTTTCACTGGCATAGAAGTTGGCTTCAAAAGTATTCCGCTCTTCCTTGAGTTGGATCCAACTCTTTTGTATTTCTCCCCATGATGTTGGCATGTCAGGATGTAGGATGGCGTATGGAACCTCTCCTTCCATAACAGGCTCTTTGATCAAGGGGAGAATGTGAGGATATGGCATCATAAGATTCTGGGAGCGGGTTCGTACCCACTTGAGGTAAGGTTCAAGGGGGATAGAATTCCTGTGCCCCAGTGTCTTACTATCCACTCTATTAGGCATTCTCCAAGCTCTGATGAACCTTTGTCAAAGACCTTGCACATCATTGTCAAAGTCAAAAACTAGGTCAGGGATCATCATGTCATAAGGGCCATCCCTCCGAGCATATCCAAATTGTCTCAAAGCTAGACAGGGGTTGTAGGTAATGCCTCCCCTAATTCCAAGTAACGGAACATTAGGAAATTCTCCACAACGATCAATGATAGTGACATTTTCTCTGGACCGAGAACACCAATGTACATCAGAATGTGTGAGGGTCATCAATCATTGTGACCACCTTAAACCCTGTTCATTCTTCAAAACTGATTGTGGAAGGTGAGAAATAAACCACCTTGCTAAGAGAGGAGTACAACACATGAGAGCACCTCTTTTCCTCATTGTTCGTGTGTAAAATGAGTGGAGGATGTCCCCAAGCAATGTAGGTATGGGATTCCTGGATATGAAAATCTTGACAGCATTCACGTCTATAAGTTGATCGGGATTTGGGAACAAAACCAAACCATAGATAAGGAGTGCCACAATCTCTTCAAAGGCTTGTAGATCAAGAGAATTCCAGCATTCTCGTGCCTTCTCAAACAGAAACTTTGCCAAGAATCCTTTGATACCACTTTTGGTTTCCCAATGCCCTTTGATGTCGGATGGTTGTAAGCGTAATGCTTGAGCAACATCTTCAAGTTTCGGTTCCTTTTCCGTACCGTTGTAGGGTAGTTGACTAAGAATAGGAATTCTCAGGAGTTGAGAAAATTCCTCCAAAGTAGGCACCAATTGATAATCAGGGAATGTGAAACAGTGGTGTAGGGGGTCAAAGAACTGGAAGAGAACTTTCATCATGTCTTCTTCAACGTTGGTGTTGACCAAGCTGAGGAGTCTACCATGTCTTTCACTGAAGAGAGAATTCTCGGGAATCCTGGATGTAAGCTCTTTGAGTTGAAGAGGGACCCTTACAAGGTTGACTTGAATTGTTTTCCTGCGGAGAGACTCCATGTCCTACAAAACAAGAAGAAAGATGAAGATCTAAACCCTTGGAATGGTTAGCAGATGCATATGATGCTTTATGATGTATGAAAAAAACACATGTACAAGCAAGTCACACCAAAAACCCTAGTTTCAGGCTTGCAGGAGGTTTCATAGGTAAGTACCCTCTTGAGTTTAGTTGGCTCAAAAACCTGTCCTATAAATAGTAACCGGGTTCTAAGGAGCTCAATATCATTGGATTGTTTTCTATGTTCATCATTTCGGTTTAGCCACTTAACTGGCGACCAAAATATTCCGAGAAAACAATCCTCAATGAGTTTAGTATCGAGTATCTACCAACTTCGGACTGCACCAAAGTCGGTCATCTCACTACCCCTAAAAAGGCCAAGATGGTCAAGTAAGGTTCTAGGTCATTAGTGCTTAGTGACATCACTCAGCGGCCCCGTATTCTCTTTGATTGACTCAAAGGCTACCCGTACTCACAAATATGTCGCACTAATATAGTTATTGCTTCAACCGTGTCGGTATACCCTGCACAGTTTCCACAACGTATTTCTATCTATGAATGTTTCCCAAAATCCGGGAGGAGGATTTATAGATCTCCGATACAAGCCCACAAAATTAAAAGCATACAAAGCAATACAAATGAAAACACAAGTGATCTAGTCCTAAGGTACACCTCACTTATTAAGTCCCCAGCAGAGTCGCCAGTTCTGTGATCGGTGGGAACGAGAACTGACTGTTTTTGGAATGCTGGTTCGTGTTTGCGTTTGTTTTCGCAAAGTGTCGCGGTAAGCAAGAGTCGCCACCGTCTTTTATTTTATCCAACAAGGGAAAGGACAAAAGCACAAAAAAATTCCTTTTCGAGATGTTTCTCGGGTTCGGGAGGTAAATTATAGAAAGGGAATGTGTTAGCACCCTTTCTATCTGTGGTTATCCACGGGCTCTTAGGTACTTGCTCACTATGTTTTCAAAAGGTTTGCTTTTCTTTGTGATTGTGGATTTTGAAAAGAGTTTTGTTTTTGATGAAAGTGTAAGTGTGAAAAGTTTTTGTTTTGTTTTAAAAGAGAGAAAGTACTTAAGAACATCTACCTACTCGAAAAGGAATTAAACTGTGCAACTGTCCTTTAGACAGTGCTATCCCACTATTGAGGAGTAGGTAGCACCGTCGTTGGAGTTTTTCGGGTCAATTCGATTTAAGGGACTTGTGGTCACTAAAGCAACGTTAGGACACTTTAGTGGTAATCCTAATGTCTTAGATCATTTTTATCGAGGCAACCATTTCGAGGCAACTTATGATCTTGGGACAAAAAAGGACGACCTCTAAAACATCCTATACTTAATGACCACATTTGAGGCAACCAAATGAGGTGTATCTTAGGAGTGGCATGTGCAAGTGTGTCAATTTTCAGTTTATATTATCTTTGTATTTTTAGGTGTTCTACCATTTGTTTTTAGATCTTGTCATACAATCCTAGTTAGCATACATCTAAGCAGTTAATATATATACAGGAATTTAAAGTGCAGAAACTGTAAATACTACACTATTACAAGGCTTCGGGGAGGGGATTATTTACATGTCCAAAATTGGGGGAATAATAAGCAGTTACAATAAAATAAACGCGCATGCAACTTAAAAAATCCTAAGCATATAATCTTTTTGTTGTTTTATTTTATATCTTTTATTTTTGAGAAAATGCTAAATATTCAGTTAAGTATTTAATTAATTAAAAAAATACTGATTAAAATTTATTCTAAAACAAACCTAATATTTTTTGTATTTTTGTTTATGAAAAAAAGATTGAATTTGAATAAAACCTAAGTCTACTGATTTTAAAATTGGAGAAAATAAGTTAAAATGATTAATTAAATTAAATCCTAATTCTAAGTTGTTTATTTTTTATGATTTTTATGTTGATTAAAAAAAACTAAAAGAAATAAACAAAAACGAAGTAAACAAAAGTACAAATGGGCCAGGCTGCAAATCAAGAGAAAAATATAATTCTGGAGGCCTGGGTCGAAAGAGGTGCAGGCTGTCTTTCGACCCAGTGAAGAAGCTGGAACGAAGGGGCATGAGGGGCTGCACTCTGAGGGTGTTCGATCTGGTCATGTCATTCTTCGATCTGGAAATCCTGGGTCCAGTTCGAAGCTAGACTGCTGAGCTTCGAAACTCTGAACAGGGATCCGAGAATGTAGTTCCTGCAAAATGAAACACATGTTAAAGGTCCAGGGGGAATTTTACCCCCCTGGTTCGAATCTCCCCCTTTATTCGCACCTGTTGAATTTGGGTATGGGTTTGTTTTGTCCTGGGATTCGAAGGAGGAATTCAAATTATGCCCAAGCAATGGCACAATCTCAACTCTGCGTTGTAGCTTATATGAAGCACATTAAATCATTCACAAACAGAAATAATAATATGAATATGCAATCGAAATGAATCTAAGAGTGAGCTTGAGATTAGATTTTTTTACCAAACAGAGGTGCTTCGACCTGTAGTTCTGAGGGGGGAGATGTATGCTGGGTGGCAGCTTTGGCTTGGAAAATTCTGGGCAGCGTCTCTCCAAGTTTTCTATTTTTCTGTATCTTTTTATTTTTGTCTCTCTATCAGCATTTGTGAATTCTTTATATAGAGGGGGTGAAGTGGACAGGAAGACAAAGGTTTAAATGACCTTGATTACGTGTTTTGACAGCCATGAAGGAGGATTCGTAACGTTAATTGTGTGTTTGAAAGCCATGAATGAGAGTTTTTAATGTTGGCTAAACACATGGGATTCTGTCCCTTTTTGAATTTTGAATGACAAGCAGCTGGCCTTCGAATGCTCCCTTTCGAATGGGCTGATGGCTTCTTTCGAATGCTCCCTTTTGAATGGGATGATAACCTCCTTCGAATGCTCTTCGAAAGCTTCTTCGAATGGACCCTTTGAATGCTTCTTCGAATGGACCTTTTTGGAATTCCAATCGAAGTACTTGTCCTTAATGCCAATCGAAATGCTTCTTCAGAGTGCCAATCGAAATGCTCCTTCAGAATGCCAATCGAAGGGTTTTTCAGAATGCCAATTAAAGTGTTCCTTCAGAATTCCAATCGAAATGCTTCTTCAGAGTGCCAATCGAAATGCTCCTTCAGAATGCCAATCGAAGGGTCTTTCAGAATGACAATCGAAGTGCTCCTTCAGAATGCCAATCGAAATGCTTCTTCAGAGTGCCAATCGAAATGCTTCTTCAGAGTGCCAATCGAAAGGTCTTTCAGAATGCCAATCGAAGTTCTCCTTCAGAATGCCAATCGAAATGCTTCTTCAGAGTTCCAATCGAAATGCTTCTTCCGAGTGCCAATCGAAATGCTCCTTCAGAATGCCAATCGAAATTCTCCTTCAGAATGCCAATCGAAGGATCTTTCAGAATGCCAATCGAAGTGCTTCTTCAGAATGCAAATCGAAGCATCACTCAAAAATTTTCCTTTTCCTAAGGCAAGAGTTTATGATCAACCATGCAAGGGGAAGGCTTTGGGAAACATGAGAGGGCAAATTTTGGGGTGCAACAATGACAAAGATGAAGAACAGCGCCCCGTGAGATTTTCCCAAACCCTAATTTTGTTTTTTGTCCCTTAATCAGTAACTAAATTTGGTTTAAGAAACTTGGGTTTTGTTTGCTGACTTGAGTTGGATAGCCCATTAAACCCATCGAAATCCTTAAGCCCAATCTGTTTGCTGGCCTCACCCCCCCTTTGCTTTTTTTTTGTTACAGCAAGATAAACAATTAATTTCTTTGGGCCTCCTCCCAAATCACTTCCATAAGCCCAGGATGTTTATTAGTTTATTTCCTTTTTCTTCTTTTTTTTTGTTATATAAAATACTATTAAAACTTAAAATATACTTTTTTATAATTAATTTGATTTAGGATTTGTGAATAATTTTTATCATTTTCTTTCTTTAATAAATTTTGTTTTAGATTTAATTTACATAATAAAACACCAAAAAAATAATTTAGTTTGTTTTCCTTCTTTAGATTTTACTTAAATAATTGAAATATAAAAATAAAGCATATAATTTAATCAATTATTTTATTTTATTTTTAGAATAGGTTTTACTTTTATCTCTTCAAGTATAAATACTTAAAATTTCATTTTCATATTTTGTTGATTTTATTTCATAGATTATTATAGCTTTCATTAATCGCACAAAATTAGATTTGGTTGTATTGTTTGCTATTTGGATTTTGCTATCGCATTTGATTCATCCCCATTTTTAAAAATTGTACCCCCATTCCCGAATACTTCGTAATAGCGTAGAATTTCAATTCCCGCAATTTACTATTTTCTTTATACTGTATAGTAATTAGGCGTGTATGGCAAGATTCAAAAATCAATCGCTAGATGACCTAATCAAAGAATAAAATAACTTGAAACCAACACACTTTTCACATGCGCACCTCTAGGATAACCTCGCTCGTTGCCTCGGAAATACAATCATGTCCCTCGAATATGGGACGCTTTAGCAATAACCCTTCGATAAAAAAGATCGTAGTCCCTCGATGACCCTCGACGTTGCCTTCGATTAAAACGATCTCGTCCCTTACGAAAATTGCTGAAGCGTCTCATAAGTTGCCTTCGATGACTGTAAAATTGACCCGCGCCTGTCCCTTTACATCCAACGGTGGGGCTTCTTACCAAATCAATGGTAAGATATCACCATTAAAAGGAGGAAGAAAAGAACAATTTAAGACCTTTTGAGTAGATAGATTCGCTCCTAGTTACTCGCTTGCTCACGATAAAAAATTTTTACACCTACACTTTCATTTCAAAACATTTTCAAAAAGACAAAACGTTTTGTATACGTTCTTATAGAGACGATAACCATTGCAAAACATCTTTTCAAAACACTTTCTGAAACACGATTCACAAATGCACCTTTGAACCACTTTTTGAAACAAAAACTTTGTACGCGTTCTTATAGAGACGAGAACCATTACAAAGAGATTTTTCAAAATACTTTCAAAGCCCACGTCACAAGCACACTGTCAAATGAAAGCAAGTGATCTAAACGAGTAACTAAGAGCCCATGGAAAACCATGGATGAAAAGGGTGCTAATACCTTCCCTTTTCATAATCTACCCCCCAAACCCGAGAAATAATCTCGAAAGGTCTTTCCTGTGCTTTTTTACCTTTCCTTTTGGATAAAAGAAAAGTCGATGGCGACTCTTGCTATTCGCACAAATGTGATCGAAACTCAAAAACATCAAGTCAGTTCTCACGCCATATCACACATACATTATTGAAAGAAGCTCTTTTTCTGTTATGCATAATTCACTTGAGCTTCATTTAAAACCTTACTTTCATAGTGTATGACATGAAAAAATGTGTCTTCCTTTGACCAATCACCGCACCAACTACATAATCACTTGCGTTTCACATTAATTCAAAATCAAGTGTCCAATTGGGCAGGATGATTATGTGTGCGGTGGTTAGTTTTTCTTTTAAATCATTAAATGAAATTAAACAAGAATCATCAAAGAGAAAAGACTTATCTTTATTAAGCAAGTTGCTCAATGGCTTTGTGATCTTTGAGAAGTCCTTGGTGAACCTCCGATAGAATCCCACATGATCAAAGAAACTCTGTATTACCTTCACATTTGTTGGTGGTGGTGGTAGCTTCTCGAGGACCTCAATTTTTGCTTAAAATCAACTTTTAAGCCTTTGGAGGAGACTTTGTGGCCGAGCACAATACCTTTCGTAACCATAAAGTTGCATTTTCCCAATTAAGCACTAAATTAGTTTCCACACACCTCTCGAGCACGATATACAAAATTTTCAAACATAACTCAAATGAAGCCCCCAAAACAGAGAAACCGTCCATAAACACTTCAATACTTTTCTCGATCAAATCCAAAAAAATCGCTTGCATACACCGTTGAAAAGTTGTTGGTGCATTATATAACCAAAGGGCATTCTCCGATATGCAAATATACCGAAAGGACGTGTAAAAGCGGTTATCTCGTGGTCCTTCGGATTAAATATAATTTGATTGTAACCTGAATAACCATCTAAGAAACACTAGAAGTTTTATCGCAACAATCTCTCTAACATTTGGTCCATGAACAGATATGGAAAATGATCTTTCCTCATAGCTTGATTAAGCCTACAATAATCATTTCACATTCTCCATATGGAAAATGATCTTTTCTCATTATTTTCATTTCGGATTACCATCATGCCTCCTTTTTTTGGAACAACTGGAACAGGGTTCACCCACGCGCTATCAGAAATAAGATTGATCATCTCGACTTCTAATAGTTTCACCACCTCTTTTCTCACTAATCCCTTCATGGTAGGATTCAAGCGGAATTAAGATTGCACGACCGACTTGAACTCTTCCTCCATCATAATCTTATGCATACAATAGGTCGATCTAATTCCTTTCTAATTTGATAAGACCCAACCTATTACTCTTTGGTTTTCCTTCAAAACTTGAATTAAATGATGTTCCTATTTTCAGATAAAGCGTTATTGACAATCACTGGTTTGTTACAACCATCATCAAGAAACACATATTTCATATGAGAAGGAAACATCAACAACTAAAGTATGGACTCTTCGATCTTTTTCTCATCTTCCAACTCTTCAAGCTTTGCATCAAAATGACTAACTTCTTCCAATGATTTAAGTTTATTCAAGCATGCCTCAGTTTCTCTTTCTTCATCTTCGGTAAGAACTTTGAATGCATCGACAAGAGGTTTTTTAATGGGAATGGATATATGAACTTGCTTTGTTACTTCCATTATAGCCTTATTGGTTGCATCAATTCTAAAACTATCATTTGCTTCATGGCTTCAAGAAGATTAAAATAAACTTCTTCATCTTGAACTCTCACTTTCATTAGACCGTCATCGATGTTAATCATCATCCTAATGGTTTTCATAAAATTTCGTCCAAGAATTAATGACGTGTCATGATCTTCCCCTATTTCAATAACAACAAAGTCAATTGGAAACAAGAATGTATTCACCTTTACTAGAACATCTTCCGCTACTCCATGAGGATGGGTTGTAGACTTGTCGGCCAATTGCAATGTCATTCGTGTTGTTTTCATATCAATGCTTCCCAATCTCTTCATAATAGATAACATAATCAAATCGATGCTAGAGCCCAAATCAATCAAATATTTACCAACATAAACATCTCTAATTGTAACAGGTAAATAAACCCTTCCCAGATCACTTTCCTTCTGCGATAGAGTCTGTTTAATGATTGCACTACAACTTGCATCAAGAGTGATTATTTATTAGTCTGTACATCTTTTATTTTTTGTAAGGATGTACTTCATGAACTTCACATATGTAGGCATTTGTTCCATGGATTTGGAAAATGGAATATTTGAAATTTTGGTAGTAAGATATCATATGTCCTAAGAGATGTCGAGACACTGATCTATGAACAACAACTCAATGAAAAATTTAAAACAACAATTAAAACACTGCAGAAAGTAAATAACATGTAGAATTATTAACCCAATTTGGTGTACAACAACACCTACTCTGGGGGCTACCAAGCCAAGAAGGAAATTAATTAAATAGTATCAATTTAAAGCTAAACTCCTATGTTTACAAATTCTCACTTAATCACTACCCATGCTATATTTCTACCTAAGACTCACCTAGGTATGAGATCCTCTCACTTCCCTGACAGTCACAAACAGTGACAAGAACAAAATTCAAACGAGCTAGAAGATAAACTTTAAAAACACACAATCACTCTATACTTAGAAGCTTAAGAGTGATTGGCAATCAAGAAGAAGACACACTCCAATAAACAGAATTCACTCTTGCTTACAAGCTTATGAATGATTAACAATTATAACTCAACTAACATTCTAACTCAAGTAGCAAACATTAAAAGAGTGGCTAACTATAAAAAATGAACATATGAAGCCCTAATAATTGACACTTTTACATATATGGCTCGTATTTTCTTTAGGATTAGAGACTTCCTTTTTATATCCTTTTTCTGGGCTAGACCGGGCTTTAAACCCACAGCAAAGAGACTGCACAAAGTTTGCAAAAAATTCTTCATGAAAATAGGTCTTCAATCATAACTTTCCTAAAATGTATAAATATTTAGAACACTTAAATAACTTGAATACCAACATATATCTCAAATTTCTCAGTCTTGGACGCCACGTATGATTACTAAAGATTCCCAGAATATTTAACATTTGTAACAAACTAACAAAATCTAAAAGTCCTGCTGTAATAGACATGATGTCAAATGATTCTGCATAGGACATCTTGTTCAACATGTTATATTTGCAAGTTAGAACATCCTATTTAACTTGTTGGTGTCTAATTTGTTTTGCTAAAATTAATGCCAATCATAAAAATAGAGAATTAACAATATTTATTTGTAATTGACAAAATATATCCAAGAAACAATCATAATCCCTTGCATTGTCCTTCTTGGAATGAGCATGAGGATAAGGAAAATTTTAAATTGAAAAAGCGTTCAACTTCTCCTTCCCCTTTTTATTTTTTATCTTTTTATATTCTCTATTTTTCTTTTTCTACTTCTTCTTTCTAATTTTTCTCTTTTTTCAACTAATTCTTCCTCAATATTTTTTTCTACTTCTATCTCATCTTCCTTATCTTTTTCCATCAAAATCTCTTCACAATTAACCTCATCACCCTTCTTGTCATTTTCTTCTCCACCTCATACCTATCTTCCACTCCTAGTGACAATAGCTTTGCAATGTTTCTTTGGGTTGGTTTGAGTGTTAGTGGAAAAGGATGGCTCTAATTGTTGCTCAGCTAGTTGTTTCGCAAGTTGCCCCACTTGGCTTTCAAGATTTTTAAACGCCGACTCGTTACTTTTTTTATTGGCCATCTACATCTGAATGAATTGGGTGAGAGTGTCTTCCAACATTGAACTTCCACTTTGACTTTGTGGAGGTTAAGTGTTGTTTTGATAAGGATTTTGACGTTTTAAAGTTCTGGTATCTTGCCTCCAACCTTGTTGAATACCATGGTTATTTCCTATTTATTGGTAACCTTGGTTGTTTTGATAAGGTTGTTGTCTTCCTTGATAGCCTTTATTTTAATTTTGGTCACCCATATAATTCACTTCCTTTTCAACCAGAGGATAATACCCCATTTGATGATCTTCATTACATAACTCACATGAATAAACTTGTTTTTATTTGCTAGGAAGCTCTTGCATATCTTTAATTTGTCAAGGAAATCTATACATTTTCTTGGTGAGCTCTTCCACTTGTCGAGAAAGCAACTTTTTTTGAGATAAGATTGCATTATTGGTCCCCAATTCAAGAACCCCCCAGCTTCTTTTGTTAATACCCTCAGTTAGTTTGAACTTGGTGATCATTTTGTTCCATCTTCTCAATAACTTCAATTGCCTCCTCTGATGTTTTTTCCATTAAAGAACCTCCTGCGGTTACATCTAACAAGAGTTTTGGTTGAGGTAGAATACCATTTCAAAAGATGTGTATTTGATTGATATAATTGAAACCATGACTCGAACACTTCCTAATAATTGATTTATACCTCTCATATGCTTCATTAAGAGACTCATTTCCACCTTGTGAAAATACATAAATTATAGTTTTATCTTTCATGAATCTTGATTGTGGAAAACATCTCTTAAGAAATTTCTCCTATAGAACATTCCATTCCATTATTGTTTGAGTAGGTTGATCAAAGTACCAATCCTTATCCTTCCTGTTGTACCCCAAAATTTGCCCTCCCATATGCTTCAAGAAATTGCCAAGTCAAGCTCCAAAATTCCCCAAAGGTTGCACAGTTTAAGGGTCTCCTAAGCAGTCAAAATTAGGGTTTTGGTTCTGATCAAGAAAATGAAGTTTCCAAGGGTCCAATCAAGTCTCACATGCCTACAAATATGGTCAAGCATCCTCATACAAAGTTTCAAGACTTTCAGCACAAAATTGCACAGTCAAAAACCCTAATTGCACTACAGTCAACTGTAGGGGCAAAATGGTCATTTGGCAGTCAAAAGTTCAAATTTTTGGTCAACATCTCATTTTTAAGCCACAAACATCATTTGATCAATGCTTGATCATGATTCTCAAAGCTTGGCTCAAAAATCATCAAGATGCAAAAGTTTCTATTTTTGGACAGCTGAAAAAGTCAACTGTAACTTGACCAAGGCATAACTTTTTCATGGTTCATCAAAAAAATCCCATCCAAATCTCATTTTGAAGGGGAAGACATTTCCTATAACTCATCTTCACACTCCAAGTCCAAGAAATGCTCTCACAAAAAGTTATCAATTTCAACATTATAGGTCATTTTCAAAAGTCAACAAAAAGGGACTTTAAGTCAAAGGCCATAACTTGAGATTGGTAAATCAAAATGACATGGGACCAAGGACATTGTTTAGAGGACTTCAAGACCTTTCTAAAATGTCCAAGAACATGATCAAATCTTAAAAATTGAGCAAGATATGCATTGGAGAAATTGGGAAATTTTTGTGAAATGGCCAAAATCATTTATCCTTGAAATTTCATTTTTGACAAAAGGGACCCACTTTTTCCACTTGAATTAACTTGGCCATGCTTCCCACGTGTCCCACCTTTTATTTCAATTTTTTTAATTAATTGTTTCATTTTTTATTGATTTTATTATATTTAATTAATTTTAAATCTTTTAAAATCAAAGGAAAATCAAAAAAGCCTAATTAAAGAAGATATCTGATTTTTATGGACCTTGAATTACCATTAAGCATATGCCAAATTCGTGCAAGGGGCCAAATAGAGCAAGAATTCAAAAATGGTTCAAAAATGGAAGTTTGGTTATGGAGGTTTATGGAGAATCTTGAAATTGAATGCTATGCATTATGAGGCCATAATTCCTCTTCAGACATGTTGCATAAGACCTATACAAGTGATACAAAACAACATTGAGAGCTAAGCTGTGCATAAACTCAAAAAGCAAACTCACATTTTTGGCCACATTTTTGAAAACTGAAAACAAGGTTAGAGGTTGATTCAAGGCAAAAGAGTTGTTCAAACACCTTCCTTGAGGACCATAGAACATTTCCCAATCATTCACCAAGTCCCATACTCAAGAAATCACGAAATCACCATTGAAGTTGGTAAGGAAAATTCCAAAATCGTTTTCCATCATTCATGCATTTTTAACATGTTTCATTGTTGTTTTTGTGTTTAGAATGATGTTTGCAAGCTAACAGCATAGTTTGATTGGAGTTTCCTGCCAAAACGAAGAATCCACCATGTGAGCATATTAGGGTTTCGTGAAAATTGATTTAGGGGTTTCCAAACCTTGAACAATTGGCACATGATACCTAGACTATCCAACTCAGTGCTCTTAGACGAACACAAAATGACCATCACGCCTAATTTCTAATGCCAGGATTCCTAATCGCTATTTTCTGGAATGCTATCTTTTGGAACGGTTCGAAAACCGTTGCTTATTGTTCTGTGTTTCAGGGAACGTAGAAGAAGAAGATGAGGTGGCCATCCAGGATTGGGCTGTTTGAAATCTCGCGCGAAAAACGCACTAGCATTTAGTTTTACTTTATTATATTTATTTGGTATATTATATACAAAGAAAACAAATAGCCTGGTTGGTGAAGCGCTTGAGTGGTAATGTTCAGGACCTGGGTTCGATCCCAGGTCCCCACCCCCTTTCATAATATTAAGCATTTAATTTTTCCATGCAGCTTCAGTACTAAAGCACACCATGCATCTTCAAAATCAAATCGTCCACGCGTTCAGTTTCATCAATTCAAAGGCACAGATTTGAGGAACATGATAAACCCTGGTCAACGCTGGTGCACGCTAGTGGAAAAAGTCTACCAGGCCTGAAGGTTGATGGGCCCAAATTGCTAAAGAAAAACCTCACAATTGGGGACAACACCCCCCTGAGGTTTGCAATATTTTTCTATTTTTATTCATTTTTTTATTTTCAATTATTATTCTTCTTAATTAATTCTGTTAATTTAATTTAATTATTTTTCATAAAAAACACAAAACAATAAAAAATCATAAAAGAACAAAAATATGTTTCATTTTAATTTAATTCATCAATAACTCCTTTTTGTAAATAAATCCCATAATAAATTTAGTTTTAATTTTAGGTTTTTTTATTTAATTCTTTTTCTCAATAACCAAAAATAATAAAAATAGACCTTTAGCACTTTCTTTTTTTTTATTAAATAAGTATCATTAACCATTAATTTTGTAAATAAATTATATAATCAATCTAGTTTTAATTTTAGGTTTTAACTTTAATGTATTTTTTTAATAAATTAAAAACAATTAGAACTAGAATTATTTAACTTTTAAATTCCAATTTAATTTTTCTTTAATGTCATAAATACAAAAATTTGAAAAAATAAGTTCTTTCTTTTTAATTAACTTAATTATTTTGATAATTTTATTCCTTCAAAGGGTTCAACGCCTTCGCATTCGATTACATTTTTATTTCGCGCGTTTTATTTATTTCTTTTTGTGAATATAATGTACTTGCTCCAAAGCCCTGTAATAGTTAATTAGACATTTATTTTCTGCACTTTATTTTTAAATCGGGTCCGGATTAATTTGGCGATGTAGACCCGCGCCTTTGTAATAGCGTAGGACATTTATCTTTTCCGAACTTTAAATTCCCGCACCTTTAACTGTTAAACAATAACATGAAAGAATGAATGCCCAAAAATAAAATCAAAAACGTAGATCACCAATGCATGACAAGACGAACAATAAACTGAAAACGACACACAAGTCACACACCACCCCTAGGGTACGCCTCAATGTGGCCTTGCCTCGAAAGGTGATCGTCGAGTAGAGGATGTCTTAGTAAGTCCTCATGATCCGGGAACCTGGCATGAGGGTAGCTTCTAAGGTATCTTCCCATTGCTCTGGTGATCACCATATCCCGAACCTCGAATTGACCCGAACACCTCCAATGGTGGTGCTACCTACCTCTCAATGGTGGGATGGCACTACTTTAAAGGACATTTACACAGACGAATTCCTTAGGGTAGGTAGACGACTCTAGATACTTGCTCTAATTTCAAAACAAATCAAAAATACTTTTCACACCGACACCTTTTCAAAAGCTTTCGAAAACAATTTTTCAAACACTCTTGAGGACCGATACAAGAGTCGAACTGAAATTTTCAAAGAAACTTTTTTAAAACCCACATTGAAAAGCAAACAAACCATTTTGAAAACACAAATGAGCAAGTATCTAAGAGCCCATGGATAACCATGGATAGAAAGGGTGCTAACACCTTCCCTTTCTATAACCTACCTCCCGAACCGAGAGCAATCTCTATAAGGAATTTTTCTGTGCTTTTGTCCTTTCCATTTGGAGAAAATAAAAGACGGTGGCGACTCTTGCTTCGCGACATTTCGCGAAACCAGCGTTAAACAGTCAGTTCCAGATCCACCGATCACAGAACTGGCGACTCTGCTGGGGATATTTACTTAAAGTGAGGTGTACCTTAGGGATAGTTCATAACTGTGTTTTCAATTGTATTGACTTGTCTGCTTTAAATTTGTGGGTTGCATGGGAGTTACATAGATCCTAACCCGGATCTGGGGATACCCTGTTTAGGTAGCATAAGTTGTGAGGGACCTGTCCGGCGTAGACCGACACGGGTGAAGCAGTGGCTACGCTGGTGTGGCACCTTGGTCTGTACCGATATCCCTTGTGTTGCAACGAGGAGAATATGGGTCTTCTGAGGAGTCATTAAGCACCAACAACCTTAGAACCTTAATTGACACAACTTGGCCATTAGAACAGTAGCAGTATGCTACGCCCATTGAGGCTAAACTCTCGTGATGGTTCTGGCCGCAAGAAAAGATTGCGATGCTGGAGTTATGACCGATTGAGGGTAGTCAATGATATTGGGATCCTCTAAGAACCCGGTTACTTTGATAGGACAGGTATAAACCAACAAACTGAAAGAGGGTAGTACCTAGACCTCATGCTGGCCTAAACTTTAAGGGCTTGCTTTGTGTGACTTGTGTGCCTTACCATGTTTGCCTTTGTATCTATTTGTGGTGTGATTTATCATAGCATCATAACATCATGAGCATTGCATGCATCCTGCATAAGGACTGACCATTTCAAAGACAAGAGGGTTTCACCTTTGCTCTGTTTTGTAGGACACCATGATGCTTGTGCGAAGGAATACTATCCGGTTCAACTTTGTTCACTCACCTGAGTTGCTTGAAGAGTTGGTTAGCAGGATTCCAAATACCACTTCCTTCATTCAGAGGCATGGTTCTCTTCTCAGTTTAGTCACTGCAAAGCAGGATCAACAGTTGATGAGTGTTCTGACCCAGTTCTATGACCCTCTGTACCAGTGCTTCACCCTTCAAGACTTCCAGCTGGTCCCTACTCTGGAAGAGTTCTCTGATCTGCTTGGTATCCCTATCTTGGATCAGACTCCCTTTACTGGTTGGGAAAAGACCCTCAGGCTTGAGGATGTTGCTGCAGCTCTTCCCTTGACACATCAAGAGGTAATGGACAACTGGGTAACTAGAAGCGGAGTTAAGGGTTTCTTGGCCAAATTTCTGATTGGTAAAGCTAACAGTTTCTGGAATGACCTGGACTTCAGGGCATATGAAGACATCTTGGCTCTCCTAATCTATGGGTTAGTCTTGTTCCCCAATCCTGACAACTTCATCAATATCACTGCCATAAGGATCTTTATGTCTCAGAATCCCGTACCCACTCTCTTAGGTGACATCTTGCAACAACTTCATGCTCGTACTACCCGAAGACGAGGAACCCTATGGTGTTGTATCCCTTTGTTGGTGAGGTGGTTTATTTCGCACCTCCCTAAGTTCGTACTGAAAAATCAAGAAGGAAGAGGTTGGGCTCATAGGTTAATGTCTCTCACCGATAAAGACATCATTTGGACTTGTAGAGGTTTGGATGAGATAGCTATTATTGATCGATGCGGGGAATACCCTAATGTTCCACTGATTGGTACTCAAGGAGGGATCTCTTACAATCCATGTCTAGCACTCCGTCAGTTTGGAAGAGCCAGAAGAGTAGGGCCTCATGAAATGTTGGTGCCTCACATCAGTTTTGAGTTTCAGGTGGATAGTGACGAGCTGCGTCGTAGGTTCATCAAGGCTTGGGACAAAGTTCATAAAGCTGACCCACAAGAGTTGGGACCAAAGACTTCTCTACCTATGGAAGCCTATTACAAATGGGTTCGCACCCGAGCTCAGAAGTTAGGTATGCCATATGAAGCTGTCAGACCCGTCATTCTTGAGTGTCCTGACAAAGATGGTGTTCCTCCAACTGTCCTGCCTCCCCAGATACCCACTGATTATGAGACATTAAAGAGGTCTTGGTCGCAACTGAGAGAAGAACGGGATTCTTACCGGGAAAAGTTCAACGAGCAGGAATTGAAGATCCAAAAGCTGACAAAACAGTTGGAGAATGAGCGAGCTCTGAATGCCTACATCCGTACTAAGAAGAGGAGACCATGGGATCAATAAGGAGCTCTGGATGTTCTTTTTACAGTTTTACTTCCCTTTTCAGTATTTCCTTTCATGTAACGCCTAAGGGCAACCTGTTGAATAATTTTAGTTTCAAAGTTGAATCTAATGAAGTGTGTTCCTTTTTTGTTTACAAAGTTGATTCCCGATTGTCTTTGAAAACATAAATCATACGCATTCCATTCATCATATGCATCACAGGTACTCTTCTTTTCAGGCTGCTGACTGTTCTTCGCTGTTTATTTCAGCATCATGAACCCTGAATCATCAACCGAGACATCTATCATGGCCCTTCAGGCGCAGAACGCCCAATTTCAGGAGCTGATCATGGGTTTGGCTCAAGGTCAAAAAGAGCTGAAGGCTATGCTTCTGAAGAAGAATAAGAAGAAGAGGAGGACTGTGCTATTTAACACTGGGCGCAGACTCGGGAACACCTTGCAAAATGAGGCTGAGAGGACTACTCCATCGGTGGGGGAAGGTAGTCACCAAGAAAGGGAGGTCCCTACTCTTGTGGTCTCTGATACTGAAACAGACTTCAACGACGAACAGTACCCTCCTGCTGAAGACCGGTACAAGCAGCTGGAGGACAGATTAAAAGCTATGGAAATTTAGCGTGTGCCTGGACTGGATTTCAGAGACTTGGGGTTATCTACTGGGGTGGTGATTCCACACAAGTTCAAGGCACCTGCCTTTATGAAGTATGACGGGGCTTCCTGTCCCAAGATGCACCTCCGTTCTTATGTAAGGAAGATCCAGCCTTACACAGTAGACAGGAACTTATGGATCCACTTCTTCCAGGAGAGTCTTTCAGGGACTCACCTCGAATGGTTCTATCAGTTGGATGGAACCAACATTCGTAACTGGGAGGATCTGGCCACTGCTTTTTACAAGCAGTATCAATATAATTCCGACCTCGCTCCTACGCGTACCCAACTCCAGGGTATGTCGCTAGGGTCGGGCGAAGGTTTTAAGGAGTACGCCCAGAAATGGAGAGATCTGGCTGGCAGGGTGCAGCCACCATTGACGGACCGGGAGCTGGTGGATATGTTTTTGGGGACCCTATCTGGTCCATTTTTCAATCATCTCATTGGTAATTCCTCTGCTGGGTTTACTGATCTGATCCTGACTGGTGAAAGGATCGAGGCCGGTATAAAATCGGGGAAGATACAGAAGGTCGCCTCCTCCAATGCTGAAAAGAAACCCTTCAAAAAGGAGGCTAGTGCTGTATATGGCTCCCGGAGACCAGAGAAATCTGAGCGCCACCAATCTGTCAGTGCGGTAATGATTGCCAAGCCTGCTGCCGCTCCTCGGCCAACCAATCCTCAAAGGGCTGAAAGACCCCGGAGAGAGTTTACCCGCTTGAGCATGACCTTATCACAGATCTTGCCACAGCTGCTCTCAACCAACTTAGTAACCGTCAGAGAGGCTCCGAAGTTTGAAAATACTACATCTCCTAAGTACAATCCAAATGCTCGTTGTGCTTACCACTCTGATAGCCCGGGGCATAACACAGATGACTGTTGGGCCCTAAAGAATAAGGTTCAGGACCTTATTGATGCAAAGGAGATATAGTTTGAGGCTCCCGAGAGGCCAAATGTTGTAACCGCTCCCATGCCCCAGCATGGAGTGAATGCTGTTGAGGAGGATTTGTATGTAGCTTCGGTGGATGATGTTGCTACTCCGCTGCTGACGGTTAAGAGGAACCTGTTGCTAGCCGGTTTATTTCCAGGATGTAGCAAAGGTTGCCCTCTATGTGTTGCTTCCCCTGCTGGTTGTTCTTTGCTGAAATCAGGCGTCCAAAACCTGATGGATAGTAAAGAGATTTTGTTCAGAAAGACTGCTGTTCCTGCTGCTCCTGTTGAAGAAGTCTCAATTATTACCATCTTCAACAACCCTTCCAAGGCTCCTTCAAGGAAGCCTGTCCAAATTTTTCCCGTCAACAAGATTGCTCCCATCACCATTACTGTTCCGGGACCCATCCCCTACAAATCTGATAAGGCTGTCCCATGGCACTATGGGGCAGATGTTTATGTTCTGGGTGTGAAACAAGAGTTCGACACTGATGCTGGTGTCACCAACATCACCGGGCCTGCTAAGGTCACTCGTAGTGGAAGACTATTCTCACCAGACATTGCTCCTCCGGTAATTCAGAGGCCTTCGATCACCACACCTGCCAATGTGCCTGTCCCCCCCCCCCCTGACCAAGTTTCTACCCCTGCGGTCGAGTCATCTGATGCTCGGAGCAAAGGAATTGCTGCTAATGTGCCTGCCCGGACGGAGGCACCAAAGACCATTGTTGAGGCTTCCAGACAGGAGATGGAAGAAATCCTCAAGATTATAAAGAAAAGTGATTTCAACGTTGTCGAACAGCTGGGGCACACCCCCTCTAAAATCTCCATGCTATCACTGCTGCTGTGTTCAGAGGCCCATGCCAAAGCCCTGATTGCTTTCTTAAAGACGGCCCACGTACCCCAAGAGACGTCTGCTGATCAGTTCACCGACTGTGTGGCCAACCTAACCGCTGATAATGGCCTGGGTTTCTCTGATGCCGATCTGACAGCAAAAGGGAAGAACCATAATGATGCCTTGCATGTCTCCATTGAATGCAGGGGCACTACTCTTACTCATGTGCTGGTTGACACTGGTTCTTCATTAAACGTGCTGCCCAAGAAGGCTCTGGATAGGCTGGACTGTGAGGGTCTAGAGCTTAAACCAAGTAACATTGTTGTCCGGGCCTTTGACGGGTCAAAAAGAATGGTACATGGTGAGGTTGACATCCCAATCAGGGTTGGGTCACAAGTCTTTGATTCAAAATTCTATGTGATGGACATCCGTCCATCCTATTCTTGTTTGCTGGGTCGCTCGTGGATCCACAAGGCTGGAGCTGTGACCTCCACGTTGCATCAGAAGCTCAAGTACCCGGTCAGGGGGAAGATTGTAACAGTGCAAGGGGAAGAGGAATACATGGTCAGCCACCTCAACTCCTTCAGGTACGTAGAAATGGATGGGGAGTTCATCGAGACCCCCTTCCAACATTTTGAGGAGGTATCACAAACATTGGCAGCAGCAGAAGCAGTGGTCAAAGAGGTTTCTCCTTTGAAGATGGCCTCCTTAAAGGACGCCCAGGATGTGATTGAAAGAGGTGAATGTGCAAACTGGGGCAAGCTCCCGGATTTTACTCCTAAGACTAACAAGTTTGGGCTGGGTTTCACAGCGGAGGCTCAGAAGGCTGTGCGCAAGGCGAGAATTGGAAGACCTCCTGTGCTCATCACCCACCCAGGAGTGAATGCTATCGGAGATGAAGACGAAGTGGAAGAGTCAGAATTCGATAGCTGGATCTACCCGACGACTGATGGTGGATTGACCAATTGGACTGCTAAAGACTTTACACCCATAACTTTTGTCCCCCAGTAATGAACTTCTTTGTTTTGGATTTGTAATAAACAATAATTTGAAACTGTATGGCCCGGTGTCTTACCCGGGGCACCGTGGTCTTATTTATGAGGGCTTTTGTTTGTCGCTGTCATATATCATAAATAAAAGCATTGGACGTTTTTCACATTTCAAATCTTGCGCTCTTTTTCTTTCCTTTCTTTATATATTGCGAAACAACTGTATTTACACACACTCACTCATACAGGTTTCAGCCCACTCCGGATCTCACTGGTAATGACTCTACTACTGCCGATTATGACTTCGACAATCCGATCAACTTAGCCGAAGACGAAGGTGAAGATGATTGCGAAGTGCCTGGCGAGCTTGCAAGACTGTTACTCCAGGAAGAGAGGGCAATTCAACCACATGAAGAGCCAGTGGAGACAATAAACCTGGGTACTAAGACCGACCGTAAGGAAATCAAGATTGGTGCCAACCTAGAGCTCGGCGTGAAACAACGGTTGATTCAGATGTTACATGACTACATGGAAATATTCGCCTGGTCCTACGAAGACATGCCCGGGTTGGATACCGACATTGTGGTCCATCACTTGCCTACCAAAGAAGACTGCCCTCCGGTTAAGCAAAAGGTCCGCCGTATGCGTCCAGAGATGTCTGAGAAGATCAAAGCCGAGGTTATGAAACAGTTTGATGCTGGGTTCCTTGCAGTGACTTCTTACCCTCAGTGGGTTGCTAATGTGGTGCCGGTACCAAAGAAAGACGGTAAGGTCAGAATGTGTGTCGACTACAGGGATCTGAACAGGGCCAGCCCCAAAGACGACTTCCCTCTACCTCACATTGATGTCCTTGTTGATAATACCGCTCAGCATAAGGTGTTCTCTTTCATGGATGGTTTTTCAGGCTATAATCAGATCAAGATGGCTCCTGAAGACATGGAAAAGACTACATTTGTTACTCAGTGGGGCACCTTCTGCTACAAGGTCATGCCTTTCGGACTAAAGAACGCTGGGGCAACCTACCAGCGTGCCATGGTTGCTTTATTTCATGACATGATCCATCATGAGATAGAAGTGTATGTTGACGACATGATCGCGAGGTCCCAGACTGAGGAAGAGCACCTAGATCATCTGCAGAAGTTGTTTGACCGGTTGAAACTGTACAAGCTGAGATTGAACCCGAACAAGTGCACCTTCGGGGTAAGATCTGGGAAGTTGCTAGGCTTCGTTGTAAGTGATAAGGGCATTCAAATGGACCCTGCCAAGGTTAAAGCTATTCAAGAGATGCCAGTCCCTAAGACAGAGAAAGAGGTCAGAGGCTTTTTAGGACGCCTGAATTACATTGCTCGGTTCATCTCACACCTAACTGCTACTTGTGAGCCAATCTTCAAACTGCTGAAGAAAGATCAGGTAGTACGTTGGAATGATGAATGTCAGGCTGCTTTTGACAGAATCAAAGAGTATCTCCAAGAACCACCCATCCTTATGCCACCGGTTGAAGGGAGACCTCTGATACTATACCTGACAGTACTTGACAACTCAATGGGGTGTGTGCTGGGGCAGCATGACGAGTCTGGCCGAAAAGAGCATGCCATTTGTTACCTTAGCAAAAAGTTTACCGACTGTGAGACCCGATACTCACTGCTCGAGAAAACTTGCTGCGCTTTGGTATGGGCTGCTCGCCGGCTGAGACAGTATATGCTGACTCACACTACCTTGTTGATCTCAAAGATGGATCCTATAAAGTACATATTTGAAAAGCCTGCTCTGTCTGGAAGAATTGCAAGATGGCAAATGATCTTGACAGAATACGACATTCAGTACACAACCCAGAAAGCCATCAAGGGGAGTGTATTGGCAGACCACTTGGCACATCAGGCCGTAGACGACTATCAGTCAATGAACTTCGAGTTTCCGGATGAAAGCATCATGATAGTGACTGATTGTGAAGTACCTGGACCGGATGAGGGACCTGAGGAAGGATCCCGATGGTCTATGCACTTTGACGGAGCCTCCAATGCTTTGGGTAATGGTATCAGCGTTGTGATCATATCCCCTCAAGGCACTCATACTCCACTCACTGCCCGGCTATGTTTCAACTGCACCAACAACATGGCGGAGTATGAGGCGTGCATCATGGGACTCAAAGCTGCAATTGACTTAAGGATCAAGTTTCTGAGTGTCTTCGGAGATTCCGCTCTCGTGATCAACCAGATCAAAGGCGAGTGGGATACGAAACATCTGAATCTTATTCCTTACAAAGAATGTGTGTTGACAATGATCCCCCACTTCACAGAGATAACCTTTGAACATTTCCCGAGAGAGGAGAATCAGTTAGCGGACGCGTTAGCTACAATGTCTTCTATGTTCAAAGTCAAGTGGGACAATGAGGCTCCCCGGATCATCATCTGGAAACTGGACGAACCGGCATACTGTTGTGATCTTGAGACCGAATTAGTGACTGAGAAGCCTTGGTACTATGAGGTGAAGAGATATTTGGAAGCTCAGGAATACCCTGAAGGTGCATCTGTCAATGATAAGAAGCTCCTGAGAAGGTTCGCGGCAAAGTTCTTCCTTAGCAACGGCATCTTGTACAAACGAAACCATGATTCGACCTTACTGCGTTGTGTAGATAAGACTGAAGCAGAAAGGATTATGGCGGAGCTACATGAGGGTACCTTCGGAACTCATTCCAGTGGACACACTATGGCTAAGAAGATCCTTCGGGCAGGGTATTTCTGGTCCACAATGGAAGCTGATTGTTCCCAATATTCTCGGACGTGTCACAAATGCCAGGTTTATGCAGACAAGGTGCATGTTCCTCCAGTTCCTCTGAATGTCCTGACTTCACCTTGGCCTTTTGCAATGTGGGGCATTGATATGATCGGTGAGATCAGACCTACGGCATCTAACGGGCATCGCTTCATCCTTGTAGCGATTGATTACTTTACGAAGTGGGTTGAAGCAGCTTCCTACGCTACAGTAACCAAGAATGTCGTGGCACGGTTCATTCGGCATAATCTGATCTGTCGATACGGCGTCCCTGAAAGAATCATTATAGACAACGGTACCAATCTCAATAATAAGATGATCACTGAGCTCTGCGAGCAGTTCAAAATACAGCACCACAATTCTTCTCCTTACAGACCGAAGATGAATGGGGCTGTAGAAGCAGCGAATAAAAATATCAATAAAATCGTGCAGAAGATGACAGTGACTTATAAAGATTGGCACGAGATGTTACCGTTCGCTCTACATGGGTACCGTACCTCAGCTAGGACGTTAACCGGGGCAACTCCTTTCTCCTTGGTCTACGACATGGAGGCAGTCTTACCAATCGAAGTGCAAATACCCTCTCTCCGGATAATGAAGGATGCTGATCTGAGTGAAGATGATTGGATCCAGACACGACTTGATCAGCTAAATCTGATTGACGAAAAGAGACTTGCTGCTATCTGTCATGGTCAGACGTATCAGAAACGGATGATCAGGGCATTTAACAAAAAGGTCAGACCACAGGAATATCAAGTTGGAGATCTGGTAATCAAGCGAATCATCCTTCCTCAGAGTGATCCAAGGGGCAAGTGGACCCCTACGTATGAAGGGCCATTTGTGGTTAAACATGTGTTCTCAGGAGGAGCCGTGATTTTAACCAACATGGACGGTGACGACCTTCCTCACCCCGCTAATGCGGACATAGTAAAAAGATACTACGCATGAAAAGAGACCCGCTAGGCTGACATGCCTAGGAAAAAATTAGGGCTTCCCGTCGAACCAAAAGGGTTCGGGCAAAATGAAGGGATGAAATGAAAAAAAATCTGTACACCCGGCAAGTCGAAAACCTGAAAAGGCGGCTTGGGCAAAAATGGGTATCCCGGTGGACTGAAAACCCGAAAGGGCGGTCCAGGCAAAAGTTAGGGATGAAGCGTAATACTATGTCTCGTTGGATCACTTTGCATCCAGAATCCGGTATCCACATCAATCTCAGACGGCATCGATCAATCAGCTTCACCTTCAACCAAGGTCATCAAGTGATGAGACGCTCGAAGATATAAAGGCAATAGCAGAGTTGAAACCCAGTGGATCATTCATTTCACACAGCTGCTTTATTTTCTCTTGTACAAACTTGTATAAATTCTTTTGTTCGGCGGCGTTCTCTTACTAGGACGTCAGCCTCTTGTACATAAACGCCTATTTTACAGGCAAAATTCAAAATCAATACAAAATTACTTTTCAGACAAACTGCCTTTTGTTTTTTCCTTTTCTGTTTTGTTTTGCGAAGAACGTCCAAGGTTCAATTTGTGATATATGCATTGACAATAATTTGCTAACTCATGAATATTTGCATACAAAACAAAGGATTAATTACAGGCAACATTAGAAACAGGGGCAATAAAGAGTTGTCTAAGCAATCTAATTATTCTGTCCTCCAAGGTATCAAGATAGGTTCGGTTGAAGAACACAACCAGTATATCTTACTTCCCCAGAGAGTGAGTCAGCAAGTCAATGCACTCTCCCCAAACAAAGTTACAGTCAACCTTAAGGAAGTTGGGTATCCTCCAGCAGACCTCAACAATCCTCAGCACAATATACATGCATTCTTAACAAGCATCCCCGACAGTCTTGGTCTAAAGATTGTTCCCCGGCGGTATATCAAACCTTCAGTGGAGTTACTCCCAATACATCTCAAAACTTCCCCAGGAGAGTCCAATCCAGTTTCCCCAAGAAGTTGGAATCCATCTCCCCAAGCAGTAAGCTTATCCCCAGTAGATTCTGGAAGCTTATCCTCGCAAAGCACGAACGCGTCTCCCGGCTTTATTCAAAGGTTATGCTCCACCAGAGCTTATAACTGGGTTATCCTCAGCCAAAAGCCACGGAAAGATCGTTCTCGGCGAAGTCTTCTTATCCCCAGCGAAGTCTATTAAAACTTCCAATATAACGATGGTATCCCCAGCGAAGTTACTACCAACATCTCAACAAGAGTACCTCTCTCCCCACAGAGTTCTGTTCCCCAGCCAGGTCGCTAGAGTAATTTTCTCCCTGCCGAGTAATCCATTCGCCAAGTTTACTCCCCAACGGAGTCATCTTCTCCTACCGGTATACTCGCAACTATCATCCCCAGCGGAAGCAAAAATCCATTCTCCAACATCAGCCCAGGATATGACTTCCCGGCGCCCGTCAAGGATTTACTTTCCTAGACAAAAGCATACATTCCTAAACATCACATACATCATTATAGCATGCATAGACGCATCATATCTTACAAATCTCATTTATGTTGAGAAAATCATTGCTTGGTCCATATCATGCATTGCATATGACTGACCTTTACCTTTCAGGAAAGATTCAGTTAAATTCTCAATCATATTTCAAAACTCTAAGACCTTATCTGGTTCAGTTAAATCGACTCCAAAGATTTCTCTGGTTATTATCCCGTCAAAGGCCTTCTCTGGTCCAGTTAAATCGACCCCAAACAGATTTTTCTGATGAAGACTCAGTAGAAGTTATCAAAGGTTTTCCTCAATGATTGCTATTGAGATTATAATTTCCTATGGTTCTCTCCCCAATGCTGCAGAGATGATAATTCCATTCCAGGTTTTCTCAATTATTGCTATTGAGATTGTAATCACCTATGGTTCTCTCCTCGATCCTGCGGAGATGATAATTCCATTCCAGGTTTTTCTCAATGATTGCTTTTGAGATTATAATTTCCTATGGTTCTCTCCCCAATCCTGCGGAGATGATAATTCCATTCCAGGTTTTTCTCAATGATTGCTTTTGAGATTATAATTTCCTATGGTTCTCTCCCCGATCCTGCGGAGATGATAATTCCATTCCAGGTTTTTCTCAATGATTGCTTTTGAGATTATAATTTCCTATGGTTCTCTCCCCAATCCTGCGGAGATGGTAATTCCCACCAAGATCTCGCTCAATGATTGCTGTTGAAGTGAAGTTATCCAAGATTTTCTCAACGATTGCTGTTGAGGTTAAGGTCATCCAAGGTTCTCTCACCGTTCCTGTTGAGGTAGTAACTATCCCTGGTTCATTCATCGCCGTTTGAAGCTCCAGATCCAGCTCCTATAACCAGTCAGGACACATCTATACAAAGAGTTTGAAGACCATCCCCGTAACAGGTCAGGTAATCATTTTCTTTTTGCAGGTACGCAAGTTCTCGCTAAGGAATCTCTTACGCGATCAACAGCCAGATGGCATCTATAAGCCCATTTCCATCACACTGCTACTATGTGAGCGCAAATTTCTGGGCACTCTAGTGTTCAATCATCTTCTACCCTCAGATTACGAAAGGCACGTCAGCCAATCTGCATCCTCAGGTCTAAGAAGATTGAACAGGGGCAACTGTTGTACCCCAAAATTTTCCCTCCCATATGCTTCAAGAAATTGCTAAGTCAAGCTCCAAAATTCCCCAAAGGTTGCACAGTTTAAGGGCCTCCTAAGCAGTCAAAATTAGGGTTTTGGTTCTGATCAAGAAAATGAAGTTTCCAAGGGTCCAATCAAGTCTCACATGCCTACAAATATGGTCAAGCATCCTCATACAAAGTTTCAAGACTTTCAGCACAAAATTGCACAGTCAAAAACCCTAATTGCACTACAGTCAACTGTAGGGGCAAAATGGTCATTTGGCAGTCAAAAGTTCAAATTTTTGGTCAACATCTCATTTTGAAGCCACAAACATCATTTGATCAATGCTTGATCATGATTCTCAAAGCTTGGCTCAAAAATCATCAAGATGCAAAAGTTTCTATTTTTGGACAGCTGAAAAAGTCAACTGTAACTTGACCAAGGCATAACTTTTTCATGGTTCATCAGAAAAATCCCATCCAAATCTCATTTTGAAGGGGAAGACATTTCCTACAACTCATCTTCACTCTCCAAGTCCAATAAATGCTCTCACAAAAAGTTATCAATTTCAACATTATAGGTCATTTTCAAAAGTCAACAAAAAGGGACTTTAAGTCAAAGGCCATAACTTGAGATTGGTAAATCAAAATGACATGGGACCAAGGACATTGTTTAGAGGACTTCAAGACCTTTCTAAGATGTCCAAGAACATGATCAAAGCTTAAAAATTGAGCAAGATATGCATTGGAGAAGTTGGGAAATTTTTGTGAAATGGCCAAAATCATTTATCCTTGAAATTTCATTTTTGACAAAAGGGACCCACTTTTTCCACTTGAATTAACTTGGCCATGCTTCCCACGTGTCCCACCTTTTATTTCAAATTTTTTAATTAATTTTTTCATTTTTTATTGATTTTATTAGATTTAATTAATTTTAAATCTTTTAAAATCAAAGGAAAATCAAAAAAGCCTAATTAAAGAAGATATCTGATTTTTATGGACCTTGAATTACCATTAAGCATATGCCAAATTCGTGCAAGGGGCCAAATAGAGCAAGAATTCAAAAATGGTTCAAAAATGGAAGTTTGGTTATGGAGGTTTATGGAGAATCTTGAAATTGAATGCTATGCATTATGAGGCCATAATTCCTCTTCAGACATGTTGCATAAGACCTATACAAGTGATACAAAACAACATTGAGAGCTAAGCTGCGCATAAACTCAAAAAGCAAACTCACATTTTTGGCCATATTTTTGAAAACTGAAAACAAGGTTAGAGGTTGATTCAAGGCAAAAGAGTTGTTCAAACACCTTCCTTGAGGACCATAGAACGTTTCCCAATCATTCACCAAGTCCCATACTCAAGAAATCACGAAATCACCATTGAAGTTGGTAAGGAAAATTCCAAAATCGTTTTCCATCATTCATGCATTTTTAACATGTTTCATTGTTGTTTTTGTGTTTAGAATGATGTTTGCAAGCTAACAACATAGTTTGATTGGAGTTTCCTGCCAAAACGAAGAATCCACCATGTGAGCATATTAGGGTTTCGTGAAAATTGATTTAGGGGTTTCCAAACCTTGAACAATTGGCACATGAGACCTAGACTATCCAACTCAGTGCTCTTAGACGAACACAAAATGACCATCGCGCCTAATTTCTAATGCCAGGATTCCTAATCGCTATTTTCTGGAATGCTATCTTTTGGAACGGTTCGAAAACCGTTGCTTATTATTCTGTGTTTCGGGGAACGTAGAAGAAGAAGATGAGGTGGCCATCCAGGATTGGGCTGTTTGAAATCTCGCGCGAAAAACGCACTAGCATTTAGTTTTACTTTATTATATTTATTTGGTATATTATATACAAAGAAAACAAATAGCCTGGTTGGTGAAGCGCTTGAGTGGTAATGTTCAGGACCTGGGTTCGATCCCGGGTCCCCACCCCCTTTCATAATATTTTGCATTTAATGTTTCCATGCAGCTTCAGTACTAAAGCACACCATGCATCTTCAAAATCAAACCGTCCACGCGTTCAGTTTCATCAATTCAAAGGCACAGATTTGAGGAACATGATAAACCCTGGTCAACGCTGGTGCACGCTAGTGGAAAAAGTCTACCAGGCCTGAAGGTTGATGGGCCCAAATTGCTAAAGAAAAACCTCACAATTGGGGACAACACCCCCCTGAGGTTTGCAATATTTTTCTATTTTTATTCATTTTTTTATTTTCAATTATTATTCTTCTTAATTAATTCTGTTAATTTAATTTAATTATTTTACATAAAAAACACAAAACAATAAAAAATCATAAAAGAACAAAAATATGTTTCATTTTAATTTAATTCATCAATAACTCCTTTTTGTAAATAAATCCCATAATAAATTTAGTTTTAATTTTAGGTTTTTTTATTTAATTCTTTTTCTCAATAACCAAAAATAATAAAAATAGACCTTTAGCACTTTCTTTTTTTTTATTAAATAAGTATCATTAACCATTAATTTTGTAAATAAATTATATAATCAATCTAGTTTTAATTTTAGGTTTTAACTTTAATGTATTTTTTTAATAAATTAAAAACAATTAGAACTAGAATTATTTAACTTTTAAATTCCAATTTAATTTTTCTTTAATGTCATAAATACAAAAATATGAAAAAATAAGTTCTTTCTTTTTATTTAACTTAATTATTTTGATAATTTTATTCCTTCAAAGGGTTCAACGCCCTCGCATTCGATTACATTTTTGTTTCGCGCGTTTTATTTATTTCTTTTGGTGAATATAATGTACTTGCTCCAAAGCCCTGTAATAGTTAATTAGACATTTATTTTCTGCACTTTATTTTTAAATCGGGTCCAGATTAATTTGGCGATGTAGACCCGCGCCTTTGTAATAGCGTAGGACATTTATCTTTTCCGAACTTTAAATTCCCGCACCTTTAACTGTTAAACAATAACATGAAAGAATGAATGCCCAAAAATAAAATCAAAAACGTAGATCACCAATGCATGACAAGACGAACAATAAACTGAAAACGACACACAAGTCACACACCACCCCTAGGGTACGCCTCACTGTTGCCTTGCCTCGAAAGGTGATCGTCGAGTAGAGGATGTCTTAGTAAGTCCTCATGATCCGGGAACCTGGCATGAGGGTAGCTTCTAAGGTATCTTCCCATTGCTCTGGTGATCACCATGTCCCGAACTTCGAATTGACCCGAACACCTCCAATGGTGGTGCTACCTACCTCTCAATGGTGGGATGGCACTACTTTAAAGGACATTTACACAGACGAATTCCTTAGGGTAGGTAGACGACTCTAGATACTTGCTCTAATTTCAAAACAAATCAAAAATACTTTTCACACCGACACCTTTTCAAAAGCTTTCGAAAACAATTTTTCAAACACTCTTGAGGACCGATACAAGAGTCGAACTGAAATTTTCAAAGAAACTTTTTTAAAACCCACATTGAAAAGCAAACAAACCATTTTGAAAACACAAATGAGCAAGTATCTAAGAGCCCATGGATAACCATGGATAGAAAGGGTGCTAACACCTTCCCTTTCTATAACCTACCTCCCGAACCGAGAGCAATCTCTATAAGGAATTTTTCTGTGCTTTTGTCCTTTCCATTTGGAGAAAATAAAAGACGGTGGCGACTCTTGCTTCCGCGACATTTCGCGAAACCAGCGTTAAACAGTCAGTTCCAGATCCACCGATCACACTTCCCAATCAAAGAAAGCAGGAATAATCTCTTCAAAACTTATTCTTCCTCCGCTATGGGGGCACCGATTGTGCCATCAATCTCACGGAACTTTGTGAGATGAGTGTATGGGTCTTCATAATCAAGACCAGTGAATGTATTTGAATACAAAATTTAAAGTATGTCGGTCTTCATCTTAGAAATCCTCGAATTGTTAGCATTGCGAGAAAGTTGAGCATTCCTCCTTGGACTATTAGTGCAAGGACCTCTTGGAGGTGGTGATAGATACCCCATAACTTCTTCTTGCCTCACTGGTGTTGAATAAGTAGAAGTTTATTTTCTTTCTCTCCTTTCTTTGGCTAACTTTATTCTCCTTCTGATTTTGCTATTAAATCTTCGAGCAATCCTTTTGATTTCAGGGTCAAAAAGGAGTTGATCTTTGGGAACACATCCTCTCATAAACAGAGTTCTGAAACACTAGCCAAACAATTGGAAAAAAAGAGATATTATAATGTAATAAAGTAACTTAAAACTATATAACTATTGCAATGCTTATGTGATCGGTGGATCTGGAACTGAGTGTTTAACGCTGGTTCGCAAAATGTCGCGGAAGCAAGAGTCGCCACCGTCTTTTATTTTCTCCAAATGGAAAGGTCAAAAGCACAAAAAAATTCCTTAAAGAGATTGCTCTCGGTTCGGGAGGTAGATTATAGAAAGGGAAGGTGTTAGCACCCTTTCTATCCATGGTTATCCATGGGCTCTTAGATACTTGCTCATTGTGTTTTCAAAATTGATTTGTTTGCTTTTCAACTGTGGGTTTTAAAAAAAGGTTTCTTTGAAAATTCCAGTTTGACTCTTGTATCGGTCCTCAAGAGTGTTTGAAAAATTGCTTTCGAAAGCTTTTGAAAATGTGTTGGTGTGAAAAGTATTTTTGATTTGTTTTGAATTTAGAGCAAGTATCTACGAGAACCTACCTACCCTAAGGAATTCGTCTGTGTAAATATCCTTTAAAGTAGTGCCATCCCACCATTGAGAGGTAGGTAGCACCACCGTTGGAGGTGTTCGGGTCAATTCGAGGTTCGGGACATGGTGATCACCAGAGCAATGGGAAGATACCTTAGAAGCTACCCTCGTGCCAGGTTCCCGGATCATGAGGACTTACTAAGACATCCTCTACTCGACGATCACCTTTCGAGGCAAGGCAACAGTGAGGCGTACCCTAGGGGTGGTGTGTGAATTGTGTGTCATTTTCAGATATTTTTATCTTGTCATATATTGGTGATCTACGCTTTGATTTTATTTTTGGGCATTCATTCTTTCATGTTATTGTTTAACAGTTAAAGGTGCGGGAATTTAAAGTGCGGAAAAGATAAAGGTCCTACGCTATTACAAAGGTGCGGGTCTACATCGCCAAATTAATCCAGACCCGATTTAAAATAAAGTGCAGAAAATAAATGTCTAATTAATTATTACAGGGCTTTGGAACAAATACATTATATTTACAACAAGAAATAAATAAAACGCGCGAAACAAAAATGTAATCGAATGCGAGGGCGTTGGACCCTTTAAAGGAATTAAAATAAAATTAATAAAATAATTAAATTAAATAAAGGCAATGACTTATTTTTATGTTTTTTTGTATTTATGACATTAAAGAAAATTAAATTAATTAAAAGTCAAATAATTAATTCTAATTCTAATTGTTTTTAATTTATTAAAGAAAATGCATTAAAGTTAAAACCTAGAATTAAAACTAAATTGATTATAAAATTTATTTACAAAATTAATGGTTAATGATGCTTATAATAAAAATATTTAATAAAAAAGAGAAAGTGCTAAAGGTCTATTTTATCATTTTTGGTTATTGAGAAAAAGAATTAAATTAACAACCTAAAATTAAAACTAAATTAATTATGGGATTTATTTACAAAAATACTAAAATAATTTTTTTTTTTTTTTATCTTTTTTGATTTTTTTGTATTTTTTAGATGTCATGAAAATATTAATTAATAAAAAAAAAGCAATAATTAAAAGAATATAAAAATAAAAAGAAACAAAGAATGAAAAGAAAATGCAAAACCTAAGGGGGTCTGCCCCTAATTTGGAGGGTGAGGCCCAGTAATCTGAGCCCAATAAGCCTTACGCCTGGCTGACTCCTCCATTCACGTACCCAAGCGTTGACTCGTGTGTACCGTGCTCCTCAGATCTGGGCCTTTGAATTGATGAGATTGAACGCGTGGCAGGTTTGATTTGGGAGATGCATGGTGTGCCTTAATATTGAAGCTGCATAGGAATGTTAATTGAAAAATAATATTGAAAGGGGTGAGGACCTGGGTCTCGAACCCAGGTCATGAACGTTGCCAACGCCTATGCTTACCACTGAACCATCCAACGCGCCTTGTATATCATATGAGAAACAAAAAATATAAAATAAAATGGTCGTTAGTGTTATAAAATAAAAAAAAAGCGCGCTGGATTCAAACCAGCCACTCCCAGCGTGACACACAGTCGTCTTCCCCAATGTACCTGTAATGAAAATGAAATAGCGGGGGTTTTAAACCCCCCCAAAACTCAAGCTATTTGAAAATAGCGAATAGGCCATGCCTAAAAATAAATTGAGCGCGACAACAAAAATGGAATCCTCATGTTGCCACGATTTCGTTCATGCTGGTGTTAAGGTCCAATTTTACCATATAACCAAAGCCCTAATTCTAAGTTTCATGAACCCTAGTTTTTGTTCATGGTAGAATCGGATTCAGACACCTATAATCCAATTGGATGACACCAAAAGCTTCAGAGGACAATTGTTAGTACAAACCAAGCAATAAAAATCAATGGAAATGGATGATTCGTGCTATGCATTTCTGAAAAAATATACAAACCGTGTAGCTTTGTGGGACTGATTCCTTGCACGTTTTAGTGTGGTTTTGATCGCTGGAGCTTCCTTGGGAACTCAGGAATATGTTTTGATCAAAATGGAGGCTCAACAAATGCTCCAAGGCACTTTTCAGTTTTCAAAAAAATGGCCAAAAATGTGAGTTTGCTTTTTGTGTTCTTGCGCAGCTTTGCTCTCAATCTTGCTTCTGATCATTTGCTTAAGTCTTATGCAACATGTATGAAGAGGAATTATGGCTCCATAATGCATAGCATTCAATTTCAAGATTCTCCATAAACCTCCATAACCAAATTTCCATTTTTGAACCATTTTTGAATTCTTGCTCTTTTTGGTCCCATGCACGAATTTGGCATATGCTTAAAGGTGATTCAAGATCCATCAAAGTCAAATATCTTCTTTAATTAGGCTTCTTGATTTTCCTTTGATTTTAAAAGATTTAAAATTAATTAAATCTAATAAAATCAATAAAAAATGAAAAAATTAATTAAAAAATTTGAAATAAAAGATGGGACACGTGGGAAGCATGGCCAAGTTAATTCAAGTGGAAAAAGTGGGCCCCTTTTGTCAAAAAATGAAATTTCAAGGATAAATGATTTTGGCCATTTCACAAAAGTTTCCCAACTTCTCCAATGCATATCTTGCTCAATTTTTAAGCTTTGATCATGTTCTTGGACATTTTGGAAAGGTCTTGAAGTCCTCTAACCAATGCCTTTGGTCCCATGTCATTTTGATTTACCAATCTCAAGTTATGGTCTTTGACTTAAAGTCCCTTTTTGTTGACTTTTGAAAATGACCTATAATGTTGAAATTGATAACTTTTTGTGAGAGCATTTCTTGGACTTGAAGTATGAAGATGAGTTGTAGGAAATGTCTTTCTCTTCAAAATGAGCATTGGATGGGATTTTTCTGATGAACCATGAAAAAGTTATGCCTTGGTCAAGTTACAGTTGACTTTTCAACTGTCCAAAAATAGAAACTTTTGCATCTTGATGATTTTTGAGCCAAGCTTTGAGAATCATGATCAAGCATTGATCAAATGATGTTTGTGGCTTCAAAATGAGATGTTGACCAAAAATTTGAACTTTTGACTGTCAAATGACCATTTTGCCCCTACAGTTGACTGTTGAGCAATTAGGGTTTTTGACTGTGTAATTTTGTGCTGAAAGTCTTGAAACTTGACATGTAGGTGCTTGACAATGTTTATAGGCATAGGAGACTTGATTGAGCTCTTGAAAACTTCAGCTTCCTTGTGAGAACCAAAACCCTAGTTTGACTGGCTTCAGGAAAGTGGTTGACTGTGTAGCCCTTGAGGAATTTTGAAGCTTTGACTTTGCAATTTCTTGGAAAATATGGGAGGGCAAATTTTGGGGTACAACAGTTGCCCCTGTTCAATCTTCTTAGACCTGAGGATGCAGATTGGCTGACGTGCCTTTCGTAATCCGAAGGTGGAAGATGATTGAACACTAGAGTGCCCAGAAATTTGCGCTCACATAGTAGCAGTGGTGGTGGAATGGGCTTATAGATGCCATTTGGAGATTGATGGATATGATGATGGGCTTATAGATGCCATCTGGGTGTCGATCGCGTAAGAGATTCCTTAGCGAGAACTTGCGTACCTGCAAAAGAAAAATGAGTACCTGACATGTTGCAGGAGCTGGTCTTCAGATGCTTGGTATAGATGTGTCCTGACTGGTTACAGGAGCTGGATCTGGATCTTCAAACGGTGATGAATGAACCAGGGGTGGTTACTACCTCAACAGGAACGGTGAGAGAACCTTGGGCGACCTCAACTTCAACAGCAATTGTTGAGAGAATCTTGGTGGGAATTATCATCTCCGCAGTATCGGAGAGAGAACCATAGGTGATTACAACCTCAATAGCAAACATTGAGAAAAACCTGGAATGGAATTATCGTCTCCGCAGGATTGGGGAGAGAACCATAGGAAATTATAATCTCAATAACATTCATTGAGAAAAACCTGGAATGGAATTATCGTCTCCGCAGCATTGGGGAGAGAACCATAGGAAGTTATAATCTCAATAACATTCATTGAGAAAAACCTGGAATGGAATTATCGTCTCCGCAGCATTGGGGAGAGAACCATAGGAAATTATAATCTCAATAACATTCATTGAGAAAAACCTGGAATGGAATTATCATCTCCGCAGTATCGGGGAGAGAACCATAGGAAATTATAATCTCAATAACATTCATCGAGAAAAACCTGGAATGGAATTATCGTCTCTGCAGGATTGGGGAGAGAACCATAGGCGATTATAATCTCAATCACATTCATTGAGAAAAACCTGGAATGGAATTATCGTCTCCGCAGGATCGGGGAGAGAACCATAGGAAATTATAATCTCAATAACATCATTGAGAAAAACCTTGGATAACTTCTACTGAGTCTTCATCAGAAAAAACTGTTTGGGGTCGATTTAGCTGGACTAGAGAAGGCCTTGGACTGGATAAGAAACAGAGAATCTTAGGGTCGATTAACTGAACCGGTCTAGGTCTGGGAGTGTCTTCAACTGGGTCTTTATCAGAAAAATCTGTTTGGGGTCGATTTAACTGGACCAGAGAAGGCCTTTGACTGGATAAGAAATCTTTGGAGTCGATTAACTGAACCGGTCTAGGTCTTGAAATAGGATTGAGAACTTAACTGAATCTTTCCTGAAAGGTAAAGGTCAGTCATATGCAATGCCTGATATGGACCAAGTAATGATGTTCTCAACCTAAATGAGATTTGTAAGATATGATGCGTACATGCATGCTATAATGATGTATGTGATGTTTATGAATGTATGTTTTCGTCTTAGGAAAATAAATCCTTGACGGGTGCCGGGAAGTCACTCCTGGGCTAATGTTGAAGAATAGATTTGCCTCCGCTGGGGATGATAGTTGCAAGAATATCGGTAGGAGAAGATGACTCCGTTAGGGAATAAACTTGGCGAATGGATTACTCTGTGGGGAGGAAAGTACTCTAGTAATCTTGCTGGGGGGCAATACTCTGTAGGGAGAGAGGTACTCTGTTGAGTTGTTAATAATAACTTGCTGGGGATATTTTTGCTGTTGTTGGAAGTGTTGATAGACTTCGCTGGGGATAAGGATATTTCGTCGAGGACGCTCTTTCCGTGGCTTTTGGCTGAGGATAACCCAGTTATATCCTGTTAAGGAAATAACTCTTTGAATAAAGCCGGGCGACGCGTTCGTGCTCTGCGAGGGATAAGCTTCCAAAATCTACTGGGGATAAGCTTATTGCTTGGGGAGATGGATTCCAACTTTCCTGGGGAAATTGGATTGGACTCTCCTGGGGAAGTTTTGAACTGCGGGAGAAGTGATTCTTTTGAATGTTGATATGCCGCCGGGGAACAATCTTTAGACCAAGACTGCCGGGGATGCTTGTTAAGAATATATATGCTGTTGGGGAATGTTGAGATCTGTTGGAGGATACCCAACTTCCTTAAGATTTGATAACTTTGCTTGGAGAAGAGTGCACTGACTTGCTGGCTCACTCTCTGGGGATGTAAGATATGCTGGTTGTGTTCTTCAACCTACCTTGATACCTTGGAGGACATAACAATTAGATTGCTTATACAACTCTTTATTGCCCCTGTTTCTAATGTTACCTGTAATTAATCCTTTGTTTCGTATGCAAATATTCATGAGTTAGCAAATTATTGTCAATGCATATATCACAAATTGAACCTTGGACGTTCTTCGCAAAACAAAACAGAAAAAGAAAAACGATTGGCACTTTTAACTGAAAAATATATTTGTATTGATTTTTGAATGGCCTGTAAATAGGCGTTTTGTGTACAAGAGGCTGACGTCCTAGTAAGAGAACGCCGCCGAACAAAAGAGTTTATACAAGTTTTGTACAAAAGAAAATAAAACAGCTGTGTGAAATGAATGATCCCACTGGGTTTCAACTCTGCTATCGTCTTTATAACTCCGAGCGTCTCATCACTTGATGACCTAAACGAAGATGAAGCTGACTGATCGATGTCGTCTGAACTTGATGTAGATACCGGATTCTGGATGCAAGGTGATCCAATGAGACATAGTATTACGCTTTTATCCCTAATTTTTGCCTGGACCGCCCTTTCGGGTTTTCAGTCCACCGGGATACCCATTTTTGCCCAAGCCGCCTTTTCAGGTTTTCGACTTGTCGGGTGTACAGATTTCATCCCTTCATTTTGCCCGAACCCTTTTGGTTCGCCGGGAAGCCCTAATTTTTGCCTAGGCATGTCAGCCTAGCGGGTCTTTTTATGCGTAGTATCTTTTTACTATGTCTGCATTGGCGGGGTGAGGAAGGTCGTCACCATCCATGTTGGTTAGAATCATGGCTCCTCCTGAGAACACATGCTTAACCACAAATGGCCCTTCGTACGTAGGGGTCCATTTGCCCCTTGGATCACTCTGGGGAAGGATGATTCGCTTGATTACCAGATCCCCAACTTGATATTCCTGTGGTCTGACCTTTTTGTTAAATGCCCTGATCACCCGTTTCTAATACGTCTGACCATGACAGATAGCAGCAAGTCTTTTTTCATCAATGAGGTTTAGCTGATCAAGTCGTGTCTGGATCCAATCATCTTCGTTCAGATTTGCATCCTTCATTATCCGGAGAGAGAGTATTTGCACTTCGATCGGTAAGACTGCCTCCATGCCGTAGACCAAGGAGAAAGGGGTTGCCCCGGTTGACGTCCTAGCTGAGGTACGGTACCCATGTAGAGAGAATGGTAACATCTCGTGCCAATCTTTATAAGTCACTGTCATCTTCTGCACGATTTTCTTGATATTTTTATTTGCTGCTTCTACAGCCCCATTCATCTTCAGTCTGTAAGGAGAAGAATTGTGGTGCTGTATTTTGAACTGCTCGCAGAGCTCAGTGATCATCTTATTGTTCAGATTGGTACCGTTGTCTGTAATAATTCATTCAGGGACACCGTATCGATAGATCAGGTTATGCCGAATGAACCGTGCCACGACATTCTTGGTTACCGTAGCATAGGATGCTGCTTCGACCCATTTTGTAAAGTAATCAATCGCTACAAGGATGAAGTGATGCCCGTTAGATGCCGTAGGTCTGATCTCACCGATCATATCAATGCCCCACATTGCAAAAGGCCAAGGTGCAGTCAGGACATTCAGAGGAACTGGAGGAACATGCACCTTGTCTGCATAAACCTGGCACTTGTGACACGTCCGAGAATATTGGTAACAATCAGCTTCCATTGTGGACCAGAAATACCCTGCCCGAAGGATCTTCTTAGCCATAGTGTGCCCACTGGAATGTGTACCAAAGGTCCCTTCATGTAGCTCTTCCATGATTCTTTCTGCTTCATTCTTATCCACACAACGCAGTAAGGTTGAATCATGGTTTCGCTTGTACAAGATGCCGTTGCTAAGGAAGAATTTTGCTGCGAACCTTCTCAAGAACTTCTTATCATTGACAGAGGCACCCTCCGGATGTTCCTGCGCTTCCAGATATCTATTCACCTCATGGTACCAAGGCTTCTCAGTCACCAATTCAGTCTCGAGATCGCAACAGTATGCCGGTTCGTCCAGTTTCTAGATGATGATCCGGGGAGCCTCATTATCCCATTTGACCTTGAACATAGAAGACATTGTAGCTAACGCGTCCGCCAGCTGATTCTCTTCTCTTGGAAAGTGTTCAAAGGTTATCTCTGTGAAGTGGGGGATCATTGTCAACACGCATTCTTTGTAAGGAATAAGGTTCGGATGTTTCGTATCCCACTCGCCTTTGATCTGGTTGATCACGAGAGCGGAATCTCCGAAGACACTCAGAAAATTGATCCTTAAGTCAATTGCAGCTTTGAGTCCCATGATGCACGCCTCATACTCCGCCATATTGTTGGTGCAGTTAAAACATAGCCGGGCAGTGAGTGGAGTATGAGTGCCTTGAGGAGATATGATTACAGCGCCGATACCGTTACCCAAAGCATTTGAGGCTCCGTCAAAGTGCATAGACCATCGGGATCCTTCCTCAGGTCCTTCATCCGGTCCAGGTACTTCACAATCAGTCACAATCATGATACTTTCATCCGGAAACTCGAAGTTCATTGACTGATAGTCATCTACGGCCTGATGTGCCAAGTGGTCTGCCAATACACTTCCCTTGATGGCTTTCTGGGTTGTGTACTGAATGTCGTATTCTGTCAAGATCATTTGCCATCTTGCTATTCTCCCAGACAGAGCAGGCTTTTCGAATATGTACTTTATAGGATCCATCTTTGAGATCAACAAGGTAGTGTGAGTCAGCATATACTGTCTCAGCCGGCGAGTAGCCCATACCAAAGCGCAGCAAGTTTTCTCAAGCAGTGAGTATCGGGTCTCACAGTCGGTAAACTTTTTGCTAAGGTAATAAATGGCATGCTCTTTTCGGCCAGACTCGTCATGCTGCCCCAGCACACACCCCATTGAGTTATCAAGTACTGTTAGGTAAAGTATCAGAGGTCTCCCTTCAACCGGTGGCATAAGGATGGGTGGTTCTTGGAGATACTCTTTGATTCTGTCGAAAGCAGCCTGGCATTCATCATTCCAACGTACTACCTGATCTTTCCTCAGCAGTTTGAAGATTGGCTCACAGGTAGCAGTTAGGTGTGAGATGAATCGAGCAATGTAATTCAGGCGTCCTAAAAAGCCTCTGACTTCCTTCTCTGTCTTAGGAACTGGCATCTCTTGAATAGCTTTAACCTTGGCAGGGTCCACTTGAATACCCTTATCACTTACAACGAAGCCTAGCAACTTCCCAGATCTTACCCCGAAGGTGCACTTGTTCGGGTTCAACCTCAGTTTGTACAGTTTCAGACGGTCAAACAACTTCTGCAGATGATCTAGATGCTCTTCCTCAGTCTGGGACCTTGCGATCATGTCGTCAACATACACTTATATCTCATGATGGATCATGTCATGAAATAAAGCAACCATGGCACGTTGGTAGGTTGCCCCAGCGTTCTTCAACCCGAATGGCATGACCTTGTCACAGAAGGTGCCCCACTGAGTAACAAATGTAGTCTTTTCCATGTCTTCAGGTGCCATCTTGATCTGATTGTAACCTGAAAATCCATCCATGAAAGAGAACACCTTATGCTGAGCTGTATTATCAACAAGGACATCAATGTGAGGTAGAGGGAAGTCATCTTTGGGGCTGGCCCTGTTCAGATCCCTGTAGTCGACACACATTCTGACCTTACCGTCCTTCTTAGGTACCGGCACCACATTAGCAACCCACTGAGGGTAAGAAGTCACTGCAAGAAACCCGGCATCAAACTGCTTCATAACCTCGGCTTTAATCTTCTCAGACATCTCTGGACGCATACGGTGGACCTTTTGCTTAACCGGAGGGCAATCTTCCTTAGTTGGCAAGTGATGGACCACAATATCGGTATCCAACCTGGGCATGTCTTCGTAGGACCAAGCAAAGATCTCCATATAATCATGCAGCATTTGGGTCAGCCGTTGCTTCACGCTGAGCTCTAGGTTGGCACCAATCTTGACTTCCTTACGGTCGGTCTCAGTACCCAAGTTTATTGTTTCCACTGGCTCTTCATGGGGTTGAATTGCCCTTTCCTCTTGAAGTAACAGTCTTGCAAGCTCGCCAGGCACTTCGCAATCATCTTCACCTTCGTCTTCGGCTAAGTAGATCGGATTTTCGAAGTCATAATTGGCAGTAGCAGAGTCGTTACCAGTGAGATCCAGAGTGGATTGAAACCTGTATGAGTGAGTGTGTGTAAATACAACTGATTTGCAATATATAAAGAAAGGAAAGAAAAAGAGCGCAAGATTTGAAATGTGGAAAACGTCCAATGCTTTTATTTATGATATATGACAGTGACAAACAAAATCCCTCATAAATAAGACCACGGTGCCCCGGGTAAGACACCGGGCCATACAGTTTCAAATTATTGTTTATTACAGATACCAAAAACATAGGAATTCATTACTTAGTAACAAGAGAAACAGGTAGATTGTCCTTTGCACTCCAATTGTTAAGTCCACTGTCGGTTGCCGGGTAGATCCAGCTATCAAACTCGGCTTCATCCACTTCATCTTCGTCCCCAATAGCATTCACTCCATGAGCAGGCAGGGGAGCTGTCACTACATTAGGCTTCTCAGATGCCTCAAACTGTACTTCTTTGGTGTCAATAAGGTCCTGCAGCTTGCTCCTTAAGGCCCAACAGTCGTCAGTGGAGTGCCCCGGGCTATCAGAATGGTAAGCACAACGAGCGTTTGAGTTGTACTTGGGGGAGGCAGTATTTGGAAACTTCGGAGCCTCTCTGACGGTCACTAGATTGGTAGATAGCAACTGTGGCAAGATCTGCGATAAGGTCATGCTCAACCGGGTAAACTCTCTCCGGGGTCTTTCAGCCCTTTGAGGATTGGTTGGCCGAGGAGCGGCAGCAGGCTTAGCAATCATTACCACACTGACAGATTAGCGGCGCTCAGATCTCTCTGGTCTCCGGGAGCTATATACAACACTAGCCTCCTTTTTGAAGGGTTTCTTTTCAGCATTGGAGGAGGCAACCTTCTGTATCTTCCCCGATTTTATATCGGCCTCGATCCTTTCACCAGTCAGGATCAGATCAGTAAACCCAACAGAGGAATTACCAATGAGATGATTGAAAAATGGACCAGATAGGGTCCCCAAAAACATATCCACCAGCTCCCGGTCTGTCAATGGTGGCTGCACCCTGCCAGCCAGATCTCTCCATTTCTGTGTGTACTCCTTAAAACCTTCGCCCGACCCTAGCGACATACCCTGGAGTTGGGTACGCGTAGGAGCAAGGTCGGAATTATATTGATACTGCTTGTAAAAAGCAGTGGCCAGATCCTCCCAGTTACGAATGTTGGTCCCATCCAACTGATAGAACCATTCGAGATGAGTCCCTGAAAGACTCTCCTGGAAGAAGTGGATCCATAGGTTCCTGTCTGCTGTGTAAGGCTGGATCTTCCTTACATAAGAACGGAGGTGCATCTTGGGACAGGAAGCCCCGTCATACTTCACAAAGGCAGGTGCCTTGAACTTGTGTGGAATCACCACCCCAGTAGATAACCCCAAGTCTCTGAAATCCAGTCCAGGCACACGCTGAATTTCCATAGCTTTTAATCTGTCCTCCAGCTGCTTGTACCGGTCTTCAGCAGGAGGGTACTGTTCGTCGTTGAAGTCTGTTTCAGTATCAGAGACCACAGGAGTAGGGACCTCCCTCTCTTGGTGACTACCTTCCCCCACAGATGGAGTAGTCCTCTCAGCCTCATTTTGCAAGGTGTTCCCGAGTCTGCGCCCAGTGTTAAATAGCACAGTCCTCTTCTTCTTCTTATTCTTCTTCAGAAGCATAGCCTTCAACTCTTTTTGACCTTGAGCCAAACCCATGATCAGTTCCTGAAATTGGGCGTTCTGCGCCTGAAGGGCCTTGATAGATGTCTCGGTTGATGATTCAGGGTTCATGATGCTGAAATAAACAGCGAAGAACGGTCAGCAACCTGAAAAGAAGAGTACATGTGATTCCTATGATGAATGGAATGCGTATGATTTATGTTTTCAAAGACAATCGGGAATCAACTTTGTAAACAAAAGGAACACACTTTATTAGATTCAACTTTGAAACTGAAATTATTCAACAGGTTGCCCTTAGGCGTTACATGAAAGGAAATACTGAAAAGGGAAGCAAAACTGTAAAAAGAACATCCAGAGCTCCTTATTGATCCCATGGTCTCCTCTTCTCAGTACGGATGTAGGCATTCAGAGCTCGCTCATTCTCCAACTGCTTTGTCAGCTTCTGGATCTTCAATTCCTGCTCGTTGAACTTTTCCCGGTAAGAATCCCGTTCTTCTCGCAGTTGCGACCAAGACCTCTTTAATGTCTCATAATCAGTGGGTATCCGAGGAGGGAGGACAGTTGGAGGAACACCATCTTTGTCAGGACACTCAAGAATGACGGGTCTGACAGCTTCATACGGCATACCTAACTTCTGAGCTCATATGCGAACCCATTTGTAATAGGCTTCCATAGGTAAAGAAGTCATTGGTCCCAACTCTTGTGGGTCAGCTTTATGAACTTTGTCCCAAGCCTTGATGAACCTACGACGCAGCTCGTCACTATCCACCTGAAACTCAAAACTGATGTGAGGTATCAACATCTCATGGGGGCCTGCTCTTCTTGCTCTTCCAAACTGACGGAGTGCTAGACATGGATTGCAAGAGATTCCTCCTTGGGTACCAATCAGAGGAACATTAGGGTATTCCCCGCACCGATCAATGACAGCTATCTCATCCAAACCTCTGCAAGTCCAAATGATGTCTTTGTCGGTGAGAGACATTAACCTATGAGCCCAACCTTTTCCTTCTTGGTTCTTCAGTACGAACTTAGGGAGGTGTGAAATAAACCACCTCACCAACAAAGGGATACAACACCATAGGGTTCCTCGTCTTCGGGTAGTACGAGCATGAAGTTGTTGCAAGATGTCACCCAAGAGAGTGGGTACGGGATTCTGAGACATAAAGATCCTTATGGCAGTGACATTGATGAAGTTGTCAGGATTGGGAAACAAGACTAACCCATAGATTAGGAGAGCCAAGATGTCTTCATATGCCCTAAAGTCCAGGTCATTCCAGAAACTGTTAGCCTTACCAATCAGAAATTTGGCCAAGAAACCCTTAACTCCGCTTCTAGTTACCCAGTTGTCCATTACCTCTTGATGTGTCAAGGGAAGAGCTGCAGCAACATCCTCAAGCCTGAGGGTCCTTTCCCAACCAGTAAAGGGGGTATGATCCAAGATAGGGATACCAAGTAAATCAGAGAACTCTTCCAGGGTAGGGACCAGCTGGAAGTCTTGAAAGGTGAAGCACTGGTACAGAGGGTCATAGAACTGGGTCAGAACACTCATCAACTGTTGATCCCGCTTTGTAGTGACTAAACTGAGAAGAGAACCATGCCTCTGAATGAAGGAAGTGGTATTTGGGATCCTGCTAACCAACTCTTCAAGCAACTCAGGTGAGTGAACAAAGTTGAACCGGATAGTATTCCTTCGCACAGGCATCATGGTGTCCTACAAAACAGAGCAAAGGTGAAACCCTCTTGTCTTTGAAATGGTCAGTCCTTATGCAGGATGCATGCAATGCTCATGATGTTATGATGTTATGATAAAGCACACCACAAATAGATACAAAGGCAAACATGGTAAGGCACACAAGTCATACAAAGCAAGCCCTTAAAGTTTAGGCCAGCATGAGGTCTAGGTACTACCCTCTTTCAGTTTGTTGGTTCATACCTGTCCTATCAAAGTAACCGGGTTCTTAGAGGATCCCAATATCATTGACTACCCTCAATCGGTCATAACTCCAGCATCGCAATCTTTTCTTGCGGCCAGAACCATCACGAGAGTTTAGCCTCAATGGGCGTAGCATACTGCTACTGTTCTAATGGCCAAGTTGTGTCATTTAAGGTTCTAAGGTTGTTGGTGCTTAACGACTCCTTAGAAGACCCATATTCTCCTTGTTGCAACACAAGGGATATCGGTACAGACCAAGGTGCCACACCAACGTAGCCACTGCTTCACCCATGTCGGTCTACGCCGGACAGGTCCCTCACAGCTTATGCTACCTAAACAGGATACCCCCAGATCCGGGTTAGGATCTATGTAACTCCCATGCAACCCACAATAGTAAAGCAAGCAAATCAATACAATTGAAAACACAGTTATGAACTAAGCCCTAAGGTACACCTCACTTTAAGTCTTGTCCCCAGCAGAGTCGCCAGTTCTGTGATCGGTGGATCTGGAACTGACTGTTTAACGCTGGTTCGCGAAATGTCGCGGAAGCAAGAGTCGCCACCGTCTTTTATTTTCTCCAAATGGAAAGGACAAAAGCACAGAAAAATTCCTTAAAGAGATTGCTCTCGGTTCGGGAGGTAGATTATAGAAAGGGAAGGTGTTAGCACCCTTTCTATCCATGGTTATCCATGGGCTCTTAGATACTTGCTCATTGTGTTTTCAAAATTGATTTGTTTGCTTTTCAACTGTGGGTTTTAAAAAAAGGTTTCTTTGAAAATTCCAGTTCGACTCTTGTATCGGTCCTCAAGAGTGTTTGAAAAATTGCTTTCGAAAGCTTTTGAAAATGTGTTGGTGTGAAAAGTATTTTTGATTTGTTTTGAATTTAGAGCAAGTATCTACGAGAACCTACCTACCCTAAGGAATTCGTCTGTGTAAATGTCCTTTAAAGTAGTGCCATCCCACCATTGAGAGGTAGGTAGCACCACCGTTGGAGGTGTTCGGGTCAATTTGAGGTTCGGGACATGGTGATCACCAGAGCAATGGGAAGATACCTTAGAAGCTACCCTCATGGCAGGTTCCCGGATCATGAGGACTTACTAAGACATCCTCTACTCGACGATCACCTTTCGAGGCAAGGCAACAGTGAGGCGTACCCTAGGGGTGGTGTGTGAATTGTGTGTCATTTTCAGATATTTTTATCTTGTCATGTATTGGTGATCTACGCTTTGATTTTATTTTTGGGCATTCATTCTTTCATGTTATTGTTTAACAGTTAAAGGTGCGGGAATTTAAAGTGCGGAAAAGATAAAGGTCCTACGCTATTACAAAGGCGCGGGTCTACATCGCCAAATTAATCCAGACCCGATTTAAAATAAAGTGCAGAAAATAAATGTCTAATTAATTATTACAGGGCTTTGGAACAAATACATTATATTTACAACAAGAAATAAATAAAACGCGCGAAACAAAAATGTAATCGAATGCGAGGGCGTTGGACCCTTTAAAGGAATTAAAATAAAATTAATAAAATAATTAAATTAAATAAAGGCAATGACTTATTTTTATGTTTTTTTGTATTTATGACATTAAAGAAAATTAAATTAATTAAAAGTCAAATAATTAATTCTAATTCTAATTGTTTTTAATTTATTAAAGAAAATGCATTAAAGTTAAAACCTAGAATTAAAACTAAATTGATTATAAAATTTATTTACAAAATTAATGGTTAATGATGCTTATAATAAAAATATTTAATAAAAAAGAGAAAGTGCTAAAGGTCTATTTTATCATTTTTGGTTATTGAGAAAAAGAATTAAATTAACAACCTAAAATTAAAACTAAATTAATTATGGGATTTATTTACAAAAATACTAAAATAAAATATTTATTATTTTTTTTTAATCTTTTTTGATTTTTTTGTATTTTTTAGATGTCATGAAAATATTAATTAATAAAAAAAAAGCAATAATTAAAAGAATATAAAAATAAAAAGAAACAAAGAATGAAAAGAAAATGCAAAACCTAAGGGGGTCTGCCCCTAATTTGGAGGGTGAGGCCCAGTAATCTGAGCCCAATAAGCCTTAAGCTTGGCTGACTCCTCCACTCACGTACCCAAGCGTTGACTCGTGTGTACCGTGCTCCTCAGATCTGGGCCTTTGAATTGATGAGATTGAACGCGTGGCAGGTTTGATTTGGGAGATGCATGGTGTGCCTTAATATTGAAGCTGCATGGGAATGTTAATTGAAAAATAATATTGAAAGGGGTGAGGACCTGGGTCTCGAACCCAGGTCATGAACATTGCCAACGCCTATGCTTACCACTGAACCATCCAACGCGCCTTGTATATCATATGAGAAACAAAAAATATAAAATAAAATGGTCGTTAGTGTTATAAAATAAAAAAAAAGCGCGCTGGATTCAAACCAGCCACTCCCAGCGTGACACACAGTCGTCTTCCCCAATGTACCTGTAATGAAAATGAAATAGCGGGGGTTTTAAACCCCCCCAAAACTCAAGCTATTTGAAAATAGCGAATAGGCCATGCCTAAACATAAATTGAGCGCGACAACAAAAATGGAATCCTCATGTTGCCACGATTTCGTTCATGCTGGTGTTAAGGTCCAATTTTACCACATAACCAAAGCCCTAATTCTAAGTTTCATGAACCCTAGTTTTTGTTCATGGTAGAATCGGATTCAGACACCTATAATCCAATTGGATGACACCAAAAGCTTCAGAGGACAATTGTTAGTACAAACCAAGCAATAAAAATCAATGGAAATGGATGATTCGTGCTATGCATTTCTGAAAAAATATGCAAACCGTGTAGCTTTGTGGGACTGATTCCTTGCACGTTTGAGTGTGGTTTTGATCGCTGGAGCTTCCTTGGGAACTCAGGAATATGTTTTGATCAAAATGGAGGCTCAACAAATGCTCCAAGGCAGTTTTCAGTTTTCAAAAAAATGGCCAAAAATGTGAGTTTGCTTTTTGTGTTCTTGTGCAGCTTTGCTCTCAATCTTGCTTCTGATCATTTGCTTAGGTCTTATGCAACATGTATGAAGAGGAATTATGGCTCCATAATGCATAGCATTCAATTTCAAGATTCTCCATAAACCTCCATAACCAAATTTCCATTTTTGAACCATTTTTGAATTCTTGCTCTTTTTGGTCCCATGCACGAATTTGGCATATGCTTAAAGGTGATTCAAGATCCATCAAAGTCAAATATCTTCTTTAATTAGGCTTCTTGATTTTCCTTTGATTTTAAAAGATTTAAAATTAATTAAATCTAATAAAATCAATAAAAAATGAAAAAATTAATTAAAAAATTTGAAATAAAAGATGGGACACGTGGGAAGCATGGCCAAGTTAATTCAAGTGGAAAAAGTGGGCCCCTTTTGTCAAAAAATGAAATTTCAAGGATAAATGATTTTGGCCATTTCACAAAAATTTCCCAACTTCTCCAATGCATATCTTGCTCAATTTTTAAGCTTTGATCATGTTCTTGGACATTTTGGAAAGGTCTTGAAGTCCTCTAACCAATGTCTTTGGTCCCATGTCATTTTTATTTACCAATCTCAAGTTATGGTCTTTGACTTAAAGTCCCTTTTTGTTGACTTTTGAAAATGACCTATAATGTTGAAATTGATAACTTTTTGTGAGAGCATTTCTTGGACTTGAAGTATGAAGATGAGTTGTAGGAAATGTCTTTCTCTTCAAAATGAGCATTGGATGGGATTTTTCTGATGAACCATGAAAAAGTTATGCCTTGGTCAAGTTACAGTTGACTTTTCAGCTGTCCAAAAATAGAAACTTTTGCATCTTGATGATTTTTGAGCCAAGCTTTGAGAATCATGATCAAGCATTGATCAAATGATGTTTGTGGCTTCAAAATGAGATGTTGACCAAAAATTTGAACTTTTGACTGTCAAATGACCATTTTGCCCCTACAGTTGACTGTTGAGCAATTAGGGTTTTTGACTGTGCAATTTTGTGCTGAAAGTCTTGAAACTTGACATGTAGGTGCTTGACAATGTTTATAGGCATAGGAGACTTGATTGAGCTCTTGAAAACTTCAGCTTCCTTGTGAGAACCAAAACCCTAGTTTGACTGGCTTCAGGAGAGTGGTTGACTGTGTAGCCCTTGAGGAATTTTGAAGCTTTGACTTTGCAATTTCTTGGAAAATATGGGAGGGCAAATTTTGGGGTACAACAGCTTACAATATCAAACACCAATCCCCGACAACGGTGCCATTTTGTTGAAACACTTTTACAAGGTAAGTATTTTCTTTATCGTATCCCCAGGGGTTGGGTGATACTACCTCCTTTCTCTAGTTGAAATTGTTTTAAGTAAAGAATATAAAAGGGTTTTAGTTTCACAACGTAACAATTGCCTGAAATGTGATGAATAATGGTAAAAAGAGTTTAGGTTTTTAAAACGGTTTGTAAAAACATGTCAAGATTAGGGTTTATTTACCTAGCCCGCATGAATTCTCTTAATAAATCATGTGAATGTATTAACAATAAATATAAACATGTATCATATCAACACATTTTATCTCTAAAACAATATTATGAGTTTTACCATATTAATCCTTAGATGATATCTCAAACTAACTATCAATATGGTAACTTTTAAAGCTTGATACAAGTGAATATCAACTCACAAAACTATTTCTAGAGTTTAGTTGTTGATAGTTGAAAACTTAGTTCAAGAGTTGAAACATATTTGTCAATAATGATCCAAATCAAACATATGTCAATAATATATTTACCATATATTAATCATTAACATGTTCACATACAAAGTATCAAAAGAAATACATACAAATAAAGGTTAACTACCTCTAATCTTGATACAAGGAAGGATTTAGCTACCCATAACCATGGTAGCTTGAGAAACAAGTAAAGGACAAAGCTTTAGAAGCATCAAACTTGAAAGGATCAAACATTGAAGCTTGGAAGCTTTGGATTTGAGTAATGAATAAAATTGGATTTTTGACCTAAATGGGTGATTTTGGATGTTTGGAGATAGTATAATGATCATAAAAAATATCTTTAATGGCCACTTAAATAAGTGTAAAAAAGTAACGTCGCACTAAGCGAGTTGATCGCGCTTAGCGCAGTTTATGAAAACATCTTTGTTTGTACAGGGGACCGCGCTAAGCGGGTTGAGTTGGCTTAGAGGGCTAAAGAATATAGCTTCTACCAAATCAAAACATTTTGTAGCGTGCTACAAGACGGGCTTAGCGGGCTTGCTGGAAAAATGCTCCAAAATTGACTTTTGAGTAACGTCTTGCTTGATCCATGCTTGTCTAATGCTCCAAAGATTCTCACAAAGTCATGATACCTACAAAAATGAGCAAAAAAGTAAGCAAATTAAACTAATTACAAACATAAGCCAATGGTTATCTATTTACACTAATTTGAAATCCTAAACACTACTAATCAACAAAGTAGAGTGTAAAGGACCACACAATTACTAACAAATATATCCATATTTTGGTCCTTAACAGCTACCTCCAGTCCACCTTACCCCAAGTGATTTTTCCTTGTCAACAAGGACTTAATCCACCAATCAAATAACCTTTGATTACAACCTCAATGATTACTCGTCAAAGACTTCTCGAGGATCCTGACTAAACAATTAGTCCCTCAAGGAATATTAACCAACCTGGTTAAGTTACAAAGTGTGCTTACAAATTATTCTTGAAAAGTTGATACACATAGTTACAACACAATTAGATTTAAAAAGAATGAAAGTTATTTATCTTTCAATAAAATAACAACTTTATTCTTTGTGTTGATGCTCGACTTTTTCAAGTGTTTCTCTTAACTTCTTTGAATATGACTTATGTGTTTCACGTTTGTTATTCTTTCTTGATATTTGGTCATTTTTCCTTGGATTCAAACACTCCTTTAAATAGATGAAAAATATATTCGTTGGAGGGTGAAGTTGGAATTTCAAAAATAAATTACTTGCATGAAGACATTGACAATACAATTGTAGAGTGGTAGTATCATCATCGTGGAAGGTGAGAAGGGGATGTTTTACAAAAGTTGGTACTGACAACAGTCCTTTTGTCCTCTTTTACATGGTAGTGGAAATGATGATGATTTGTACTATTTTAATATTTTCACACTATCTTCCTTCCTAGTAAACTCTGTTAGTACCATGCTTTTTGGATTGGCATAATTTTTGCTAAAACATGGTTTTCCATAACAGGATTCTGTTATGTGTTTTTAGCTAGATGTCGAAGACAATGTCATGACAAATTGGTCTGATGCAGGTGGTACTGTAGTTTGGTTTATTCTTGATAGATCATTAATTGGTTCTGTGAGATTTAAATTGTTTATATCTCACTAATTTATAGCATGTCAAGATTTTTATATCTGGAACAAATAATATCTCTAGTTGTGCACAGGTTACTATAATTGGTTGATTGTGACTAATTAGGAAAACTTATATTTTGTTCCAAGATTCATGGAGATTTTCCTGCACTAACTTGGGCAGCTCTCAGCATGGACAATAAGAAATATTTGGGCGGAGATTCAAGGCCCAAGGATTGCTGAAGAGTATTTAAAGAAACTACCTAGACCTAAGAGCATCAAGCATTCAAAAAATAAGGGGAAGCCATATTTGTCACTCTTGGATTTAAGAGTTCTTCAAGGAAGTTTTTGTTTTTGTTTGTATGTCCTCACGTATCTCTGATACATTTGAGTTGATTGATTCTTGCTTGTTCATCAAGTTATTGTTCTCCTCAAAGTTGTGAAGCAAGAGTTGAGTATTATACTTGAAGGAAGCTTTTAAGAAACTTCAGGTATTTGATTGGGAAGTGTGTTCTTCCTATTTTATTGTTCAGGGTGTTGCGACTATGATCTATTTTGAGATAACCCCTGTGATTGGGGTAGGTCTTTTATCACTACGGTGATTGGAAGTAGGATGTCTATTTCTCAGACATAGGGAGGACCTAAGTAGAAGTAGAATTGGTTAGGGATTAGGTGTGAAGTTGTAAACTTGGGACTAGTTTAGCTTTAAACTAATACTGCTTATAGTGGACTTCCTTCCTATATTGGTAGCCCCTAGAGTAGGTGACGTTGCACCAAACTAGGTTAATATATCGTTGTGTTCTTTTTCTTTCTACAAGTTATATTTTTGTTTTATTATTGTTTTCTGTTCTGTTAGCAGATGTCATAATATTTGTTGTGACTTTGTGTGTTCTTAATACATTAGTCTTGACTCTTGTTTGTGTGTGTGCCATAATTTCAATTGGCATCAAGAGAAGTTGCCCTATTCTGGTTACTGGGTGAGATTAAGGGATATATATTTTCTGGCACTATGAATTTCAAATGAGAATATTGGAATAAACCACCTATGTTAAATGGTGGAGATTATATTTTTGGAAAGATAGGATGACAATGTTTTTAAAGCCATGAACAAGAAATCTTGGAAGGTTATGATGAAAGGCTGGAGTCATCCTGTAGTGAAAAACGAGGATGAGATTGAGTCCTTGAAGCCAAAGGAGGATTGGTCCAAAGAGGAAAATGAGTTAGCTTCTGCAAACTCCCAAGTCATGTATTCTCTAATTCATGGAGTGGACAAGGATAATCTCAAAATGATAGCTATCTGGACTACTGTTAAAGAAGCCTGGGAGATTCTCAGGAAAAACTATGAAGAAGACCATTCCCATGTAAAAGAGGTTGTCGATTCTATTAATGCTCTAACGTGAAGGTGCAATTTTATGATAGAATACAGCTCTTATGTTGAACAATTAGCGTCCAACAAAGATCTGTACAAAAAGGTAGAGGAGGTTTGTCAAATGGGAGTGAAGTAGAGACTGATGATAGCCAAACTCCAGTATGAAAAGGATGAATATCTAGCCGGTATTGCTAAACTTCAGGCAGAGATAACCTTGATAACATCTAAACTTGATAACTTTGTCAAAGGGGTTTTGTTGTAACCCAAAATTTTCCCTCCCATTTTCACTCAAGACATGCCTCTAGAGGTCCTCAATTGCTCAAGGTTGACCAAGATTTGACCAGACAATTCTCCTACTAAGGCAATGAACCCCCAACTATGGTTTCCATTTTAATCAATATGGTTGAGCTCCAAGGATCCCAAATGTTCTCCATTGTCATAATATGTCTTCAAGATCATCCATGCCAAGTTTCATGCCTTGCTCAACAAGTTTGCTCAGTCAATTGCTCAAGTATTAGAAAAACAAATATGCTAGGTCAAAAGTCAATTGTGGCCCATGAACAGTCAAACTTCAAGATTTTTTGTCAACATAAACATTTTTAATTGATAACCATCATTTGATCAAGGATTGATCATGATTCCTCAAGAAATGCTACTAATTCATCAAAAGTCAAAAATGGCAAATTAGGGTTTCTATAGGAAAAGTCAACCAAACTTTGACCAAGCATAACTTTCTCATACTTTGTTATAAATTTTCTAACCAAAGCTTATTTTGATGAGAATCCAATTCCCTACAACTTTTCTTCAGCCTTAAATTTCATGCACCATTTGAAAGATACAAGTTCATACATTACAAGTCACTTTTAGAAAGTAAACAAAAGCCACTTTTTTCCAAGACCTTTTACATCAAGATAAAATATTCAAATGCAAAATTGATCACAAGAGGGATTGAAGTAGACATCTTGGGATTTCCAAAAAGTCCAATATCATTATCATGAAATAAAAATTGAGCAAGTTATGACTTGCCCAAGTTGGGAAAATTTGGGGATTTTCAAGAATTATACATTGAGAAAACTTGAAGTTTTAGGACAATGGCTTAATTTCTTGGACTTCAAACATCTTCCTAAGCCTATAGAGGACCTCTAAAATTATTCTTGCCATATCTTGCCTTTTCTAACTATTTTATTCATATTTATTTTAATTTATTTCAAATAAATATAAAATAAAATATATAAAATAATTGGAAATGGGCTTTGAGCTTTGGGTTGATGTTTTGGACAGCCTAGGCCCATAAAATTTCATGCAAGAAATGTCCACATTTATTCAAATTCAAAAAGGACAAGATTCCATGTCTTTGGCAAAGTTACAAAACATCATCCATGGCTTTAAAAACACATGTTTATGATTGTTATTACCTTTGTTCTCTTGTCTCCTCCCTCCTATCTATATAAAGGACACATTAGCAAGCTTCAAGACACATGATATACAGCCTGGAAAAGCTCTACAAATTTTGCAAAAATTATCAAAGTTATAAAAATTCGCATTTTAGGTTCCAGCCTTTCTCAGTCCAAACAAAAGATCCAAATACATTCCTGGAGGCTCCCTGAAGCTTTTGCAATCATTACCAAGCCCTGAAACATCACAAAACGCCTCAGTAAGCTCCATTTTTATGTTTTCTAACTTGTTTCATGCATATCTGGTGCTCCTCATAGCTAGATGTGCATTATACACCATCTGACATGTGCCATCAGATGTCCATTTGATCAGATCTAGCGTACTCCATCTTCGGGCTCACCATGTGTCATCAAGACCAATCCGCATTGGATCCAGAAGCAAATCTAGGCCCCTCCCTTCATGGGCCAGCGAATTCAATAACCACACCCCCATTTTTTTTTACTATCTCAGGCCCATCTAGTTTTTTTCGTAATGTTTTAATTTCTTTTATCTTCTTTACTTAATTAAGCAAATAATAAAAAAACTCACAAAAAAATTAGGCTTAGATTTTTTATTATAAATTAAAATAATGAAATGCTTTAATTAATTAATTAATTAAATTTTAACTACTTTCTTATTTTAAAATGAACTAGAGTTTAGGATTTAAGTTATGTTTCAAATGTTTTCTTAATGAAAAATGCAAAAATATTAGAATTAGATTAATTTCATTCAATATTTATTTTCTTAAATTAAATTTATATTTAGTTTAACTATTTTCCTTGAAATAAATAATAATAATACCAAAAAGAATTTTCTTGTTTACTTATAATTTTTCTTAGGATTTTTAGATGTAAAACTTATTTCGCACGCGTTATTTTTATTCTCGCATTTTATATAAATAATGTAACTGATTATGGGATGTAATAGTCTAGATTTAAAATTCTGAATTTTATTTTCTTGCACTTTTTTATATAATTGTCCCAAAGCATTGTAAATATCCCATCCCCGAAGCTATGTAATAGTGTAGGTTTATATTTTCGCACTTTATTTTTCTGTACAATATTACTGCTAGTAATTAGGCATGTATGATAAGACTGAAAATTAAAACGTTAGTGTTGTACCCCAAAATTTTCTCTCCTATTTTCACACATGACATACTCCTAGAGGTTCTCAATTGCTCAAGGTTGACCAAGAATTGACTAGACAATTCTCCTCCTAAGGCAATGAACCCCCAACTAGGGTTTCAATTTTCATCAAGATGGTTGAGCTTCAAGGATCCCAAATGTTTTCCATGGTCCTAATATATCTTCATGATCATCCATGCCAAATTTCATACCTAGCTTAATAACTTTGCTCAGTCAATTGCTCAAGTATTGGAAAATCAACTATGTTAGGTCAAAAGTCAATTGTGGCCCATGTACAGTAAAACTTCAAGATTTTTGGTCAACATCAATATTTTGAAGTAATATCCATCATTTGTTCAAAGGTTGATCATGATTCCTCAAGAAATGCTCCTAACTCATCAAAAGTCAAAAATGGCAAATCAGGGTTTCTATAGGAAAAGTCAACCAAACTTTGACCAAGCATAAATTTCTCATACTTTTTCAAACGTTTACCAACCAAAGCTCATTTTGAATAGAATCCAATTCCATAGAACTTCTCTTCAGACCTCAAGTTCAAGAAATGCACCATTTGAAAGATACAAGTTCATACATTACAGGTCATTTTTATAAAGTCAACAAAAGCCACTTTTTTCCAAGACCTTTTACATAAAGATAACGTCTTCAAATGAAAAAATGATAAAAATAGGGATTGAATTAGACATCTTGTGCTTTCAAAAAAGTCCAAGATCATCATCATGAGATGAAAACTGAGCAAGTTATGGTTTGCACAAGTTGGTCAAATTTGTGAAAAATACATGAAGTCAACTTTGAGCAAAATTGCATTTTTAGGTTAATGGACCTAACTTTTAGGGTTAAAACATGTTTATGATATACCCAAGGACCTCTAAACCTAATCATGAACTATTTTGATTTTTATTTCTATTTATTTGAATTTTTATTCATTTAAATATGAATTAAATCAAATAAATTAAATAAAAATACAAAGAATAATTGGCCATGACATTTGGGTTTTATTTGATCTATTAGAAGGCCCATATTTTCGTGCAAGATACATCCAAAGGGACTAGGTTCATGCAAGTGAGCAAAGAGGCAATGATATCGCAAATATGGACATTTTTCAATGTGTTTTATCCTTGTCTCCAAGGCCATGAATGCATTGATTCTTTACCATGTTTTTTCACTCCTATCTTCCCTCTATAAATACATAACATTACAAGTCAAAGGGGGCACGAAATTCCTCTCCCAAAAGCTCTTAAAAAGCTCTTCAAAAAGCTCTCCAAAAACACTCCAAAAAGCTCTCCAGAAATCAAAGAATTGGTGCAAGTCATGGCCCAAGAGTCTCTCTCGATTGACACCAAGCCTCAAACCATCCTCTTGAAGTCCCCAGGAGTCTTACAAGGCCCAAGAGCAGTCCATCACACGTCTAGCACACCCCCATTTAACAACACCAGTTTGGTAAAATTTTAAACTTCAAATCTCTAATTTTAATCACATTTCATGGTATGCTAACGTTTGTTTGAGTTCATATAGAATAGTTATGGATGGTTGAATCAGAGGTTCCATGCAAGAATCTTAAAACACCATGGTTAGGGTATTAAGCTTTCAAATATTCGGGCCTAGGGATTTATGATGATTGCACCCCCCCTATTTACTTTCTAATCACGCCCATTTCATTTTTATTGCTTCATTTATTTTATTGTTTATTTTTTTTATTTCACAAATCACTTTTGTTAATAACATAAAATAAAATAAAAAACCATAAAAATAATAGACTTAGGTTTTCTTAAATTATTTTTTATTTTTTAAAATTAATTTAATTAGTTATTTTGACATTATTTTATTAATTTAAAATCAATTAGACTTAGATTTATTTCATTCAAATACTTTCTTAATAAAAACCCAAAAATAGTAGAATTAGTATAATTAATTGACAATCTTTTTTTTTCTTTTATTTAATTAATTAAGATCATATTTTTCTCACTTTAATTTTAAGTATTTTCTTAATAAATACAAAAACAACCAAAAAGATTTTTTTTTACTTAGCAATTCTTAGGATTTATTAGACGTCTTTATTTTCGCGCGTTTTATTTACCTTCATATCTTTTATATTCATGTAACTTATTATGGGATGTAATAGTCTAGATTTAAATTCCGCACTTTACTTTCTTGTAGTTTTTTATTTAACTGTCTCACACTTTAAATTTCTGTACAATATTACTATTAGTAATTAGGATTGTATGGAAATAAAAAAAACAAAGCGCTAGCAAACGTAAATTCAAAGACTAAAGTAACTGAACATAACACACATGCACATATACACCTCTAAGGTATGTCCACTTTGGTTGTCTTTGAAAAAGCAGTCATGTCCCTCAAGAATAGGAACGCTTAAGCAAAAGACCCATAAATCAAAAGATCACAGTCCCTCGATGACCCTACAGTTGCCTTTCGGTAAATGATCTAGTCCCTCAAACAAAATTGCTAAAGCGTCTCTATATGTTGCCTTTACGATTGTACGTCCCTTCGAACATTCGTCAAACATCCAACGATAGGGCTACCTACTCACTAATAGTAGAATATCACTGTCTAAAGGAAAGGAGGAAAAAAACATCCTTTATCGAGTAGGTAGACAGTTCTTAAGTACTTACTCAAACCTGAAATTTTCACACTTACACACTTTTCAAAATACTTTTCAAAAATGCTTTATCACACTCTTGAGGACTGATACAAGAGTTACCATAAAGCAAACAAAAACTTTCAAAACACACAAATACACAAACAGTTTTCAAAATGAGCAAGTACCTAAGAGCCCGTGGAAAACCACGGATGGAAAGGGTGCTTACACCTTCCCTTTCCATAATCTACCCCCTTACTCATAAAATCTCAAAAAAAAGGTATTTTTCTGTTCTTTCCACCCTTTCCTTTGTTGGATAAAAGAAAAGTAGGTGGAGACTCTTGCTTACGGTGACATTTGTGAACAAAAAATGCAAACCAATATTAAACAGTCGGTTCTGCCACCGTATCACAGTTAGCAAACTTAATAATGCAAGATAAATAACTGAATCTCAACACACTTGCACATGCGTACCTCTAAGGTATCTCCCACTTTGGTTGCGTTTAAATAAAACATTCATGAGGCAGGAACGCTTTAGTAAATACCCATAAATCCAAAAATATCATAGTCCCTCGATGACCCTACAGTTGCCTTTCGGTAAATGATCTAGTCCCTAAAAGAAAATTGATAAAGCGTCTCCACAAGATGCCTTCGTGATTGTAAAACGTCCCTTCGATTGTCCCTTAGCATCCGACGATAGGGCTACCTACTCACTAATAGTAGGATAGCACTATCTAAAGGAAAGGAGGAAAAGAACATCCTTTTTTGAGTAGGTAGATTATTCTTAAGTAATTGCTCAAACCTGAAATTTTCACACTTATACACTTTCAAAAAATATCTTTTCAAAAACGCTTTATCACACTCTTGAGGACTGATACAAGAGTTACCATAAAGAAAACAAAAACTTTCAAAATGACAAACACACAAACAGTTTTAAAAAATGAGCAAGTACCTAAGAGCCCGTGGAAAACCACATATGGAAAGGGTGCTAACACATTCCCTTTCCATAATCTACCCCCCTTACTCAGAAAAATCTCGAAAAGGTATTTTTCTGTTCCTTTCACCCTTTCCTTTGTTGGATAAAAGAAAAGACGACGACGAATCTTGCTTACCGCACATTTGCCAATACAAAATGAAAACCAGTATTAACAGTCGGTTCTGCCACCGTATCATAGAACTGGCGACTCTGTTGGAGAAAATAATAAAGTGGGGTTTACCTTAGGGTCTAAATCATTTTGCTTCTTTGTTTGTTTGTTTGATTTACTTTTAAGGGTATTGTTTGGGTTACTATAGATCCTACACCCGGATTTGGGGATACCTGTTAGGTAAGTAGATATAGATCGTGGAAACTGTACAGGGTATACCGACGTAGTTGAATCCATGGCTGTGTTGATCCGACACTTTGGTTGGTATCAGTATCCCTTGAGTTAATCAAGTAGAATACGGGGCCGCTGCGTGGTGTTGTAAAGCGTCAACTGACCTTAGAGCCTTTAAATGAACAACTTGGCCATTAGGACGTAGTGAGATGGCCATCTTTGGTGTATTCCCAAAGTCGGCAGATACTCGATGCTACACTCATTGAGATTTGACTCCTGAGTTTTATTTGGTTGCGAGTCAGTCGCCTATCGAATGAAGCTTGTGGGAAATATCACTGATATTGAGATCCCTTAGAACCCGATTACTATTTATAGGACAGGTTGAACCAATCCAACTTCAAGAGGGTACTACCTTAAAACCCATGCAAGCCTTAAACTTAAGGTCTTTTGTGTGATTTGCTTGCTATATATGTGATTTATTAGCATAATCATACACATCATAACATCATGTCACATCATTTCCTTAACCATTTCGAGGATCTCAAGGGTTTGTGATGCAGGTTATGGTAAATCAGACATCTAGCAAGGGGTAAAGGGGATTTATTTTCCTCTAGCCAATGCCGTCAGAAGATCAAAACTCAATAACTTGAGTCAGGGGCTATGACCCACTTGATATGGTGAGCTTGACTCTCGTAGAAGGACACTCAATGATACGAAGTTATTCAATCAAAGCTGCAAATTTCAACTTCTGACATTTCTTCTTTACCCCGCGAGATCCTTGAATATATTGCATACATATATCATACATATCATTGCATAAACAGGTTTCATAGCCAGTTTCTCATCTTCTTCGTTGTTTATTTCAGCAATGGCTCTAGAACAAACAATGAAGGATCTACAGACTCAGAATGCTCAATTTCAACAGATGATCATGGATCTGACTAAGGGGCAAGAAGAACTGAAAGCCCTTGCTTGTTAAAGAGAAGAAAAAGCTAAAGAAGCCAATTGGGTTAGTGAATCTGGGAAGAAGGATCAGAGGACCAGTGTAGCGAGCCTCTGAACTGATAACTTCATCAAAGGAAGGAAACAATCAAGAGGAGGAAACAAGAGAAGAAGACTCCAGTCCAAAAGAATCTGATGATGAATCTGACTATGATGAAGAGTAATATCCTCATGCTGATGAAAAATATAAATAGCTGGAGGATCATTTAATACAATAGAGGCCCGAAAGGTACCGAGTCTGGATTTTGAAAAGCTGGGTTTGGTCTCTGGGGTTGTCATCCCGTAAAATTTCAAGGTGCTAGTGTTCGCCAAATATGATGGGGTTTCATGTTCCAAGATGCACCTCCGATCTTATGTGAGGAAGATCCAGCCTCACACTGCTGACAAGGACTTATGGGTCCACTTGTTTTAGGATAGTTTGTCTGAAACTCAACTAGAATGGTTCTACCAGCTGGAAGGGGCCAACATCAGTAATTGCGAAGACATGGATGCTGCTTTCTAGAAGAAGTATGAGTATAATGCGGACCTTGCTCCCACTCGTACACAACTCCAAAGTATGTTTATGGGTTCGAGCGAGGGCTTTAAAGACTATGCTCAAAAGTGGAGGTACTTACCAGGAAGAGTCCAACCCCCCTGTCTGATAGGGAGCTAGTGGATATGTTTTTGGGTACCCCGTCTGGTCCATTTTTCAATCACCTGATTGGAAGCTCCTCATCCGGCTTCACTGAATTGATTTTGACAGGAGAAAGAGTGGAAGCTGGAATTAGGAGTGGGAAGATTCAAAAGGATGCACCCTCCAGTGCAGTAAGGAAGCCATTTACTGGGAAGAAAGAGGTTAGTGTTGTGTACAATCAAAGGAATCAGGACAAAAATGAACGTCGTCTAGCGCTAAGGGCTGTTATGATCCCTAAACCTGCACCTACTCAACAAAGGAACAATCAGCCTAGAACAGAAAGGTCGAAAAGACAGTTTACCCGGATAAACATGAGTTTATCTCAAGTTTTGCCGCAATTATTAAAGTCCAATCTGGTAACTCTGAGGGAAGCTCTGAAGAATCCTAATACTGCCTCTCCCTGCTATAATACAAATGCTCGATGCGCCTACCATTCTGAGACTCTAGGGCATGACACGAACGACTGCGGGGCTTTGAAGAACAAGGTACATGATCTAATTGAGGCAAAGGAGATTGAATTCGATGCTCTGGAAACTCCCAATGTAATAACGGCACCCATGCCCAAGCTTGGCCCGGGAATCAATGCCATTGATGTTGTCTCTGCCACAGAAGATGTTGACAGTGACTATGACATGGATAGATGGATCTTCCCTACTACCAATGGTGGACCCAATAACTGGACAGAAAAAGACTTTGTACCGATTAATTTTGTTCAGAAGTAATTGTCTTTCTTGTTTTTTGGATATGTAATAAACAATATAAACTTTTTGGCCATGTGTCTTACCCGGGGCACAATGGTTTATTTGTAAGGGTAATCGTGTTTCAAGTTCATATGGCATTAATAAAGCATTGGACGTTTATGCATACAAATTTTGCACTCTCTGTTTTTATTTTCTACTTTTTACTTTGTCTATACAGCTATGCTCTTACACACACCCACGTATCAAACTGCAAATCCATATCCACTATGGATCCCATTGATAATAGTTCTTATATTGCCAGTTATGACTTTGAAAATCCAATCAACCAAGCCGAGAACGAAGGTGAGGAAGATTGTGAGGTACCCGAAGAACTCGCCAGACTGTTACAACAAGAAGAAAAGGCTATACAGCCTCATGAAGAACCAGTTGAGACAATAAACTTGGGTACAAAAAAGGACAGAAAAGAAGTCAAGACAGGTGCAAACTTGGAGCTTAGTGTCAAACAGCGGTTGATACAAATATTTCATGATTATGTCGAGATCTTCGCCTGGTCATATGAAGACATGCCAGGACTGGACACGGATATTGTGGTTCACCATCTGCCAACTAAAGAAGATTCCCCTCTGGTAAAGCAGAAGGTTCGTCGCATGCGCCCTGAAATGTCGAAGAAGATCAAAGCAGAGGTTATGAAACAGTTCAACGCTTGGTTCCTAGATGTCACTTCTTATCCCCAATAGGTTTCTAATGTGGTCCCGGTGCCTAAAAAAGACGACAAGGTACAAATGTGTCTGGACTACACAGATTTGAACAGGGCAAGCCCCAAGGATGACTTTCCACTTCCCCACATTGACGTTCTGGTTGACAACATCGTGCAACACAAGGTTGTTTCCTTCATGGATAGATCAAGATGGCACCTGAAGACATGGAGAAGACAACCTTCGTCACACAATGGGGCACTTTTTGCTACAAAGTGATGCCGTTTGGGTTGAAGAACGCCGGGGTAACCTATCAGTGAGCCATGGTAGCTTTGTTTCATGACATGATTCACCATGAAATAGAGGTCTATGTTGATGACATGATAGACAGGTCCCAAACTGAGGAAGAACACCTCGATCATCTGCAAAAGCTATTTGACAGGTTGAAGACGTACAAGTCGAGGTTAAATTCGAACAAGTGCACCTTCGGGGTAAGGTCTGGTAAACTTCTAGGTTTCATTGTCAGCGACAAGGGCATTCAGGTAGACCTTGCAAAGGTGAAGGCTATATAAGAGATGTCGGCTCCTCGCACTGAGAAGGAGGTTAGAGGTTTCTTGGGACGCCTAAATTACATTTCCAGATTCATTTCCCATTTAACTGCTACTTGTGAGCCAATCTTCAAACTCCTGAAGAAAGATCAAGTGGTAAAGTGGAATGACTAATGCCAGACCGCTTTCGAGAGAATCAAGGAATACCTTCAAGAGCCTCCAACTCTGATGCCTCCGATTGAAGGAAGACCTTTGATAATGTAATTAACAGTGTTAGATAATTCAATGGGGTGTGTGCTGGGGCAGCATGACGAGTCCAGTCGAAAAGAGCATGCAATATACTACCTTAGCAAAAAGTTTATCGACTGTGAGACAAGATACTCACTGCTCGAGAAAACTTGCTGGCTTTGGCATGGGCTGCTCGCCGACTAAGATAGTATATGTTGACTAACACCACTTTGTTGATATCTAAGATGGATCTGATCAAGTACATCTTCAAGAAGCCCGCTCTCTCCGGAAGAATAGCAAGATGGAAAATGATCTTGACCGAATACGATATCTAATACACGACCCAGAAAGCAATCAAGGGAAGTGTACTAGCTGATCATTTGGCTCATCAGGTTGTGGATGACTACCAATCCATGAACTTTTAATTCCCAGATGAGAACATCATGCTAGTGACTGACCGTGAAGAACCTGGACCAGATGAAGGACCTGAGGGAGGATCCCGATGGACTATGGTTTTTTACGGAGCTTCCAACGCACTCGGCAATGGTATCAGTGATGTAATCATATCTTCTGAGGGGTGTCATACTCTTTTCACATCCATATTATGCTTCAATTGCACCAAAAATATGGCGTAGTATGAAGCATGTATTATGGGTCTCAAAGTTGCTATTGACCTGAGGATCAAGTTCTTGAGCGTTTTCGGGGATTCCGAATTGGTAATAAGTCAAATAAAAGGAGAGTGGGACATGGAGCACCCAAATATTATTTGTTACAAAGAACATGTGCTGACATTGCTTCCACACTTTGAAGATGTCACCTTTGAACATTTTCCATGAGAAGAGAATCAGTTAGCGGATGCGCTAGCTACTATGTCATCTATGTTCAAGGTCAAGTGCGATAACGAGGATCCCCGAATCATTATTGAGAGGTTGGATGAACCAGCGTATTGCTATGAGATTGACACTGAAGAGGTAGCAGACAAACCTTGGTTCCATGAAGTGAAAAGGTATCTCGAGGCTCAAGAATACCTTGAGGGTGCGTCTGTCAATGATAAGAAGTTTCTGAGAAGGTTCTCCGCAAAGTTCTTCCTTAGTAATGGAATCCTCTACAAGCGCAATCATGACTCAACTTTACTTTAGTGCATAGACAAGAGCGAAGCAGAGAGGATTATGGAATATTTACACAAAGGTATTTTTGGCACCCACTATAGTGGAGATACCATGGCTAAAAAGATCCTACGAGTAGGATACTATTGTTCCACTATGGAAGCAGACTGTTATCATCATTAATGAACTTGTCACAAATTCCAGATCTATACGGATAAGGTACATGTACCTCCGGTTCCCTTGAATGTCTTGACGGCTCCTCGGCCCTTTGCAATGTGGGGCATTGACATGATCAGATAGATTAGACCTACCGCTTCCAATGGGCACCACTTTATCTTAGTCGTCATTGATTACTTCACGAAGTGGGTTAAGGCTGCCTCTTTTGCTATTGTTACCAAGAACGTTGTGGCACGGTTTATCAAGCATAACCTGATTTGTCGGTATGGTGTGCCAGAGAGAATCATCATGGACAATGGTACAAATCTTAACAATACGATGATCACCAAACTCTGTAAACAATTCAAGATCCAACGTCATAATTCTTCTCCTTATCGGCCGAAGATGAATTACGTTGTGGAGGCTGCTAACAAAAACATTAAGAAAATCATATAGAAGATGACGGTGACATACAAATACTGGCATGAAATGTTACCATTTTCTCTTCATGGTTACCGCACCTCAGCATGTATATCAATAGGGGCAACACCTTATTCTCTGGTATATGGTATGGAGGCTTTCCTACCTATTGAATTCCAGATCCCTTCTCTGAGGATCATGAAGGATGCGGGTTTGAACAAAGATGATTGGATCTAGAATCGACTTGATCAACTGAATCTGATTGATGAGAAAAGGCTTACTGTTGTCTTTCATGGTCAAATGTATCAAAAATGGATGATCAAGGCTTTCAATAAAAAGGTCATACGTCAAGTCTATCAAGTGGGTGATCTAGTGATCAAGTGAATTATACTGTCGCAAGGTGATCCCAGGGGCAAATGGACTCCCACGTACGAAGGGCCATTTGTAGTCAAAAGCATATTTTCTGGTGGAGCCGTGATTCTAACCACCATGGATGGTGACGACCTTCCTCACCCTGTTAACGCGGACATAGTGAAAAGATACTACGCGTAAATAAAGACCCGCAAGGTTGACTGGCCTAGGAAAAAGTAAGGGCATCCCGACGAACCAAAAGAGTTCGAGCAAAAATTAGGGATGAATACAAAAAAATATGAACACCCGGGAAGTCGAAAACCTGAAAAGGCGGCTTGGGCAAAAAAGGTCATCCCGGTGGACTGAAAACCCGAAAGGGCGGTCCAGGCAAAAGTTAGGTATTTGAAGCGTATCACTATGTCCCATTGGATCACCTTGCGATCAGACTTTAACATCAACTACCAAGCTCAAACAGTACCAATTAATCCAGTCAGCTTCGGACAAGTAGCAAAGTGATGAGATGCTCAAGGACATATGGGCAATAGCAGAATTGAAACTCGATGAGATTATTACACATAGATGTTTTCCCTTTATACACTATTTTGTGTAGTTTTCATTCTTTTACGACGGTGTTCTCCTACTAAAACGTTAGTCTCTTTGTACAAAATTCCTGTTATAGGCGAATTTCAAAAATCAATACAAATCATTTCTTCGAAAGTACTAAACTACTTTTTTTTATTTTTCTGTTTTATTTTGCAAAAACGCCCAATGATTATTTTTGATACATGCATTTAAATATGATTACTGTTTATAAATACTTTCATAAAAACAAAAAGAAAGTTACTAATGACTTTAATAAATGGGGCAAAGTCTAAAAAAAAACAATTTGCAGTCTCGATAGTTAATCCTTCCAGTAGGTACAGGGACAGAGACAAGTTGAGACGAAGTCACCGTTACATACGACCCCGTGACGTCTATGTTCCCCACAGAGTAGAAACAACAAAGATTTGATCTCTCCTTCCCCAAGCAGGATTTATCTCCTCCAACAAAGTTCCTTCAGAGAGATGAAAACTGTATTCCCCCAGCCGAGCTTTATAATCGCAAACAGTTTATAACACTTCCTCCCCGAGTAGAGTTTATTTCTCTAACTGCGTAAGAACCCCCAACAGAGTTTATTTCTATACATCGGCAAAATCTTCCAACAAAGCATCCTCCCTCCACAGAGTTATTCTTAAGCAGAGTTAATCCCCGACAGAGTACCCTCAAACAGAAAGGGGAAATCCCTAGCAAATCATATACATTCATCATCCCCAGCAGAAACGAAGGATTCAGCATCCCAACGACCTTCAGCAGCAGTCCGGGATTTACTTTCCCAAACTGGAAAATATCGCAATAGCATCCCATATTCATACATAATGGCATGCGCATACACATCACATACAGTATAATCTCATTTATTTTGAGAACATCACCACAATGCATTTCATAGATCATGACATTGCATATGACTAACTCTTTACCTTTTTCAGGAAAAGATCAAATCAACAAACACAATTGACTACTTATGTGACCTAGTAGTCTTCTCAAAAGCTACGTATAACAAAGGGTTATCTCAGGATCTTCCTCAGAAAGATGCCCTCACAAGACCTTCTCTGGTTCAGTCAGATCGACACTAAGATCTCTCTGATTTCTATTCCAGTTGAAGATATTCCAAGACTTTTGTCTGGTTTAGATGAATCGACCCTAAGATTCTTCTGATTTCCATTCCAGTCAAAGTTAATTAAAGACCTTCTCTGGTTCAGTCAGATTGACACTAAGATCTCTCTGATTCCTATTCCAGTTGAAGATGATCCAAGACTTTTTTCTTGTTCAGTTAAATTGACACTAAGATTTTTCTGATTCTTATCCAGTCAAAGTTAACTAAAGACCTTCTCTGGTTCAGTCAGTTCGACATTAAGATCTCTCTGATTCCTATTCCAGTTGAAGATATTCTGATACTTTTCTGGTTCAGTTAAATCGACACTAAGATTTTTCTGATTCTTATCCAGTCAAAGTTAATTCAAGATTTTCCTCTGGTTCAGTTAGATCGATACTAAGATCTCTCTGATTCCAATTCCAGTTAAAGATAATCCAAGACCTTTTTCTGGTTCAGTTAAATCGACACAAAGATCTCTCTGATTCCTATTCCAGTTGAAGATATTCTGAGAGTTTTCTGGTTCAATTAAATCGACACAAAGATTTTTTTGATTCTTATCCAGTCAAAGTTAATTTAAGATTTCCTCTGGTTCAGTTAGATCAATACTAAGATCTCTCTGATTCCTATTCCAGTTGAAGATAATCCAAGACCTTTTTCTGGTTCAGTTAAATCGACACAAAGATTTTTCTGATTCTTATCCAGTCAAAGATAAACCAAGACCTCTGCTAGTTCAGTTCAAATTGACCATTGATTTGTTACTGATTCTTTTCTGGTAGATCCTTTCTCTGGTTTAGTTAAATAGACACTAAGATTTTTCTGATTCTTATCCAGTCAAAGGTAAATCAAGACCTCTGTTAGTTCAGTTCGAATCGACCATTGATTTGTTACTGATTCTTTTCCGATAGATCCTTTCTCTGGTTCAGTTAAATCGACACTAAGATTTATCTGATTCTTATCCAGTCAAAGATAAATCAAGACCTCTGTTGGTTCAGTTCAAATCGACCATTAATTTGTTACTGATTCTTTTCCAGTATATCCTTTCTCTGGTTCAGTTAAATCGACACTAAGATTTTTCTGATTTCTATTTCAGTTTGAGAAAGTGCAAAGCCTAAAGTATGATCAAACAATAGTTTAATCTCATTTCCCCAGTAAGGCGCTGTGAAGCCTGGAATACGACCAGATAGCAGTCAACCTTATCATCCTCAGCAAGTCACTACGAAGCCTGGATCCTGACCAGATAGTAGTTCACTTTCGTCTCTTCAGTCAAGAGATGACTCCCCAGTGGAGTAATGGGCAATCGAAGCTCCTAGACATTATTCCGTTTAAAAAATTCCCCAGTGGACTCCTCCTGGGACAGCAGGAGCAGGAATCCCCACAAAGAGACTCCTTACGAAGTCAACATCTATTTTGGATGGCATCTTTAAGCCCATCTTCGACGACTCTCCGTCATACTCCTTAGATGGCATCTTTAAGCCCATCTCCGACAGTCTTCTGTCATCTTTTCCAAATGGCATCTGTAAGCCCATTCCCGATATTATTCACCAACAGTCTCACTTCGTCCGAGTGAAAATTTTTGGGCACTCTAGTGTTCAATCATCTTCCACCTTCAGATCACGAAAGGCAAGCAAGCCAATCTAAATCTTCAAGTTTAAGAAAATTGAACAGGGGCAGCTGTTGTACCCCAAAATTTTCCCTCCCATTTTCACTCAATACATGCCTCTGTAGGTCCTCAATTGCTCAAGGTTGACTAAGATTTGACCAGACAATTATCCTCCCAAGGCAATGAACCCCCAACTAGGGATTCCATTTTCATTAAGATGGTTGAGCTCCAAGGATCCCAAATATTCTCCATTGTCCTAATATATCCTCAAGATCATCCATGCCAAGTTTCATTCCTTGCTCAACAAGTTTGCTCAGTCAATTGCTCAAGTATCGGAAAATCAACTGTGTTAGGTCAAAAGTCAATTGTGGCCCATAAACAGTCAAACTTCAAGATTTTTGGTCAACATCAATATTTTGAATTGATAACCATCATTTTATCAAGGGTTGATCATGATTCCTCAAGAAATGCTCCTAATTCATCAAAAGTCAAAAATGGCAAATTAGGGTTTCTATAGGAAAAGTCAACCAAACTTTAACCAAGCATAAATTTCACATACTTTGTCAGAAATTTTCCAACCAAAACTCATTTTGAAGATAATCCAATTCTCTACAACTTCTCTTTAGCCCTAAAGTTTAAGAAATGAACCATTCGAAAGATACAAGTTCATACATTACAGGTCACTTTCAGAAAGTCAACAAAAGCCACTTTTTTCCAATACCTTTTACATCAAGATAAAATATTCAAATGCTAAATTGATCAAAAGAGGGATTGAATTATACATCTTGGGATTTCCAAAAAGTCCAAGATCATCATCATGAGATAAATATTGAGCAAGTCATGGCTTGCCCAAGTTGGGAAAATTTGGGAATTTTCAAGAATTATGCATTGAGCAAACTTGAAATTTTAGGACAATGGCTTAATTTCTCGGACTTCAAACATATTCCTAAGCCTATAGAGGACTTCTAAAATTATACTTTACATGCCTTGCCTTTGCAAACTATTTTATTCATATTTATTTTAATTTATTTCAAATAAATATAAAATAAAATGTATAAAATAATTGGAAATGGGCTTTGAGCTTTGGGTTGATGTTTTGGACAGCCTAGGCCCATAAAATTTCGTGCAAGCAATGTCCACATTCATTCAAATTCAAAAAGGACAAGATTCCATGTCTTTGGCAAAGTTACAAAACATCGTTCATGGCTTTAAAAACACATGTTTATGGTTGTTATTACCTTTGTTCTCTTGTCTCCTCCCTCCTCTCTATATAAAGGACACATTAGCAAGCTTCAAGACACATGAGATATAGCATAGAAAAGCTCTACAAATTTTGCAAAAATTATCAAAGTTGTAAAAATTTGCATTTTAGGTTCCAGCCTTTCTCAGTGCAAACAAAAGATCCAAATAAGTTCCTGGAGGCTCCCTGAAGCTTTTGCAATCATTACCAAGCCCTGAAACATCACAAAACGCCTCATTAAGCTCCATTTTTATATTTTCTAACTTGTTTCATGCAGATCTGATGCTCCTCGTAGCTAGATGTGCATTATACACCATCAGACATGTGCCATCAGATGTCCATCTGATCATATCTAACGCACTCCATCCGCGGGCTCACCATGTGCTATCAAGACCAATCTACATTGGATCCAGAAGCAAAACTAGGCCTCTCCCTTCATGGGCCAGTGAATTCAAAAACCACACTCCCACTTTTTTTTACTATCTCAGGCCCATCTAGTTTTTTTTTTGTAATGTTTTAATTTCTTTTATCTTCTTTACTTAATTAAGCAAATAATAAAAAAAACTCACAAAAAAATTAGGCATAGACTTTTTTTTTAAAAATTAAAATAATGAAATGATTTAATTAATTAATTAATTAAAATTTAACTACTTCTTATTTTAAAATGAACTAGAATTTAGGATTTAATTTATGTTTCAAATATTTTCTTAATAAAAAATGCAAAAATATTAGAATTAGATTAATTTCATTCAATATTTATTTTCTTAAATTAAATTTAGATTTAGTTTAATTATTTTTCTTGAAATAAATAAAAATAAAACCAAAAAGATTTTTCTTGTTTACTTAGAACTTTTCTTAGGATTTTTAGACGTAATATTTATTTCGTGCGCGTTATTTTTATTCTCGCATTTTATATAAATAATGTATTTGATTATGGGATGTAATAGTCTAGATTTAAAATTCTGCTTTTTATTTTCTTGCACTTTTTTATGTAATTCTCCCAAAGCATTGTAAATACCCCATCTCCGAAGCCATGTAATAGTGTAGGTTTATATTTTCGCACTTTATTTTTCTGTACAATATTACTGCTAGTAATTAGGCATGTATGATAAGACTGAAAATTCAAACGTTAGCAAACTTAATAATGCAAGATAAATAACTAAATCTCAACACACTTTCACATGCGCACCTCTAAGGTATCTCCCACTTTGGTTGCCTTTAAATAAAACAGTCATGAGGCAGAAATTCTTTAGTAAAGACCCATAAGTCAAAAAATATCATAGTCCATCGATGACCTACAGTTTCCTTTCGGTAAATGATCTAGTCCCTAAAAGAAAATTGCTAAAGCGTCTCCACAAGTTACCTTCGTGATTGTAAAACTTCCCTTTGATTGTTCCTTAACATCCGACGATAGGGCTACCTACTCACTAATAGTAGGATAGCACTATCTAAAGGAAAGGAGGAAAAGGACATCCTTTTTCGAGTAGGTAGACTGTTCTTAAGTACTTGCTCAAAATTGAAATCTTCACACTTACACACTTTCAAAAAAAATCTTTTAAAAAATGCTTTATCACACTCTTGAGGACTGATACAAGAGTTACCATAAAGAAAACAAAAACTTTCAAAACCACAAACACACAAACAGTTTTCAAAAATGAGCAAGTACCTAAGAGCCCGTGGAAAACCACAGATGTAAAGGGTGCTAACACCTTCCCTTTCCATAATCTACCCCCTTACTCAGAAAAATCTCGACAAGGTCTTTTTCTGTTCTTTTCACCCTTTCCTTTGTTGGATAAAATAAAAGACGGTGGCGACTCTTGCTTATCGCACATTTGTGAATACAAAACGCAAACAAGTATAACAGTCGGTTCTGCCACCGTATCACAGGTTAGAATGTTAAACAATGGATCTGATGCACTGGATGAAATCCTTCAAGTAGAAGAAGGCAAAAGATGAACTGGCATAGGATTTAACTATCAGTTCCTGAAAAATAAAGGAAGAATTTTTGAGACAAAATTTGTCCCAACTAAGGAAAAAGGAGAGATATCTGATCAAATGTCACAACATTCTGCCAAACCACAAGAAGTTCAGATAAAAATCCATATGCAACCACTAAGAGGTCTTATTTGTGGCAGATATGGTAACATAGAACAAGTTCGTTATATGCTTCGTGTATATCACAAAAATATGTCTCAACCTATTTTGAATCTAGCTATGATCAAAACTAGGAAGGAATGGAAGGTTAAAGATGTTGACAAAAGTCCTATTGCACATACTTCACTGAATGTCTCATCAAGTGAAGACTGGTATTTTGACAGTGGTTGTTCGATACATATGACAGGGGTGGATAATCTATTGGTGGATGTTAAACCTCATACAACTAGTTATGTAACCTTTGGAGATGGTGCTAAGGGAGTAATTAAATGTACTGGAAGACTATCTTGTGAAGGATCCCATAAACTTGATAGAGTTTTGTTTGTAAAAGGTCTAGCTTCCAGCCTTATCAGCATCAGTTAGCTATATGATCAAGGTCTCAGGGTACATTTCATATAATCTGAATGTGTGGTCACTAATAATGAAAAATAAAGTTATGATGAAATGAGATAGATCTAAGGATAATTTCTACTTATGGACACCTTGAGGAGTTAGTTTCTCATCCACATGTATGTTATCTAGAGAAGATGAGGTCAATCTGTGGCACCAAAGATGGGGTCATCTACATCTAAGAGGTATGAAGAAGATTGTGTCCAGAGAAGCAATCAAAGGGATTCCCAAACTTAAAATTGAAGAAGGAAAAGTCTGTGGAGAATGTCAAATTATGAAGCAAACAAATATGTCACATCCAAAGCTTCAACATCTAACCACCTCAAAACCGTTGGAGCTCCTTCATATGGATTTGATGGGTCCTATGCAGGTTGAAAGTCTTGGAGGAAAAAGGTATGCATATGTTGTTGTTGATGATTTTTCTAGATTCACATGAATAAAATTCATTAAAGAAAAATTAGAAGTCTTTGACATTTTCAAGGATCTATGTCAAAAACTACAGAGATAAATGGGAAGCAACATTGTTAGGATCAGAAGTGATCATGGTAGAGAATTTGAGAACAAAAAATTTACAAAATTTTGTGCCTCTAAAGGTATTAGTCATGAATTCTTGTCTCGTATCACTCCTCAGCAGAATGGGATCTTGGAAATAAAAAATAGAACCTTGCAAGAATCCGCAAGAGTTATGCTTCATGCTAAAAAACTGCCATACCATTTCTGGGAAGAAGCTACGAATAGTACATGCTATATTTATAATAGAGTAACCTTAAGGACTGGTACCTCAAATACTCTGTATGTGTTGTGGAAAGGGAGAAATCCTACAGTCACATACTTTCATGTGTTTGGCAAAAAATGCTATATTTAGGTAGACCGAGAGCAACATAGAAAGATGGATCCTAAAAGTGATGAAGGAATATTTTTGGGTTACTCTATAAACAGTAGAGCCTACGAGCGTTCAACATCATAACTCGGGTTATGATGGAATCTATCAATGTTGTAATTGATGATTCAACCATAGAAAGTGTAGTTGAAGCTGAAGACAATGTTGGAACATCATTCTAGATTGATAATGAGTCTGAAGGTGTGGAGAATAATGTGTAGAGACTGAGAATACTAATGTTGAAACAGAGAGTAATCAAGTTAGTAAGGGTCCGTCTATTAGAATACATAAAGACCATCCTAAAGAACTCATCTTAGGTAATCTTAGATCAAGGGAAATGGTGTTTAACTCTTGCTTTGTGTCAAAGATTGAACCCAAAAATGTGAAAGAGGCATTAACTGATGATTTCTGGATCAATTCCATGCAAGATTACAAAACCAATTCAAGAGGAATGAAGTTTGGGATTTAGTTCCCAAGACCTGACGAGACAAATTTGATTGGAACAAGGTGGGTCTACAAGAATAATACTGATGAGAGTGGAGTGGCCACTAGGAATAAAGAAAGTCTTGTAGCATGGGGCTACACCCAGATTGAAGGTCTAGACTTTGATGAAACCTTTTCTCCAATATCTAGGATTGAATCAATCAGAATACTATTAGGAGTAGCTTTCTTATTGAATTTTAAACTGTTTTAATTGGACATGAAAAGTGCCATTCTAAATGGGTATCTACATGAAGAGGTTTATGTCGAACAACCTAAGGGATTTGTTGATCTTACCTATCCAGATCATGTGTACAAGCTGAAGAAGGCCAAAGCAAGCTCCTAGAGCTTAGTATGAAAGGTTGACAAAATTCTGGTCAATAATGGATACCGAAAAGGAGGGATAGACAAGACCATGTTTGTTAGGGAGAAATATGTAAAACTCATGATTGCTCAAATTTATGTTGATGACATTATGTTTAGAGGAATGTCAGTCCAACATTTTGTTAAACAAATGCAGTCAGAATTTGAGATGAGTTTAGTTGGTAAACTGGCGTACTTTCTTGGGCTTCAAGTTAAACATATGGATGATTCTATATTTATCTCTCAAAGTAAGTATGCAAATAATATAGTTAAGAAGTTTGGATTGGAAAATTCTATTCACGAAAGTGTAAGAACAAGAAGTATATCTACACCTGGCCTTAATATTTTGATGATAACTTTACATGGTATCATAAAGAATAATTGTATACTCTAGTGGTTTCGTTCTAGTGTCTAGTTGCTGCTGTAATGTTCTAACTCTAGTATCAAGGTGTATAATGTCACCAGGTTTTAAAGATAAACACTACTGGAAGAAAACATTTGGTTACGTGTTATTGTTGAAGTCAAGATTCTGGAATTTGTCTTTTGCAACAGTTCTTAGGAACATTAGTACAAAATATTATGATCATGACTTTGTGGTTAAGCTTTGGAGGCCTTATAAAGCTTTGCTTCTATGTGTTCCAAGTTCTGAAGATTACGAAGATAAGGTTCTATTGAACAAGTTCTGATGATCTGAAGAAAAACAAGTTCTTACGACCAAGTGTTGAAGACTCTGAAGACAAGGTTCTGATGAGACAAGTTCTGAAGACTCCAAGACTTAAGTTCTAAGGCTTACGAGTGATTCTTCTACAACAAGCTTCAAACATTCAAATTATCTGAAGCCTTTGAAGATTAGAAGAAATTCAAAATGGTTAACGTGTGATGGTGTACAAAAGGTACAAAAAGTTCTTTGTGACCTCTACCTTCTAAGGTGGCGTAAGGACAGTCCTTTCGGACTATATTGTGAACCACTTTCATTATGACTGTTAGGAACAAACAATTGATTTTCGATTACCTTTCTACCCCTTCAACGGATTTCTTTTACAAGATATAAAAGGAAGATTTAGAAGTTGAAGAAAAGTAAGAATCAACATTACAACAAAAAATCTATCGGATTAAATCAAGCTTAAATAAAAATACACCAAAGCGTTGTGCAACTCTTTAGAGAAATATTTTGTGTATAGTTTTGTAAATAGGAAAGGTGTTGTTGCTCGCATCTTGCTGTAAAACACTTAGGTGTTTTTCTTTGTATTGAAACGTTTGTGTAATCTGCTTAAAAGAAGAAAACTGTAATACACTAAAAGTATTCAACAATTTTTTATTGGGTCCTTGAGTGACCAAGTGAATGTATGATCTCAAGAAGACTCTTGTTGCGGTTTGAGTGGATTTGCAATAAGGATTGACTGACTTATTAAGAGTGTTAATAAGGTTGATATGACTTATTATGGGTTGTCTACAATCAGTTTGGTTATAGTGGATTAAGTCCTCGTTGAAGGAAAATTACCTTGAGGGGTGGACTGGAGTAGCTTAGTTAACAATGAACTAGGATAAAAATGATTGTGTTTATTTATTTTTATATTCTAAGTTAAATTGTTATTTCATCAACAAAAAGATTTATATTATTTTGGTGAAACCCAATTCAAACACCCTTTCTTGTGTTTCTCACACCTTCAAAAAGGACACCTGCTCCTACACGTTTGAAATTGACAAAAGATGACAAATGTGTTATTGTTGATCAAAGCTTATAGAGAACTATGCTTGGTAGCTTGCTATATCTTACAACTATCAAACCTGATATCACCTTTATATTGGGTTTTATGCAAGATATCAAGCTGAACCAAAGACTAATCACCCCAATCAAGTTAAAAGGATCTTTAAGTACATCAATGGTACGAGTGACTATGGTATGTTATATTCTCATGAATCAAATTCCATGTTTTTAGGGTACTGTGATGTAGATTGGGCAGGAATAGTTGACGACAGAAAAAGCACCTCAAGAGGATGCTTTTTCTTAGGAACTAACCTAATTTATTGGTTTAGTAAAAAACATAATTGTGTGTCTTTATCTATGACTGAAGTTGAGTATATTATAGCTGGGAGTAACTGCTCACAACTGGTATGGATGAAACAGATGCTAATGGAATATAATGTCAATCAGGATGTGATGACATTATACTACAACAATCTTAGTGCTATCAATATCTAAAAAAATTCTATTCAGCATAGCAAAACTAAGCACATTGATATACATCATCATTTCATCAAAGATCTTGTTAAAGATAAAGTAGTCACTTTAGAACATATAGCCACTGGAAAACAACTAGCTAATATTTTCACCAAAGCTTTAGATGCAAGTCGACTCAAAAGCTTTAGGGTGACCTTGGTGTCTCCGTTATTGAGGAGCCTTAGGTTTCAGATTTTGTGTGCTTCCACTTAGTTTGTGTGCTTCCATCCAGTGCTTGTTAGTTTTTGTTTCCATCTGTGTTTAAGTTTTGGTTCCATGTGTGCTTCCATCTGTGATATTTCTAGTGGGAAATGTGATTTTCAAAGTTGTATTGTTGCCTAAGAGAAATATGCTCTAAAAGTGTTATCGATGTTTCCAGTGTGTACATTTACTCTATCACCTTTTTTCAATATTTTGGCTAAAAATTGGGAGTAAAGTGTTGTGTTTTGTGGTTACTTATTGCAACTAATTAGGGGGAGCTGCTAGTGATGTAGCTGTATGTATAGGATGAGGATGTCTTAGCAGATGCTCCAATATTCTGTGTCTGTGTTGAGAATTATGATGTTCAGAATTTCTCTTCTAATGTAGGTTTCTCCTTGAGGGGGAGAACATATTATGTGTAACAGGGGGAGTTCTATACATGTCTGTTTTGTAGTTGTTGCACTCTGATATGTATATTTTTATGCAATTTTTTTAGTTGTGGTTTTATACCTTTCTCCTGGATCTTTTGTGCTAAGACTATTTTAGCCAAAATTTTCCAAAGGGGGGATTGTTAGTACCATGATTTTGGACTAGTATAATTTTTGATAAAAACATGGTTTGTCATAACAGGATTGATGTTATGTGTTTTTAGCTAGATGTCGAAGACAATGTCATGACATCTTAGTCTGATGTAGGTGGTACTACAGTTTGGTTTATTCTTGACAGATCATTAATTGATTATGTGAGATTTAAATTGTTTATATCTCACTGATTTTTCACAGGTCAATATTTTATATCTGGAACAAATAATATCTCCAGTTGTGCACATGTTACTATAATTGGTTGATTGAGACTAATTAGGAAACATTATATTTTGTTCCAAGAAACATGGAGATTTTCCTGCACTAATTTGTGCAGCTCTCAGTGTGGAAAACAAGATATATTTTGGCAAAGATTCAAGGCCCCAGGATTGTTGAAGAGTATTTAAAGAAACTACCTAGACCTAAGAGCTTCAAACATTCAGAATATAAGGGGAAGCTATATTTGTCACTCTTGGGTTTGAGGGTTCTTCAAGGAAGTTTTTGTTTTTGTTTGTACATCCTCATGTATCTCTGATACATTTGAGTTGAATGATTATTGCTTGTTCATCAAGCTACTGTTATCTTCAAAGCTATGAAGCAAGAGTTAAGTATTATTCTTAAAGGAAGCTTTTAAGAAGATTCAGATATTTGATTGGGAAGTGTGTTCTTCCTATTTTATTATTCAGGTTGTTGTGACTGTGATCTGTTTTGAGACAACCCCTGTGATTGGGATAGGTATTTTATCACTGTGGTGATTGGAAGTGGGATGTCTATTTCTTAGACTTAGGGATGACTTAAGTAGAAGTAGAATTGGGTAGGGATTAGGAGCAAAGTTATAAACTTGGGACTAGTTTAGTGTCAAACTAATACTGCTTATTGTGGACTTCCTTCCTGGCTTGGTAGCCCCCAGAGTAGGTGATGTTGCACTGTACTGGGTTAACATATCGTTGTGTTCTTTTTCTTTCTGCAAGTTATATTTTTGCTTTATTATTGTTTGTTGTTCTCTCAGCAGATGTCATAACATATGTTATGACATTGTTTATTCTTAAGACATCAGTCTTGACTTCTGTTTATATGCGGGCCAGAATTTCAAACTCCTTCAGACAGAGGCTTCTGAGAGAATTTGGTGAAGCTTAGTTAGAGTCTAAAGTTACTATATTTTCTTCACATATAACTTCTTGAGTCAGAGGCTTCTTATAGATTTTGGTGAAGCTTAACCAGAGTAAGTCCTCGATGCTTTAAGAAATGTCGAGTCTTCAGATGCTTGAGTTATCAGAGTCGATATGGATAATCTTCTTTTAGTATATGACTTGATACTTTGTAGAAGCAGATTTTTCAATGTAAACACTTCTTTCTTCAACGGTTTAGAGTGTGTCTTTGATTTCCCATAGTCTAAAGTTGCTTTGTTTAGAATTCAGAACTACACTTGTCTAAATTTCACAACTTGCATACTCATAATCTAGAATCTATGAGTATAATATGCACACTTCAACAAACTGTTAGAGTACAAAGTTGTTCTCCATACAAATGTACTTGTTATCATCAAAAAATCCAAGGATTAGTTGACGAATCAAACTTGTTCCAACAATCTCCCACTTTTTCATGATGATAATACAATGTATTTTGATGAACAATTTCTCTTTTGATAAATTCACAATAGTTAAAAACTCAGAGTTAGGTTTGTAAGCTCCCATTTAGTTTAAAACTTATTAAAATTTTCAACTTCAACAGAGTGAGGTTTGCAAGGTCCCCCTGAGAATAATATCAAAAACTTTCATGACTACTTCGGATTTAGGTTTGCAAGCTCCCCTTGAGAGTAAGTTAGAAAATTTTGATAGTTTAGAATTTTTAATTAAAATGAATGTGCCTGGTTTAATCAAAACAAATAGATTCACAGTAGTTTAAAACATTAGATTTAGGTTTGCAGGCTCCCTTTGAGTTTAAACATGTTAAGATTTTCAATCTCGTTATAGTGAGGTTTGCAAGCTCGCTCTGAGAATAAGAAAATCTTAATCAGAGTTAAACGTGCCTATAATAAGACTCTGCTCTAATTTAAGATTTATCAGAGTGTCATGCATACAAATATTCTTCAGAGCAAATATGGATATGGCAGTCAGATTAACACAAATATCAAAGTTTCAATAAGATATTTCAAATGTTTGGGATCTATATATATATATATATATATATATATATATATATATATATATATATATATATATATATATATATATATATATATATATATATATATATATATATATATATATATATATATATATATATATATATATATATATATATATATATATATATATATATATATATATATATATATATATATATATATATATCAAAATCATTACTCCTTTCTCCCCCCTTTTGTCATCAATAAAAAAGAATGTTTATTAAGCGCAAAGATTGAATGGTAAAGGATAAACAAAGAACTGGAAATCTAAGGACTTTTCATTGATCATTGAAAGGAAGAGATTAATACAACAAATAAAAGTACAGAACATGAAGAACTAAGATGACAACAACAAACAATTTTTCAATAACAAAGTTATCCAAGGAACTCAAACTTTTCACATTCCTCATTTTCTAGGGCATCAAAATCCCTATCCCTTTTTACTTGATTAACTATCTTTACCCTTATGAAAAGCTCAGAGAGAACTCTTCCATATGGAATGAGAAAAGAAATATCTCCTCTAGAGGCTGAAATTGTCTCCTTGAGATAGTTAAAGATAGTAGAGGGAAGATAAATGTAAACATTGTATAGAAATATAAGAAATGTTTGTCCTCGTAGGTTAGGATTTCCACTCCTTGCTCTATGGGACATAGGTGGGACATCAGAATTTGATGTCAAACTCTAGCATCTAGATAGAGAGTCGTTGGACATTGGATCATGTCAAAATCATCATAGATGCCGAAGATCAAAGATTTATATAAGGTATTGTTTAACCTATCATGTTATATAATTGACCCTCTATCTTTGCAACCATACTTTCAACAACAGTGGATGTAGAAGTGATTTTTATAGGAAATCCATAAACAAAAGAACATATTTCCATTCCATTATGCTCAATAGATGCATAAACCCATAATTTTATACAAGATTTGGGTAGACGGGACCATTCAACATAGTAAACTAGATTACCCATTTTTATTTAAGAACATCCTTAAGAAAATCAAATCCCTGCAATTTTAACTCGAAGAAGTTGACAGCCTTTTCATTGATCACAAAAAGGAGTTCTTCATCACCCAGAAAAGTTTTGCCAAACATTATAAAAAAGGTGAGACAAATAATGAAGAGAATATGATTGATAAGAAGTGAAAGTGAAAGTTAAAGACTAAGAAGGCGAAAGAGGAGTTTAAATAGGAAAGAATATAAGAGTGAAAGACATTTAAAAGATTTGGTTCAAATAACCAATAAATGAAATTAATATTGTCTTTTTGAAAACCTCCAACATTAATGATAGTAACACGCCATCGATCAATTACTTGGTAGAGTGAAAGAATAAATATTTTATTTGTTCCCAAGATATAGAGAAACCCAAAAGTCTCATAAAAATATTGATATATGTGTTAGTTCCATGTCTTTATGGTTGGCTAAATTTTGGCTAAGCATGGTTCTGAACATGGTTCTATGTTGTTGTTGAGTAAGATGTTACAACATCTTTATCAATTGTCATAACAATTTCACTGTTATGTGTTTTTAATCAGATGTTGAAGGCAGATGTCATGACATCTTAATCTGGTACTGTAGTACAACAGGAAATAATGTTTTAAATCTTGGCATATTTGATTTGATTCTGGAATATTTCTTTTGGACATGTTTCAGTAAATTTCACAGGTCAAGAATATTTTATATAGAACAATATTTTATATCTCCAGATGTGCACTGGTTACTAAATTTGGCCTTGAGACAATTTAGGAAACTTTGTATTATTTGTTCAAAGATTCAAGGAGATTTTGTTGCACAACAGATACAACTCTCAGCTTATGGGTCAAGAAATATCTGATGGAGATTTCGAAGCCCATGGATTGAAGAAGTGTATTTAAAGAGAAGACCTAACCTAATGTAATTTAAGTTTTCAACAATTGTAAAATTAGGGGAATCATAAATCTTAGATTTTGAGAGTTTCTTGTGTATTGTGTGGCGTAAGTCACCCTTGTATATTTTGATACTCATGTTTGACATTATGTTCTCACTCAGTAGCCTTTAGGCAATGAGTTGAGTATTGTTATTGGATGAAGCTTTTAAGCAAATCCAAGTATTGTTCTTGGTTAAGAGTCTTGATTGAGTTTTGTATTTTAAATGTAATCTTCTAAATTGAGTTGTAATTGTTACAATCACTGGGACTGGGACTGTTAGATATTACTACGGTGATTGGAAGTGAGATGGTGATTTCTCATATCTAGAAGGTGCCTAGGTAGAAGTTGCATTGGGTTGGGATTAGGCGAGAAGTTGTAAATGGGGAGTTTAGCTTTAAACTAGTACTACTGATATTGGATTTCCTTCCTTTCTTGGTAGCTCCCTGAGTAGGTGATGTTGCGCCAAACTGGGTTAACTACTTCATGTGTTATTTATCATTCTGCAGTTTAAGTTTCATTTTCTATTATAACTTGATAAATTTGTTCTGGATGTCAAATAAGATGTTGTAACATCTGTCTTGAAATTATTATGATGTTGAGATATTAATATTTACATGCATTGCTTGTACCAGAAGAATTTTAATTAGTATCAGAGTCGGTGCCCTGGTCTATTGGGTGAGCTTCAGGGAGTAATTTTTCTGGTACTACTGTTCCTTATGGAAGACGTAAATGATTGTATTCTAGTTATCAATGGACAATAGTGTTGTAACTGGTTTTAAAATAAGAGTCGTCACTCTTAATTTTATCCTAAGAAAGGGAATATAAAGGTTAATCCTAAAATGTCAGATATGCTAGATTTTTTGACTCGGTTTTAAACGAAGAGAAGGTGTTAGGCACCCCTTATCTACCTTGTTCACAAGGATACTAGGTTTAGAATTAATCTTAAGGGAATAGGGTTTTTAATTATTTTATTAGTGGAACTCACCATGATTTTAGTCATATGCCTATGTATCCTCTTAGGAGGAACCAGAGTCTCAATTCTTAGTTCATAGTTGGTTTGTGTTTTAATGGGTTACGCGGATATTTTAATTCCCCTTATACTTAGTCCGGGTGTGTGAATAGCGGAGATTTTAGACCAAGCGCACGGTTATTTAAATATATTTGTAACTCTTTTCGAAAATTAATTGTTGAATTAATTTAATTATGAAAATATAATTTGGTGTTTGGTTAAATATTTTTTCATGTATTATTTGCAGAAAATATCTTATTTTAAATGCATGTTTAAAAATAATTTAATGCAAATAAATAAAATATCTTTGAATGAGTTGAAAATAAATAATATTTGATTTAATAATAATAATATTAAATTTGTAAATATATTAAATAGAAAATATAAAATAAATATAATAAAATAAAAATAAAATAAATTAAAACGCAGGGGGTGTGAATTTAGTTTAGGAGTAAAAATGGAAGGTGTTAACAATATGGGCCCTGAATTCAGATATTGAATTAGGCCCAAAAGGCAGGGGGTGTATTTTGAAACTAAGCAGTAAAATGGAGGGTGCGAGCAGGATGGACCCAAGTCTAGATTTTGGACTTGGCCCGTTAGGTAGAGGGGGGTACATTTTTGATGGTGTAAGTAAAAACAAAAAAAATGGTGTGTTTAGATATGGGCTAGGCCCATCGCAGGGTTTGAGTCTGCTTGGAATGCGCAGAGTTACATGTAGGGAGTTATCATGGGCACGTGCATTCTGGGACGTGTGATTGAGATCCCATGGTTGTGATCGAGAGTACACAGTAACGACTATGGGGTGGCATGTGCAGGATCGTTAGACATATTATATTTTTGTTTTTTATAAAACCAATATTTCATTTTTCGTTTATCTTTCTCTCTCTCTCTCTCTGTCTCGTTTCTTTTTTCTCTCTTCTTACCATTTCACTCTTCTCACAATCGGAAAAAAAACCTAACCCTGTTAAATCCTGATCCGCAGTGGCGCCGTAAGCTTTGCCCCTTCTCCAGCACGACATGAACCTACAACCCCAACAATAATCCCAAACTCCAAACCTACAAAACAATGCAACAAGAATGAGATCTAGATCTAAGTGATACCGTGAATCACTGAGAACCTTCTTGTATTCTCCTTGGTTTGTCTGATTTGCCTGGTTTTGATCTGCTCTCCTTATCTTGTTTCAGGTTTGGCAACGATGAATATGGTGGCAAAGATGGTGTCATAGGATGACGACGTTGGTTTTAGGGTTTCAAATATTGAAACCCTAAGCTGGAGGGTGGATACCAGGGTTTGCGGCGGTGGTTGTAACACCCTATTTCTACCCGGAAAATATTAATAAAATCTGAGTTATAAAATTTCGACATATAAATAGGATGCTACACTTTCAACTTATAACAACGGAATTTAGTCGCATATAAAACATATACATAACACTTAAAACTTGGATGAACTAACAGTAACATAAATTAATCTTTTAAAACCAACAACTTTCATAACTACGCAGTGGAATCATAATATTCGACTTAAAAAGAATGTAACATCTTTATCCAACTGAACCAACTTCAAAACAACCAGTACTTAACCAAAATCAACTTAAAAGTCAGCAACGGAAGTAAAAACAACAATAAAGCAATAAGCATTCATCCCCCCGAGTGTTACGTATCAGAGCAACGACACCGACTCGAACTACTGAAGGTAAACAACCTTCAATCTGGATTACCTGCACGTTACGGGCATAGGGGTAACATTCAAACTGAAGGGGTGATATATCAAACAATATAATAGAATGTATGATAAATAATATATTAGAATTAGTTCATATAACACTCACCACTTCACAGCTTTTTAACAACATTCAGCACAACTAATTCTTCCATACCACAACTTAGGATGCAACATGAAATGTGACTTGATTTTTATGCACATGCATGTGGTACCAACGGAGAAAAACTCTCAACTTAATAATCTGCCAATAAATAGAGGCATCAACAAGGCATAAGCCTTCAACTTAATATTTTTCCAATCCAGTCCAACTTAACGAGCATCAACTCCAACTTGATATGCGATGTATGCGACAAAATATGAATGTAGCAACAATAACAACAAACAACAACTCAACATAAATCAACGTTGGCCATAAGCCTATACCATCAACAACAACTCAACATCAACTTAACATAATTCAACTTTGGCCACAAGCCTACAACTTATCTGCCAAGAATTAGAGGCATTTCAACAACATCGGTATATCCTGCAACTTCGCATCGTCAACAATATTGACATTACAACAACATAGTAAAATTCACAAATACAATCGAAACCCATTGCAATAACACTACATAATTATTCAGCTATATGTCTATATTCAATTATTAGATGTTGTGTGACGGTTCCTCTAATATTAACCTACTGCAATTATTATATAAGCTAGTACTGCTATCAACAGTTTCTAATACTACTAGTGCTACTAATTAATTCTATATTGTTGTTTTATTGCTAATAGCTTTCTGTTACTATTTCACAATTAACTCCTACTGTCAACTTATTCCTGCTACATGTACTATGCTTTTATACCTGTTAATAGTTTTCCGATAAGGTTCCTGCAGTTATATCTTACTACTATGAATTATCTCCTACTACCATGAATCATCTCTGATATTGTTTTACTGTTAATAGCCAACAACTTGGTTTTAGCCAATCAATACAGGCAACACAACAAAATTCATCACTATCTGCAACTTCGCAATTAACAACAACATCATCATAACAACTTAATAATTGTCCCTGCTAAGCATTTTGATTCTATCATCTATTAAGCCTACCTGTTATATATGTTACTCTAGAATTGTTTACTTCGGTAACTAACAAATAGTCTCTGCTAGTATTTACTGATTCTGTTACTTATTACCATTAACTCTTCTACTTGATTAAACTTGCTGCCAATACACATTTACTATTTGCTAATAATTAGAACTAATAAAGTAACAGGTCCAGGGAAAACAAAACAACTGAAAATGGAGTTTTAGGGACGTGCCCCTCGTCACACCTAGGGTGCCCCTTGGCACAAAGCTAAAAGGTTGTGCCGCTCGTCATGAAATTGTGCCGCTCGGCATACTCCTCTCCAAACCATGTCGGTCGGCATGCTCGTGTGCCCCTCGACACAGAGTGTTCTCATGCAGTTTCTTCCCAGGCTTACTGACTCAAACAAAGAATTTTCCAAATCTTCCTTCGATTGACAGTATTTTCAAAACAACATGATACAACGCAATATTACATCGACATAGCAACATAATGAATATATCAACAATATTATAATTTCCCATAACAGATACTTAATTCTGTGAATAATTCAGGAACATCCACAACATGATAATAACATGATAACAACCAATTTCAGAAACAACAAAAACAACATATGCACAACAACATTACACCAACCCAATTCCTACATAATATGCATCATAAATTCCATTATAGAGTCAGAACCCCACCCTTACCTCAGATTCAAGGTCGCTCTACAATTATCCGATCGAACCTAGTTTTGCCTCTTTTCTTTGTTCCTCTTCTCTGCCACTTCCTACGGTATTGCTCCAAGACTTTCTTAACCTTTCTAATTAACCTAGTTTCTTATTATTATAACTAAACCCAATAATAATATTATTATTCCAAATGGGCTCAACTTACACACCCCATCTATCACTACTTCTAACCCTTAAAATTAGGCCCAACATAATTATTCTTATATCATCTTAATATTATTAATATTCTACAATTCTAATATTATTACTAATATTATTAATCAACTAAAATAATCAACTAAATAACAACTTAGCAACATATACAAACATCTCACACAATTCAATAAATAATTTGAAAATAATTTAATTAAATAATTAATTAAATTAACGGGCGTTACAACTCTCCCACACTTAGAATATTTTCGTCCTCCAAAATCTACTCGATACTACCATTCTTAACGCAAATTTCGCATCTCACTCTCTGGTTCCCAAGTCGTGTCTGGCAACACTTCGACCACTACTTTCTCGACATAACAATAACTCAACACGATTTAAATCAAATACACGCATGCTAATCATTCAACACCTTCGCGACATAATTTAATGACTTATCAACCACTTTAACAATATTTTGACATATCAACATTTAAAGTAGTAACAACCATAACACACTTATACTTGGATATACAACATCACATTATCATCTAACAACATTTTCAACACCAAAACACATACACAATTTCATTCTCATATATATATATATATATATATATATATATATATATATATATATATATATATCAACAAAATATCAATAACTCTATTCATATCGTCGTATCACCCTTATAGTGACATCAACATAGACAACATAATCAACTCCGTCATATTATGGGTATTATTCATCATTTATGGTAACCAACAACAACACAACAATGGGAACAAAATCATTATAACATCAACTTAATAATATAACTCAACAAATATACACACAACTCACCATCGACCAACAACCACAATAGTATCCTTATAAAACAAATAAATTTTTACAAGAAAATACAGTACCCTAGCACACCATCCCTATATCAACAATATACCAAATCAAACATGTATATCAAGACATATCCTTCCCATAGGCTTCTGATATTTATTCCTTCACTTCTAATGAGTCGTACACACATACAACTGCGCCAAATCACGCTTCAGCTGCGTAACTCTGATCATCCATCTTAAGTCACCATCCTCATTAAAATTTCCGTCAACTATATAATTTACAAGTTTCAATCTAGTTTCAGACATTCTTTAACATCCACCATAAAATTGTTGTTCACTTGATATTCTCAATCTTTCACTTTTCAATGTTAGATCACATATAAACTTGCCACTTCGAATTGTTCAATACGTCTCAAATCTTTCCTAGACACTCCTCTATTACTTCACACAAACTGATGAGCGACTATCCTCATGATATAACATCAATCACTTTACACACCATTAAGACAGTAAGTCAAATCTATACCATTTAACACGATCTCGTCATCACAGAAACTCAAGTTATTACAGGACGTAATATTCCCTACAACACTGCTGAATTGGTCCAAAGGCATATCACTTTCCATGAAGGCTTGATCTAGTACTCTCATCAAAGATTCCCTGTGGGAAGAAGAGTTCATTAGCAAGGCTAGAATGGATATCTTTGATGGAGTCTACAACAGTTAATCTATGATCCTGTAGTCTCTCATCTTGATAATCTTCAATATATCATCCACGTCTTTTTCTAAAGTAGTACCACTAGATTTCCCCACTGCTTTCTTAGGTTTAACACTTTCAACAACTTTTTTATCAGCATTAACATTCCCTCGGATGATAGGTGCAAAAACACAGCCACTGCGGATTACTCGGCTGGCTTCAACAATATTCTTGACATCAGACAAAGGTTGGATGGGGACTTCCACACCATCCTCCAAGATTGTAGCATTGTATTTTTCTGGCACGGCCTTGTTTGATTCATAAGGAACAGGACCCGGCAAGCAAATCACGACTGGAGAAACAAATGGCTTACTATGATACCCAATATCTATAGGGGCGGGAACACCAAAACAAGGCACAATAACATTCACCCCTTCTTCAGAATACTTATACATCACAAAATCATTGTTGGAGAACATATCTTTATCTGAGGAAAAGAATTCATCTGCAGAAGCATACTCATCATCTGACACAGTCTCGGCCGAGCAATATTTAATCATGTTAATTCCATTGTAAACATATCTATTTCCAAAAACTTTGATAGTATCATTGTCCAACAATAACTGAATACCCCTTCTCACTATGGAACAACCACGAGAATCTCTGCAGCAAATCCGACAAGATCATAATGGTGTTCTTCTTGACCATCCATGTGACAGAAGGTAGCTTCAAATCCTCATTCATATGGTTCACGTCAAAAATATAGAATTCTCCAGGACATCCAAAGACCATATTCACATCTTCTTCGTACTCTGCCCTAGACCTGATTATATGAATGAGGCCCCCGTCCATCATTTCCTGAAGATTAACTTTTATCTTATCGCATCCTTGAATATTTGTACTGCAAATACTACAACCAACATGGTCGTGTGTATAGTAGCTAAATTTACAGATATCCGCATGCATCTTTACCAAATGTCCTCTAACCAGGTTGATATCAAAAATTTGGAAGTCCCTTGGACAACCAGCAACCATGTTTACAACATTTGCTCCTTCATTCTTTGGCAAAGGATTATCTTTCACGTTAGGGCCAACATATTTAAAGGATAGGAGACCAGATATCACCATATTTTGTACTTTAGATTTCAAAGGATAACAATTCTCAATATTGTTCCCTGGTGCTCCCTGATGAAAAGCACATGTCTAGTCTGCCTTATAATACCAGGGTAAGGGTGATGGTGTAGTAGGGGGTGTCCTGGTCTGAACTAACTTCCTCTTAATCAAAGCTGAAAGTAACTCTTCATAGCTCATTAGAATAGAGTCAAAAGCCTCTCTCTTCTGACTTTGCCCTTGATTTCCCTCAGGGGAGGGCCTCTGATAGGCAACAATAGTTGGAGCTATATTGACAACTAGAGTCACAGAAGCAACCTGTTACTGGTACTGTCGATGCCTTCTAGGTTGCCTAATCTTCCTCTCCCAAATAACAGAATTCACTTTTCTTTCTTTCTTTCGAGAGAACCCATGTGATGACTTCTTTGTCCCTTCATCTTTTGTCAAGCGCCCTTCTCTGACAACCTCTTAGAAACGAACACACATGCTTACCATTTCGGTGAAATCAGTCGATTCACTACCGACCATCCTTTCATAATAAAATGATCCAAGGGTTTTCAGGAATACCTTGGTCATTTCTTGTTCTCCCATAGGTGGCACCACCTGGGAAGCTATCTCGCGCCATCTCTGTGCATATGCTTTGAACGACTCCTTGTCTCTATGAGCCATTGCCCTTAACTGGTCACGATCAGGTGCCATGAACATATTGTACTTATATTGCTTGATAAAGGCTTCTCCCCAGATCATTAAAGGTGCATATACTACTACTGTCCAGACTCATATACCACTTCAGAGCATCACCAATTAAACTATCTTGGAAGAAATGAATGAGAAAACATTGATCATCAGTATGAGTAGACATTTTTATGATATACATCACGAGGACAAGAGTTGTTGTTGTACCTCTTGAATTCCGATACTTTAAACTTCGCTGGCACCTTTACATTGGGAACTAGGCAGAGTTCACTGACGTTCTGTCCAAATAATTCTTTTCCTCTAAGAGCCTTCATTTCCTTATGCATCTCATTGAACTAGTCTTGAAAGTCATCCAACCGGTCATAGAAACCCACACTTTCACTCGGTGGAGGAATAGGACGATAAACTTCATCATTAACAAACGGAATAGCATTCACTAAAGGGGGTGCAACATAATGGATCTCATTTCTAGCAGTGGGAGTAACATGCACCATAGGAGGTGCAGGAGTAGCAGCAGCTTTAACAACTAGAGAAATCATAGCATCAAGATTATACCCTTCTGGCATGAAATTTTTAGGCATCCCCCATGAGTAACCCTGAGGCATACGATTCTGAGCAACAGTAACTGGGGTAACAGAAACGGGAACTGATGGTCCTTCAGAAGCAATCGTTGTCTGTTGAGGATGAGCAAGTGGTGTCTAATTCTGAGCAGCCACCAATGATTCCATCAAAGCAGTCAGATTGGCCATACCGACCTTTAAAGCAGTAACTTCTTCGTGTAGCTCGCGATTCTCCTGTTCAAGATTCTCCATTTTCTTCCTGGAATTAGCCCGAGTATTGTACCGGTGAGACAACTTGTTGAACAAAGTAGAGAAATTTAGTAAGACACATGGGTATGAATAGAAATGAAAGAAATGTATACAAGATGATACATGATATGCAATGCACGTGATTTATTTTATTATTATTAATATTTCAAGGGACTCAAAGAATTATAGACAATTTGCAAATACTAAAGTACTAACACATTTTGAAATACTGAAAATCTCATTATAATAACTTCAAAATGGCTTATAACTTTTTAGTACAAGTTTCAACAATCCCAAGTACAAGAGGATATAGAATCTAAAATCCTAAAAAAGTAGATCAGATAAAGATCACTTCACACGCTGATGCTTTCCTGTGAGTTTTGCAATCTGAGCCTTCAACTGCTTGTTCTCTTCTACATACCTGTCCGCAACCTCTTTCCAATCACTAGAGTCGGGAAATGAATGACTAAGTCCTGATCGAGCTTTAGAGGAAAATAAATCCTCTTTCTTCTCAATCATCTCTACAGCACGACTCTCAAGAATTTAAATTAGGTCATACTTCTCTTTTAAGTCTGCTCGGTAGGACATATCTATAGTCTGACACATATTCTTCCAAGCTTCTTTCTCCTGCTGCATCCTAACTAGGGAAAGCTGAAGTTCTTCCATATCATCTAAAAGGGGAGGAGTGGTATTCACAAACATATTAGGTAAAGGATCCTCACGGGAATATGGCATCTTCAACTGAATTTCCTTTTCCTGTACCCACCGGAGATAAGGTTCCAAAGCAACAGCTCCTCTAGGTCCCACGTCCTTTCTACTCTTCCTGTGAACATGGCGCCAAGCCTTTGCAATTTCCTCTTTAGCTTTCTTATGATCCTCTACCTCTTTAAGAAAGAAACCACTTATATGAATACTATTTGGCTTATCTTTCATCGGATATCCAAGTTGTCATCATGCAAGAACGGGATTGTAGTTAATTCCCCCCTTTGTACCGAGAAGGAGTACATTAGGGAAACTACCATAACTATTGATAATCTCCACATCATAGTAAGCCTGATGGTACCAAACAATATTTGAATGAGTGACGGCCACAATCTTTGGGGCCTAACGAGGTTCCTTCTTGACATCCCAGAAAGCATTGACACGGGGTAAGTGAGAAATAAACCACTGATACAACAAAGACGAGCAGCAAATGATCATCCCTCCATGATAAGAATCCCGAAGATGAGTGGAGTAATAAGCATATCCTAATAATGTGGGGACTGGATTCCCTATCAAAAAGATCCTGATGGAATTGATAACTACAAAGTTGTTGATGTTCGGGAATAAGAACAACCCATAAGTCAGTAGAGCAAAGATGGCCTCAAAAGCAACTGTACTCTTCATCCTAGAAAAGTAGCAAGCTTTCTCCAATAAAAACTAAGCGGGTAAGCCTCTAATTCCCCCTTTGGTAGTCATGTGAGCCTCAACCTCAGACTTCCCCAAATGAACCATAGCAGCAATCTCATGAGACTTTGGCTTCCCCTCCAAACCGGTGAAAGAAACCCGATTGGTAATAGGTAAACCCAGTAGGTAAGAATACTCCTATAGTGTAGGCATCAACTGATAATTAGGGAAAGTAAAGCATCAATACATTAGATCATAGAACTGGACCAAAGTTAGGAGAATACCCTCCTTCATCCTAAACTTCATAAGAGACACGATGGATTCATACTTCTTTCGAAAATTTGTAGAACTCTCAATCTCGGGAATTAGACTCACCAATTCATCTATATTAGGATTCTTGAAACTATACTTTCGAGTCTTTATTTTTCCATAATCCATGGTCAAAAGTACCTGAGATATTTGCAAAAAATCAACTTTTAAGTCCCTTAAAACACATGTTTTAAAGGATGCTCATGGGTGCATGAATGCATGATGCAACAATCACACACAAGATCAGAAATATGGGATTTATAGGTTCGACGCCACGAGCATGAAGTCAAAGGTACTACCTACAAGGTATGGTCTAATAATTTATCACCTGCCGAACAAGGTTCTAAGAGGTTCCCAGAGTCTACATCCTTCCTTCGAGTATTACCAACGTCCCGATTGACTCAGTAATTAGTAATATTCTCAAGAAAGACTCGTCCGAGTATAGTATCGTGTGACAACCATTTCTGAATTACTCTGTCATAGCTTCCGCACTACACCTAAAAGGCCAAGATGTGTTAAGGGTTCTACGGTCCTCAGTTTCAGTAGGCTCCCAGGTCGAAAGTAGCACGTCTTCCCAATTACTCAGTAAACAACACTACATTCAAAGGGAAGGCTTCCTCAAAGTTAACATGACTATACCGCTCGTCCTATCTTAAGTTTGCACAAGTCCGAGTATAGGACTTATGAGAAATCACCAAGCACCCTGAAAACCAGGAAAATCCAGACAAACATATATACAACATATAATATACAACAAACAATAGCATATACACAGATAACCAAAGATAGGCTCAACTCACTTAGGCATGGACCAGCAATTAGTCGATCAGTCCCCAGCATAGTCGCCATTTTTTCTGTAGCAGTAGAAATGTTGAGACAAAGCCATTGGATTGACTTAACTCGCACAAATCAAATAAAAAAGCGCCACCACGCTTTATTGTTTCCAAAGGAATGTGAAAAGAGAGAATAACCCAAAAAGAGGGAGAGAGAATATAAGTTCAGGGGTTGGTTATGAAAAGGGAAGGTATTAGAACCCTAAACATCTATGGTACTCCACAGGAACCTCTTTGAAAATTTGTGTATTTTGGTTGTAAATGTTGTATAAAAAGTAGATGGTGGAGATGGGAAAAGAAGTTTTTTTTTTTACAATTTTTTCACCTGTCGCAGTTGCGAACCTTTAGTGCATACGTACCACCTTTTATGCAATAGGGGACCAGGATACTCGTAGCTCACCTTTAAAAAATTTAAAACACAAGTGTGTTGGTTAATTTTAAGAGACAAGACATCATCGTCTTATCTGAGTGGAAGAACATACTTACTACTCACGACTATGAGAAAGGAGAATTTACATCATCTCAAAGTGGAGGATATGGCTTGGATTTTAAAATCAACAAAGCCTCTCTCAACACCCAAGTGGAAAATATCTCACTTCACTACATATCATAGATGTATAATAGTTTGCATCACTACAAGGATCCAGAAGAGTCTAATCTTTTGAGAAAATTTTAAAGGATAAAAAAAAGCCAAAGTGGCAAAATGGTTTGAATGAGATTGATTGACTTTTAGTCTTCTAAAAAAATTTCAAAGTATTATTAAGTTAATTAAAATTTGATTAAGAAAATATTTTTGAAAATGCATAGAGCTAAGTCTAAGTTTATTGTGAAAGGGGTTCAAGTTTAAAAACAAGAAGAGTTTTCAAAATGAGGAAGAAGATTTTTGAAATTAAAGAAGATGGGAGGAGATAAAGGGACTATTCTAAAGCATAAGATAAAAAGATAAGGAAAAATAACCGTCTAACCAACAAGAAGCCAACATTTGAGACATTGAGTCAACGTAGAATTCCCATCCTTTAGATTTGAAACCAAACAAGCAAATATAATAAACCTCTTAAGAAAACCAAGCTTCAAATGCATTAAGTATTCATAAAAATTGGGCAGAGTAACGGCTGTATACAAATGAACTCCCGATCAGAGACAAAGCGTATAATCAGAATAACTGGCACACAAAGAAAACAAACAACCCAATGTCCTGGGATAAACCCCAAGAACTCCAGATAAAACAACAATAGAAGTCACAAGGTCCTAAGGTAGGTCAAGGTCTCTACTCCTAAGTCCAAGAAGTCCATAACTCCAAAATGCCAAGGATAGTAACCAAATAGTCCAAGCAACCTTAAAGCTTTTTATTGTTCAAGTTGGTTATTAAGTATCTTCAAAAAGAAAATGAAAAGCTCAAGTGAGAAAAATAAAAGGACATAAAGATAAATGCTCAAGTGAGCAAATATGAAAATATCATGAAATGAAAATGCTAAGATAAATGGTGCTTAAATTAAAATCATAAAGTAAAAGCATAAAAATAAAAAGTCAATTGTTAATGAGTTAGAAATTAGAGGTTAGTTGAATGACTATCTTGAAACTTGCATTTGAAAAGTCATTAGAAGATTGATAAAATCAAAGCCTCTCAACAACAAGTTTCATTTTCTTTTTATCAAGTATATCATTCATTTCAAATTCTCAATGCAACAATAAATGATCAACGATGTTTAAATGATTCACTTAATCCAAAATTTATGAATATTCATTAGAGGATTGATAAGACCAAAGCCTCCTAACAATGAACCTCAAGGTTATTGGATCAAATGTTTCAAATTAAAAATACTTTGGCTTGCAAACATAGGTTTGGGCCACGAATGATCATTTCTCGAATCGGGACAAGATTTAGCGCTATGTTAAGTAATCGTAAGTGAACTTATGTAGAAGTCACACCTGTTTTGAGACCAGTCAATAGAAATCTATGTGCCATATGTTTGGAGTGATGATATGTAGATCATCCTCTAACAACATGTAACACAAAAGAGAATGGGATAAGATGAAGAGGGAGGGGATACATTTGAATAAAAAATTTAATAAAAACTATCATTAAAATCATCCATCCATTTTAGTGGAGTTAAACTCAACACTCAAGATCCAATGATGTTAATAAAGTTTAGGATCAACAATCACAAAGCCAGAATATATAAAATAATTAAATTGAATTTAATGAATAAAATAAAAAATAAAAATGACTTTTAATTTGTTTTTAAAATGAAAATAAAAGATAAAATGGAAAACTATATTCAAAGTATCAAAGAAAAATTTAAGAAGACCATAGAAAAATCAGAAATGACCTCAAATATTTTTATAAAATATTTGGTAATTTTTTAAAACAGAAAAGTATTTTTAAACTAATTAAAATTACTCAAATAAATAAAAAAAAGATCAAAAATAGTAGAAGTCAAAATAAAATTCTAGAAAAAATTTCAGAAAATCAAAAATTTCAGAAAATGATCTTGATGAATTTTTTTAGAATTTAAAAATACCAAGAAGTATTTTCAAACAATTAAAAACAAGTTAAAACAAAGAAAAAATCATAAAAAATATCAAATATGATAATTAAATCATGAAAAAATAAAAATCAGAAAGAGAATATTAAAAAGTATTTTTGTGAATTTTTTCATAATTTTTGGGTCTGAAATGAATTTTCTATGATTCTTTGAAGTTTAAAACAATTAAATATAAAAAATCAGAAAATAAAAATAAATTCAGAAAAGTATGGACCATTGGATGAGAGTCAAAACACATTAGTAAACAGATCCAATGGATCTGGCACGCTGTGCATATCATGGTCTTTTTTGGAAATCACACCAAATCATTTTTTAATAAATATAAGTGACTTAAAATATGGCGCGTTGAATGAAGTCTGACTAATTAAAGTAATCAGATCCAAGGGTTCCTATAAAGGACGCATGGTAAAACAGATGCATTGGATAGAATTCAAAAAATCACATGTCACGCTATCATTGGCTGAAGCACGACACGTAGGTCGTCTTCAACCTCCAGACGCCCTAAATTGAGGTTCATCAAACTGTAAAATTAGAGAATTAGACTGGTATCATTAGATTCATCTCTTCAAGATGATTCTAATAGTACCCTCGCGCCAAATTATATAAACCGTGCAAGGTTGAATTTGAAGAAAACCAGAAATTATAACGAGCATGAAAATTCCAAGTATCTCTCTCAATTCTCAATGAAAATGCAAACTATAAGAAGTGTGAGAATTGGAAGGATGAATGTAGTAGAATAGGGCTTTATTTGGTCCAATTTGATTGAGAATTCTACCTGAACGAAGTAACTGAAAAATGCTCTAAAATTGGACTTGGTTAGCACGATTTAGGACACCTCAAAGCTTGATTCTTCTTCTGTAAGCTTCAGTGAAGTTCAAGGATGAAGGATCAATGAAGAAATTGGATTGAAAAATGGAGAAAAGAGGAATTCGAAATCTCATAAAAGTGAGTTATACAAGGTGTTTGGCAGGGCGATTTTCGTTGTTCAAGCTTGCGAAAATGAGTGGAATAGAGCATGTATTTATAGGAGAAGTGAATGTAATCAAGAGGAGGGGTGAATGATGCAAATTTAAATGAATTTGTGCACACCAGTTTACACAAGCAAAGTGTGTTCACATGTGCATTAAAACTCATCCAAATGATGTTTTTTTATGCTCTAAATGATTCAAACATATTTTCTAATAATGTTTAAGTGGAAAACGCATGGAAATTTGGTGATTAGAAGCCAAATTATGAATTTCAAATTCTGACTTTGGAGAAAACTTTGGTTTCAAGATACCAACTTTGAATCAATGGTTGAATCAATGGTATTCACAACTCAAGGAGTCTTAGGGAATGATTCTTAAAGAAATTGAAAGATAAGGTCACAAAATTTACAATGTTCAAAGAATAGGATCAATTGGATACTTGAGCTAGGATTTGTGATGAGTCAAAGTTGAGAAAAAGATGCTGACTTTTTGTACTTAGAAAAATTCTAAGTTTTTATTCAAAAATGACCTATAATGTTTTGAGTTAAAACAAGTCCTTCCTCCAAAAGAGCATTGTGCAACTTGAATCACTCAAAAATAACAAGTATTGAAAAAGTTATGGCCTTGTAAAATTGGTGAATTCATGAGGTGACCTATAATCTTTTGAGTGCTTAGGGCATCTTCCACTCATTTTCAAGATTTACACATGAAAGAAGAGTTGAAGTTAACAACTTTAAGATCATTATGGAAAAATAATGGGCTCAAGGAGATAAAAATTGACCAAGTTATGGTCTTTTGAAGTCACACAAGGGGATTTGATGGCCTATCTAGAGGACTTGTAATCTTTCTTCATCTTTAGGCATCTTCCACACAAAATTTCCTTGAAACTCTTGAAGTGATTAGTTAATAAACCTTTAAAGAGAAGCATGTCTTTGGAATCACTCAAAAATCTAAAAATATGAGCAAGATATAGCCCTTATAAGTTCAAAACCCTAGCTCTTAGAGCACCAAAATTACTTGGAAACCCCCTTTGAATTTTGACAATCTTCCTTGCGCAATTACTTTTTCCATGTGAATAGAAGTTGTTGTGGATGATAATAAGAACCCATAGCAACAAAAACCACTTCCAAATATTAAGAATTGAAAGAGTTACGAACTTGTGATCCAGAAATCAAGAACTTGTCCAATTAGGTCAAACTTCTTCAATCAACCCTTGCATGTTTTGACATTCTTTGACAAATTGAGGCATGATGAATCATAGTAGTCCTTGCCATGATACTACTTTAAAGCATCTTTAATAATGAAGCTTGAATCTCAATTAAGATTTATTGAAGAAGGCATGGAAATAAACTCATAAACATATGAATCAACTTGATGAAATGTGTTGTACCCTCACCTATAGGATCATCAATTAGAGAAAACACTCATTGTATTTGTTAGTTAAAAATTAATCAATAAAAAACAAATATGATCACAATATACAAATCAAGGTTCTTGGTGATCCCTCATGAGCAAACCTAAAGATAGGGAGAAGAGCCAAATCCTAGTGTGATCTTGTTGTGACTGAGTTGATATGAGATAATAGAGGAATCTTAGGGCCAAAAATTGGGGTACATATATGAATTCATGCAATCACAAAACCAGTGAGGCAAGTATATGAGTTTTTATGCCCTTTTGATCATTGCAATTGATCCAACCTTACCCTATGGTGTTCCTGGAAGTGAATGGAACAACTAGTTTATGGTAAAAGTGGTTTCAAGCTAGGGTTTCAACATTGTGCCAAACAAACACATAGACAGTGCTTTTTTGGCCATAAATAGTGCTTTAAAGCACTGCCTAAACCAACGCTGCTATAAGTAAATGCAGCGCTTTAGATTAATGTAAAAGCGCTGCTATATGTCTCCTTTAGGCAGCACTTTTACTTTAAAAGCACTTTCTTATACACCACTTTAGCAGCGCTTTCTCTTTTGAAGCGCTTTCTTATGTACCCCTTTAGCAGGACTTTCTCTTTAGACAGCGCTTTTGATTATCTTTTAGGCATCGCTTTGGACAGTGCTTTTCTTTAAAAGCGTTGTCTTTTCCCCACTTTACGCAGCACTTTCCCATTTTATGCAGCGCTTTTCCCCACTTTAGACAACGCTTTTCTCATTAAGCGTTGTCTAATGTTCATAATTTTTTTTAAATATTAGACTTATTTTCACTTACAGAAAGCGCTGTCCAATATCTACAATAAATTTTCACCAGATTTTCACCATATTTTGCACCAGGTTTTCACCATATTTTACACCAGATTTGGTATCTTCAATCCAATATAAATGCACCAAAATTGCATATACAAAAAATCTACATGTATATAATTGATGATATATACAACAGCTTGAAAATTGATGATACAACTTGAAAATTCTAAAATTCTAAATTGATGTTTAATCTACATATTACTATCTTCGAGAATTTCTAAAAAAAACAACAACAATGAACTTGTTAGGTCTATCTTCTACATCTGCACCTATAACCTGAAACAAAACCAAAAGATCAAAATTCATACCATGATAAAACAAAAATTTATTCGAATTTATACTCAAAACTCGAAAGTTATACTCAAAATTCTCATCAATGAAAGAAAGACAATATACCTTATAAAATACTCAACTCCATAATGAATTGACACCATTCCTCCACAAGTTCATCCAATTGAACTTTTGAGTAATGAGCACAATTGAATTCGTCAAAGTACTACATAGTAATATAACATAGTATGTGATTTAGTTAAAACACTGTGTCATTTTATGAGAAATATTAAAATAATTATGAAGTTACAAATTCATACCATGGATGGAATCTCTATTCGGTCTAAAAGAAGTGTTTCTTTCATAAACCTCAAGATGAAATAAACGCAATCTATATCGTTACATTGACGAGGACACTACACATGGAAAGAAAATACACACACACACACACACACACACACACACACACACACACACACACACACACACACACACACACACACACACACACACACACACACACACACACACACACACACACACACACACACACACACACACACACACACACACACACACACACACACACACACACACACACACACACACACACACACACACACACACACACACACACACACATATATATATATATATATATATATATATATATATATATATATATATATATATATATATATATATATATATATATATATATATATATATATATATATATATATATATATATATCAGGATATACCCCTTAACTTGTTTTATCAAGTATTGTCATTAATATAATCAAAATTGTGAAAATATACCTGCACTCTAATCCACGTAATGATGTTGGCTCTACTCTTTGGTACTTAAATACCTCTTTGTGATCGAAAAGCTTGTAGAACACTATAATAAAATATAAACGACTATTTGGAACAATCTCACATAGATAAATAAATATACAAATGAATATTTAGAACAATCTCACTTACGTATCAATCATCTTCTTCAAATCTGGATATGTTGTACAATCATTGTATAACGAATCCAGTTAGTATACAATTTCTCTTACAGGATTAATCGCAAGCAACAACCAATGTCCATTGTAAAATTAAACAAATGTTAGATGGAAAGTTTCTACATAACGTCAAAAAATGAAAAATTATAATAGATGAAATTAGGATGAAAATCTAACTTGTTTCCAGTGTTATATGGTAAAATAACAACTTTTATGTATCTTTGCTGGCCACAAATAAACCGAATACATATGATATGACATCATCTGGTTTTGTTACGATTAACCATGCGTTGATGGTGTTGGGAGATAAGAAAGTGAATCGTTCTTCCAATCCACGCGGGCGCATCACGTGACGCCCGTAATTTAATTAATTATTTAATTAAATTATTTTTGGAATATTTGAGAAGATGTGTTGTAATTAATTGGATTTAATTATTTTATTAAGTTGTGAAATAATATTAGAAGTATAATATTATTTGATGTGGGCTTGTTTTTAAGGAATGAAAGTAGTAATAAGGGGGTGTATTAGTTTTAAGCCCAATAAGGAGTTAAGAGAATAATAGGTTATTTTATTGTTGTTAGAAGGAGTATAAAGAGAAGAGGCAGTAGAAGAATAAGGATTGAGAAGAAGAATGTGAAGCTACTGGAAAAAGAGGGAAAATGGCATAACGAGGTTTTGACCGGAAGATTATAGAGCGACCTTCAATCCAAGGTAAGGGTGGGGTTCTGACTCTATAATTGGGTTCATGATGATTGATATGTGGGGTTAGAGGTGATTATTGTCTTGTTCATGAATTGAATGTTTATGATGTTGTATGATATGAAATTGATGAATTATAGATCAGTAATGATGTTTCGGTGCTGTTTAATTGACATAGAATTATAGGATAATTGTAAGTGATGATTATCTATGATTAGATTAAGTTTTTAGGGTGAAAAATATGAAACCCGTAGTGAAAACGCAGAGAAAATCGGATAATTTATGCAGGATGTAACAGGATGCGTCGACCCCAAATGCTATGTGTCGATACATGAAGGTTGAGAGACTCAGGATGAGTCGACACGAAGGGCCTTGCGTCGATACATGAGTGATTTTAGACTCAGGATGAGTCGATCCATAGGAGCATGTGTCGATACATGTTGTGTGTTAGACCCAGGATGAGTCGATCCAAGAGAGGATGCGTCGACTCATGTTGCGGGTTTGGTGCAGTACGCATCGATCCAAGAGGTTTTGCATCGACCCATGTTGTCTGATTTTTGGCAGATTCAGTTTGGAAATGCTGTAACTTGAGTTTTAGGATGTTGTTTGAGATGTCGTTCGAAGCGTTGAATAGCTAATGGGATGAGCTTTATTCTAGAGGATTAAAATGAAGAGTAGGAAGAATAACCCTAGTAATCCCAATTAGGACTAGAGTTAATTCCCGCGTTAATCGTTATGTTGGTTTTTATGCAGAATGATGAGGATGAAATGTTTATAGGCTGTTGTTTGATTTGTAACAGTAGGAGTAACGATAGTAATGGTGTAAGATTACATATTAACGGTGTGAATTACTGTCGTATTAATGTACAGCTGAGTTATTGATGAGATTTTATTAATGATGTTGTGATGATAATTTATGATGAATAAATGATGTTTGATGAATAAATGATGTTTGATGAATTATTATGAATGATATGAGATGTTTGATGAAGAGATATTGAGATGCTTTTGAGATGTAGGCCTTTGGCCAACGATGATGTTGTATTGAGATGTTATTAATTGTGACGTTGTTATTACATTCATGATTATGTCGCATACATTGCATTCTAAGATGGAGCTTATGATCGTTGAGATGGCCTGTATTGGCGAATATTGAGATGAAGGCTTATGCCTTGTTGATGCCTCTATTAATTTGCAAATTTTGGAGATGGGAGTTCTGCTCCAAATGGTACCACATGCATTTGCATAGTATTGAGTCGCATTATATGACTGCATAAAGAAGTGTGTATTGATGTGGTGAAGGTGTATTATTATTGTTGATTATGAGATGAGAAGTGGTGATGTTATGTGATCTAATTTAATATATTAATTATCATGCGCTTTATTATATTGTTAGATATCTCACCCCTTCTGTTTGAATGTTTCCCTTATGTTGGTAACGTGCAGGTAACCGAGAGCGAAGGCTGTATACCTTCAGTAGTTTCGAGTCAGTGTCATTGCTCTGATATGTAACACTCGGGGGAGATGAACGCTTGTTGCTTTTGATTGTTGATTATTCAGTTGTTGAACTTTAAGTTGATTATTATTTAGTATTGTTTGTTTGAAGTTGTTGTAATAGTGATGAAGATGTTATTAAGAATTCCGCTGCGTAGATGTTGAATTATTTAATCAAAGATGTTATGATGATGTTTCATCTGATGTTTTAAAAGTGTTATATATCCATGATGAATGCAATGAATTTTGATAAAATAATTTGTGGCATCCCGATTCGTTTGCATGATATGATTTTATAACTCTGATTTATTTATATAATTTTCCGGGGTAGAATTGGGGTGTTACACATCACTTTGTCATACAGAAACCTTAAATAAAAAACATCATTAAAATTAGACTATATTCGTTGAAATGAGTAAATAAATTTTTCATTTAATTAAACAAAGTTGATCGGAGTATACCTGATGTATGTATCGATAACACCGAGGCCTAAAGTCGAATGTTGAAAAACTTGATCCATATCTTCTCTACCAATTGCTTCCATGTACTCATAACCAAAAATTTCTTCCGGCATGGGTATAAGACGAGTACCACCAATTGGAATATTTGTTATTCCTATATATGTCCGAAGGCACGACCTATACTGAGAAGTAGGTTTTTTTGGTAGTCATGGTCTTCTTACCCCTATTGACTTGATCAATCTCTTTAGCATGCATCTAAATATCATACAATTAATTAGGTGAAGTATAAGATCATTTTATGCATAAATATCATATAATTGTGTTATACTTCTTTTTTGATGCAACTGACTCGGTTTGCCTCATCATCCCCTTATCTTTTGATTTGGGTTTTGTAGGAGTCTAACATTACCATGTAAAAAAATGTACGTAAAATGCTCATAAAAACATTGAATACTCAAAGGTTCATAATGGTTTTAAGCATACCTCATCATCTACGTGAATGAGGCTTCACGGCCATGCAACATACGCACCTACTGCCTCTCCCACCAATGTCGCATCAGAAATATCGTTTGGTATTGGTAATAACGCAACCCCCTCTAAAGCAATATCAATTGATACCTTCAAATATCCAGCAGGGAGCGGTTTATGGTGAAGTACTTCTCACAAAGTATTATGCACTTTCTCCTTTCCAACCATCCGATAAGTCGGTGACGATAAATAGAGTTGATAGGGTGAAATGCCCTAAAACCAATAATAGAACGTATACCTATTGGTAGAAACTGTTCCATTATGACATGCCAATCATGTGTCTTTAAACTCTTTAACTTGAGGTCTTTCATAGACACAAGTCTTCTGATATCTGAAGAGTATCCTTCAGGAACTTTAACTTCACTTAGAAACTTACATAATAGTTTTTTCTCCTTTCTAGATAGAGTATGAGCAGAAGGTGGTAGATATGTTCATCTTCCTTTCTTCACGGGTCCTAATTCAGTTCTTATTCCTATCTTTACCATGTCCTCTCTTACTTTAAGGACATCCTTAGACTTTCCTTTTATATTGAGTAATATATCAATAACACTTTCAAATACATTTTTTTAATATGCATAACATCGAGAAAATGTCTCACATACAAAGACTTCCAATATGGAAATTAAAAAAAAATCGACCTCTTCTTCCACCCACCTTTGACAACCGTATATGCAAAAGGCTTGCCAAACTGAGTACACACATCTTTCACCTTTTCAAAAATTTGGTCACCTGACAATGCAGGTGGAGCTTTACGTTGTTCGGTGTCTCCATTGAATGCTTTTCTCCACCCACGGTAGTGATGTTTAGAATTTAAGAATCTACGATGACCGAGAAAGATATTCTTCTGACAAAGGTCCAATCTCATTGTATCGATTCCATCTTCACAAACAGGACACACTTTTTGACCTTTAATGTTATACCCTGATAGATTCCCGTATGCTAGAAAATCATTAATTGTGCCAACCAACATCACCCTCAAATTGAAACTTTGTTTCCTATATCCATCATAAACCTCCACACCGTTCTTCCACAAAATCTTTAAATCTTCGATCAAAGGTGTCAAGTATACGTCTATGTCATTCCTTGGTTGTTTAGGCCCAGAAATTAACATAGACAACATCATTTACTTACGCTTCATACATAGCCATAGAGGTAGGTTATAAATCATAAGAATCACAAGCCATGTGGTATGTCAGATACTTTTAAGACCATGCGGGTTCATTCCATCCATAGATAATGCCAAGCGAAGGTTTCTTGCTTCTTATCCAAAATCAGGAAAATCATTATCAACTTTTTACCACTGTGGTGAATCTGCCGGATGTCGATACTTTCCATCAATAATTCTTTCATTTATGTGCCAAGTCAAGTGTCTTGCATCGGTTTCACTATGAAACATGCGTCTAAATCTCAGAATTATAGGAAAATACCATAAGACTTTTGCCGGAGACAATTTTTTCTTATATCGAGATAAACCGCATTTAGGGCACTCATTTAACAATGCATATTCATTTTGAAACAAAATGAAATCATTTGGACAAGCATGTATCTTATCATAGCTCATGCCAATAGAGCTCGACATTTTTTTGGCCTCATAGGTTCGATTAGGAAGAACATTATCCTCCGGAAGCATATCTCTCATAATAGCTATTAACTCTGTGAAACTTTTATCCAACCATCCATTGCCCGCCTTTAAGTTGTACAACTTTAATATCACAAACAATCTTGTGAATTTAGTGCAACCTTTATACAACGGTTTCTCTGCGTCTCTTACCAACCTCTCAAACATTTTAGGACAATCCTGAATATCTTCTTCAAGTGCTTCTGCAATCTCTTCGACTCGATCACAATCGTATGTAACTTCGATCATAATCTCTTCAACATTCTCGTTACTTTTCTCACCATGGAATATCCAACATGTGTAACTTCGATCAATTCCACGCCTCAATAAATGTGATTGCAACCCAAATACATCAACCCGACCCATAAAACAACAACTTAAGCAAAGACATTTCATTCAATTGGCATCTTCGGCGTGTTTGAAATTCTGGTATCAGATATGTGATGTCGAATGAGATGTCATGACACAAATATCTGTTTGCAAGTAAGGTGTAGTAAAATAAAATCAGTAAAATAAAATCAATAAAAACACAAAAGGTTGTTCACCCAGTTCAGTGTACAACAACACCTACTCTGGGGGCTACCAAGCCAGGGACAAGTTCACTAAATAGTATCAATTCATAGACCCTCAGTAAACAACCAGTTTACGATCTAATCACTTAATCAATACCCAAGCTAAACTTCTACCTAAGACTCACGTAGGTATGAGGCCATCCTAAAATCCCTTCAATCACTTACAATGAAGAACTTAACAAAATTAATAAGTTTGAAACACTTCAATCATTCAATGCTTAAAATATTATGAATGATACACAATTAACAACCCAAATAACAACTCAAGTACTTAAACTAATACTTAGACTGTATTACAAATAACAAGCCTAAACTTCTAATCAGAAAGAAAGTATTCTTCTTTAAAAATTACTTATCTTTGAATAAGGAAGTGAGTCCTTATATATGTGCAGCTTTGGGCTTGGGCTTGAAAACAAATATTCAAATATTTTGAATATTTCCATAAAAACAAGCCAAGATAAAATTATGCAATTTGAAAAATATTCCTCCATATTTTCCGCAGCCTATAGATCACGAATCCTGGATTTTAGAATGCTGAAAATCAAGAAACAAAAGACTTAACTGATTTTGGGCTGAGATCACTTCAGTAGGAAGATGTCAAGACATCTGCTTTGACATCATTCAAAATAGTTTTGCTCCAAATGTTAATACATTTAGCAAAATATTAACAAGTCATTGTTTTACCAAAATTTCTGCCAACAAACACTTACAAACTCTCCCTTTGGCAAATTTTGGCTAAAACATTGTTAAAGCATATTATCAGAGCAGCAACACAATTATCAGAGCATTATCAGGGAAGCTGTAAAAGCAAGGCAATAAAGACATACATTCAGTTAGCAGTTAGTTGTTAGCATAGGAAGATGTCAAACCATCTTCTGGGACATGAGGCTCCCCATCAAGTATTGAGCTCCCCCTTAATCAATGGTCAGTGGTCAGTCAGTGGCCAGTGGTTAGTCATTCACTCACTCACTTTCTCTCCCCCTTTTTAGTCATAATATGCCAAACAAACGAATGCATTCAAAGGAATATCAGTATTAGGGTACAGACCATAAAATTCAAATGTCAAGAACATGCAAGTTCCAAAAAAGAAACAAAGTGTTTAGAGAAACATTAAGTAGTCTAACTGTCATCCTGACCAGTTGACTTGGTTGAACCAGAAATTCTTTCCACACTGGAGTCTTCATCTTCAGAGCTCACTGCATCATCAAAGTTGATATCCTTCTGCAGGACCTTGGTCATATTTTCAAAGATTTGCTTCCTAGCCGAGCTCACTTTGATCACATCATCTAATTCCTTGCAGGATTCCCTTAGTTCATTGATCATTTCATCCTTAGTGGAGGCCTTTTCAGCAAGAGCAGATGTTAAAACAATGTCTGGGACATGTTTTCTTGAAAAGAGCTTAAAATGAAGGGTCAAGGTGTAACACCCTAATTCTACCCATAAATTATAAATAAATCAGAGTTATAAAATCATTCACGCAAACGAATCAGGATGCCACAAATTCATCATTAAAAACTCATTGCATTCATCATGGATATATAACACTTTAAAACTTTGGATGAACCATCAACATAATACTTTAATTAAATAATTCAACAATTTAAACATCTACGCAGCGGAATTCTTAATAACATCTTTATCATCGCTACAGCAACTTCAAAATAACATATACTTAATAATAATCAACTTAAAGTTCAACAACTGAATAATCAACAATCAAAAGCAACAAGCGTTCATCCCCCCCGAGTGTTTTATATCAGAGCAATGACATCGACTCAAACTATTGAAGGTATACAGCCTTCACTCTCGATTACCTGCACGTTACCAACATCAGAGCAACATTCAAACATAAGGGGTGAGATATCTAACAATATAATAAAGTGTATGATAATTAATATATTAAATTAGATCACATAACATCACAACTTCTCATATTACAAACAGCAAACATCGTAACAAAATATCAACAATATACACATATACCACTTCAATGCACAACCTCTTTATGCAATAAAATAATGCGACTCAATACTATGCAAATGCATGTGGTACCATTGGAGCAGAACTCTCATCTCAAAAATTTCCAATTAATAGAGGCATCAACAAGGCATAAGCCTTCATCTCAATATTCGCCAATACAGGCCATCTCAACGAGCATAAGCTCCATCTCAAAATGCAATGTATGCGACACAATCATGAATGTAATGACAACATCTCAATACAACATCATCATTGGCCAAAAGCCTACATCTTAAAAGCATCTCAACATCTTTTTTATCAATATCATTCATCAACATCATTTATCATCATAAATCGTCAAACATAATTTATACATCATAATTCATCAAAACAAACTCTCATTAACATCATCTCATCAACAACTCAGTCGTACAGTAATACAATAGTAACTCATCAATTTCACAACGTTGGCCATATGCCTATAACAAAATATTGCCTATAATTAGTTAGTCAACTAAGGCTTACTTCTAGATTACCAAACCTCGGCATATTACTATTCTGTAATAACACACTGTCATCATCATTAATCCCACTGTTACAACTACACAGAAATCTCTAAACGTTTCATCCTCATCATTCTTCACAAAAACCGACATAACGATCAACACGGGAACTAATCTGATTCCTAACTTGGATACTAGGATTATCCTTCCTATTCTTCATTTTAATCCTTAATAATGAAGTTCATCGCATTAGCTATTCAACGCTTCAAACGACACCTTAAACGGAGTCCGAAAACTCAAGTTACAGCATTCTCAAACTGATTCTGCCAAAAACCAGACAACATGGATCGATGCATAACGCCTTGGGTCGACGCTTACTAAATTGAACTCGAAACACAAGTCGACGCATCCTCCCTTGTATCGACACATCCTGAGTCTGCAACTCTGCATGTATTGACACATGCTCCTACGTATTGACTCATCCTGAGTCTGAAAGCCCTCATGTATCGACACATGACTCCTTTGTGTCGACTCATGCTGAGTCTAACAACATTCTTGCATCGACACATAGAATTTGGGGTCGACACATACTGCTCTGCTAAGGGTATTTTCTGCGATTTTCTCTGCATTTTCACTACGGGTTCGATACCTTAAGCCCTAAAACATAATCTAATCATCACTTACAATTATCCTATAATTCTACATCAATTAAACAACACCAGGACATCATTATTCATCCAAAATTCATTGATTTTTCATCATACAACCTCATATACATTCAATTTATGAAAAAGACAACAATCACCTCTAACCCCACATATCAATTATCATGAACCCTATTATAGAGTCAGAACCCCACCCTTACCTTAGATTGAAGGTTGCTCTATAACTTCCAGTTGAATTCCCGTTCTACCGTTTTTCCTCTATTCCAACAGCTTCATGTTCTTCCCTTCAAACACTTATTTTTCTTACTGCTTCTTCGTTCTTGTTATTTATAACAATAATAAAATAACCTATTATTCTCTTTATTCCTTAATGGGCTTAAAATTAATACACCCCCTTATTGCTTCTATTCCTTTTAAACAAGCCCATAACAAAATAATATCATCCTTCTCATAATATTATTTCACCACTTAATAAAATAAATAATTCCAACTAATCACAACCCAACTTCACAAATATTCCAAAAACAATTTAATTAAATAATTAATTAAATTACGGGCGTTACAAATCTTCCCCACTTAGAATATTTTTGTCCTCGAAAATTTACCTTAATCAAACAACTCAGGGTAGGAGTCCCGCATCTTGCTCTCCAACTCCCAAGTCATGCTTTCACCTGCAGCTCCTAGCCAAACCACTTTAACCAAAGAAATATCTTTGCCCCTCAGAGTCTTTATTTCACGATCCGTGATTCGTACAAATACCGTCTCCACGGTAAGGTTATCCCATACTTGCATATCGTCCATATGAATCACATGAGATGGATCTGAAATATACTTCCAGAGTTGCGACACATGAAACACATCATGAAAATTCGAAAGATTAGGCGGTAAAGCCACTCTATAAGCAACATTCCCAACTCTCTCTGAAATCTTATATGGTCCAATAAAACGAGAAGTGAGCTTCTTAGACTTCAACGCTTGCCCAACATCAGTCACAAGTGTAACTCTCAAAAACACATGGTCACCCGCTTGAAATTCTAAATCCTTCCTTTGCTTGTCATGATAACTCTTATGTCTACTTTGGGAAGCTTTCATCTTTTCTCGAATAAACTTCACCTTCTCAGTAGTCTCACGAACAAGTTCAGGTCCAAGTACTACACTTTCACCAGATTCATGCCAACATAAAGGAGTTCTACATCTTCGACCATACAACGCTTCAAAAGGTGCCATCCCAATACTAGAATGGTAATTGTTATTATAAGTGAACTATATCAATGGAAGATAAGTATTCCATGAACCTCCCTGCTCAAGAACATATGCCCTCAACAAGTCTTCTAACGATTGAATAGTCCGTTCAGTCTGACCATCTGTCTTAGGATGATACGTGAACTCAACCTCAACTTAGAGCCCAACGCTTCTTGCAAACTCTCCCAAAAATCAGAAGTAAATCTCGGATCTCTATCTGACACAATGCACAAGGGAACACCATGCAGCTTCACAATCATACTAGTGTAAATCTCAACCAACTTTGACACTGGAAAACTGATGTTGATAGGAATAAAATGAGCCGACTTTGTAATCCTATCAACAATCACCCAAATTAAATCATGCCCTCTTAAAGTATTAGGTAACCCTATCACAAAGTCCATTGAAATGATATCCCATTTCCATTATGGAACTTCTAACGGTTGCATCAACCCTACTGGCTTCTGATGCTAAACTTTCGACTTATGGAAAGTCAAACATGCATACACAAACCGAGCCACATCACTCTTCATCCCAGGCCACCAAAACAAACCTTTCAAATCTTGATACATCTTTGTAGCTCCTGGATGAATACTCAGCTTACTTCTATGACTCTCTTCAAGTATCACTTTCTTCATCTCAGCATCATCAGGAATACAGATCCGGTTACAAAATCTTAACACACCTTACGCATCTAACTTAAAATCACCATTCTCAGACTGATCGATTCTAACCATCGAATCTACCAGTTTCACATCCAACTTCTGAGCTTCTCTGATATTGTCTATAAATTCATTATTAATCTTCAACATACCTATGATAACACTTCGCAGCATAACCTCTCAAACTAAGATCATATCTCTGAACTGCTCAATTAATTCCAACTCTTTAACCATCATTGCCGACATATGTAAAGTCTTTCGACTCAACGCATCAGCTACCACATTCGCTTTTCCTGGATGATAATTCAAACCAAAATCATAATCCTTTAACAATTCCAACCATCTTCGTTGCCTCATATTCAAATCCTTTTGATTAAAAATATACTTCAAACTCTTATGGTCACTAAACACTTCAAATCTAGAACCATAAAGATAATGCCTCCAAATCTTCAACACAAAGACAACTGCATCAAGCTCTAAATCATGCATATGATAGTTCTTCTCATGAGTCCTTAACTTCCTTGACACATAAGAAACTACCTTAACATTATGCATAAGCACACCTCCTAAACCCATCTTAGAAGCATCACAATACACCACAAAAGGCTCTCTTGGGTTAGGCAACGTGAAAATCAGAGCCGACGTCAATCTCTTCTTCAATTCCATAAAACTTTCTTCGCACTGAACATCCCACACAAAAGCTCTACCTTTACAAGTAAACTTAGTCAACGGAAGTGCCAACTTAGAAAAACCTTCGATAAACCTTCTATAGTAACCAGCTAATCCCAAGAAGCTTCTAATCTCAGTAGATGACCTCGGAATTTCCCATTGCAACCCAACATCAACCTTCAATGGATCTACAACAATGCCACTACCTAAGATCACATGACCAAGGAAACTAACCTCCTTTAACCATAATTCACACTTGGACAACCTTGCATACAACTTCTTCTCTTTCAAAACTTGCAATACTACTCTTAAGTGTTCTGCATGCTCTTCCTCTGACTTAGAGTAAATCAAAATATCATCAATGAACACCACTACAAACTGATCTAAATAAATATGGAAGATACGATTCACATATTCCATGAATACTCCCGGTGCATTAGTAACACCTAAAGGCATCACCGAATACTCATAATGTCCATAACGTATTCTGAAAGCCGTCTTCTGGATATCTTCATCCTTCACTTTAATCTGATGGTAACCCGACCTCAAATAAATCTTACTAAACACACGAGCATCCACCAATTGGTCCATCAAGTCATCTATTCTTGGAAGCAGATACTTGTTCTTAATCGTCACTTTATTCAACTGTCTATAATCAACACAAAGCCTCATACTTCCATCTTTCTTCTTTACTAACAACACTGGAGCACCCCACGGCGATACACTGGGTCTTACAAACTTCTTTTCAAGTAACCCTTACAATTGCTTCTTTAACTCTGACAATTCAGATGCAGACATCTTGTATGGTGCCATAGACACAGGTCTGGTACCAGGTACAAGATCAATAGAAAATTCAACTTCCCTCTCCGGCGGTACATCAGGAATCTCATCAAGGAAAACTTCAGGAAATTCACACACAACCTGCAATTCCTTAATTATAGCTTGAGTCTCTACAGATAGCGACGCCATCAACAAGAACATATGTGCTTCTTCTTTCACCAACTTCCTCAACTGTTTAGCAGACGACAGACCATCTTCCTCTTCTTCAGGAGTAGAAAACCTCACAGACTTGTCATAACAGTTAATATGAACATGGTTATGCTCTAACCAGTTCATACCCAAAATCACATCCAAACCTCTTAACGGTAAACAAACCAAATCAATAAAAAAGTATTTGTCGAAGATCGACAAAGGACACTTAACACACACAAAAGAAGTAGTCACCGACCCCTTGGCTGGAGTATCGATGACCATTTCTCCATTCAAAGAAGACAACATAAGACCCAATCTTTTAACACAATCAGCAGCATTAAAATGATGAGTAGCACCGGTATCAATAATAGTAATTAAAGGAGTACTATTAATTAAACATGTACCTCTGATAAGTCTGCCCTCAGTAGCTGCCTGATCCTCAACCAAAGCAAACACTTTACCACTTGCCTGCGCCTTCCTTGGTTTCTGACACTGGCTACCAATGTGCCCTTCTTCTCTACAATTGAAACAAATCACATACTTATGTTCACACTCAGATACAACATGTCCGTTCTTACCACAATAGAAACACCTCTTCACTTCAGTAGTACACACATTACTCTTATGCCCAGGTTTTCCATACTTAAAGCAAACCACACCAGTAGGAGCATCTCCCCCACTAGTCCTCTGACCTTGAGCAACTTTCTGTTTATCTTTACCAGTTGGGGCATCATAAGGCTTACCACGATTCTGTTGGTGCTTACCCCTCGTATCACTGATAATCTTGTAATGAGCATTATTATCCTCCTCATAAATCCTGCAACTATCAACCAAATCCGCAAAGACACGGATCTTCTGGTATCTAATCGCCTTCTTTATCTCGGGGCGCAACCCATTCTTCAAATTTGATACACTTCAAAAGCTCAGCATTCGCTTCACCGTAATGCGGATAAAACTTCGACAACTTGGCAAACTTGACAGCATACTCAACAACAGATATTTCCCTTGCTTCAGCTCAAGGAAATCAATTTCCTTCTTACCACGAACATCTTCAGGAAAGTACTTCCTCAGAAATTCCCTACGGAACACAGCCTAAGTGACATTCTCACCTGCAGCTTCCATCTTCTGACAAGTCTCTAGCCACCAGTCATCAGCCTCGACTGCTAGCATATGAGTACCATATCGAACCTTCTGCGCTGGAGTGCAATCCATCACACGGAATATTCTCTCAATCTCTTTCAACCACTCCAATGCTCCGTCAGGATCATACTTTCCCTTGAACGTAGGAGGATTCTCTCTCTGGAAAGTCGCCAAACTACGAGATCCAGCATTCCCGTCAGTATTCGGCTGATTTTCCATCGCATGAGCCATTACTTCTAAAGCAGAAGCAAGTGCAGCATCATTCCTTCCAGCCATCTCAACTTATCACTATAACATAAAAAACGGTTAGAACTCAAATTAGCAATACTCGATTGTTAGACAGCTACGACTCAACGACAAGGTCAGACCAACCTTTTGCTCTGATACCAACTTTGTAACACCCCAATTCTACCCGGCAATTATAAATAAATCAGAGTTATAAAATCATTCATGCAAACGAATCAGGATGCCACAAATTCATCATTAAAAACTCATTAAATTCATCGTGGATATATAACACTTTAAAACTTCGGATGAACCATCAGCATAATACTTTAATTAAATAATTCAACAATTTAAACATCTACGCAGCGGAATTCTTTCTTTGTCATTGCTACAGCAACTTCAAAACAACACATACTTAATAATAATCAACTTAAAGTTCAACAGCAGAATAATCAACAATCAAAAGCAACAAGCGTTCATCCCCCCGAGTGTTACATATCAGAGCAATGACACCGACTCGAACTATTGAAGGTATACAGCCTTCTCTCTCGATTACCTGCATGTTACCGACATCAGGGCAACATTAAAACAGAAGGGGTGAGATATCTAACAATATAATAAAGTGTATGATAATTAATATATTAAATTAGATCATATAACATCACCACTTCTCATATTACAAACAGCAAACATCGTAACAAAATATCAACAATATACACATATACCACTTCAATGCACAACCTCTTTATGCAATCAAATAATGTGACTCAATACTATGCAAATGCATGTGGTACCATTGGAGTAGAACTACCATCTCAAGAATTTTCAATTAATAGAGGCATCAACAAGGCATAAGCCTTCATCTCAATATTCTCCAATACAGGTCATCTCAACGAGCATAATATACATCTCAAAATGCAATGTATGCAACACAATCATGAATGTAATGGCAACACCATAATTGAAAACATCTCAATACAACATCATCGTTGGCCAAAAGCCTACATCTTAAAAGCATCTCAACATCTTTTTCATCAACATCATTCATCAACATCATTTATCATCATAAATCGTCAAACATAATTTATACATCATAATTCATCAAAACAAACTCTCATTAACATCATCTCATCAACAACTCAGTCGTATAGTAATACAACAGTAACTCATCAATTTCACAATGTTGGCCATCGGCCTATAATAAGATATTGCCTATAATTAGTTAGTTGACTAAGGCTTACTTCTAGATTACCAAACCTCGGCATATTACTATTCTGTAATACCACACCGTCATCATCATTAACCCCACTGTTACAACTACACAAATCTCTAAATGTTTCATCCTCATTATTCTTCACAAAAACCGACATAACGATCAACACGGGAACTAATCTGATTCCTAACTTGGATACTAGGATTATCCTTCCTATTCTTCATTTTAATCCTTAAGAATGAAGTTCATCGCGTTAGCTATTCAACGCTTCGAACGACACCTCAAATGGAGTCCGAAAACACAAGTTACAGCATTCTCAAACTGATTCTGCCAAAAACCAGACAACACGGATCGATGCATAACGCCTTGGATCGACGCGTACTGAACTGAACTCGAAACATGAGTCAACACATCCTCCCTTGTATCGACTCATCCTGAGTCTGCAACTCTGCATGTATCGACACATGCTTCTATATATGGACTCATCCTGAGTCTGAAAGCCCTCATGTATCGACACATGACTCCTTCGTGTCGACTCATGCTGAGTCTAACAATGTTCTTGTATCGACACATAGTATTTGGGGTCGACACATACTACTCTGCTAAGGGTATTTTCTGTGATTTTCTCTGTGTTTTCACTACGGGTTCCATACCTTAAGCCCTAAAACATAATCTAATCATAGATAATCATCACTTACAATTATCCTATAATTCCGCATCAATTAAACAACATCAGGACATCATTATTCATCCAAAGTTCATAGATTTTTCATTATACAACCTCATATACATTCAATTCATGAACAAGAAAACAATCACCTCTAACCCCACATACCAATTATCATGAACCCTATTATAGAGTCAGAACCTCGTCCTTACCTTGGATTGAAGGTCGCTCTATAACTTCCGGTTGAATTCACGTTCTGCCGTTTTTCCTCTATTCCAACAGCTTCACGTTCTTCCCTTCAAACCCTTATTCTTCTTACTGCTTCTTTTTTCTTGTTATTTCTAAAAATAATAAAATAACCTATTATTCTCTTTATTCCTTAATGGGCTTAAAACTAATACCCCCCCCCCCCCCTCTTTGCTTCTATTCCTTTAAAACAAGCCCACAACAAAATAATATCATCCTTCTCATAATATTATTTCACCACTTAATAAAATAAATAATTCCAACTAATCACAACACAACTTCACAAATATTCCAAAAACAATTTAATTAAATAATTAATTAAATTACGGGTGTTACACAAGGCAGACTCCCTCTTGCACACAACATTATTTCCACTTAGGATTCCAGGATGCTAATTTAGGATAATTCCACAGAGGAGGGAAGGAAAAGCAATTTCCATCTTAATGGCACAAGTTCATGCATGTTTGATGGTCTGATCAAAGATATAAGTCCCATAATTAAAAAAAATTGGTTTCCAATAGCATAAATGAACTTTCCTAAATCAATGGAGATGGTTGAAGTGTGATTAGTGGGAAACCGATTTGCAGCTCCAATCCTATGTAAAATTGCATATTTTACACTCAGTTTGCTGACAGGAAGTTTTTTTTTCATTGGCCACTCACTTACTTGATTAGTAGTAATGGTTCTACACACTTGATTGTCTGTTACTTCCAGCTCACAACATGCATCTTCAGACCTATCTAGAAATTTGTTTATAATGGAAGGAGAAAATTCTACACACTTTCATCTTAACAAAACGCTTTCTATATTCCTTACTCTTATGGTCAGCACAGTCAACAGGAATATTAACAATGAACTGCTTAACAAGAGTTTCATAGTAATTTACAACCCTTGTAACTATTTTCATCAGTCCAACATAGGAGATCGGCTCCATGATTTCCTTACTTTCCAAGGCACGAGCTCCTAGTTCTCTCTCCAGGGCAATCCTTATTTGATACACATACTTCCACTTCTCAGCATTCCCAACAAAGTGAAAGGAGATGTTGTCAAGTGGGGCATCAGGAACCCTAACAAAAAAAATCTTATTTGCATACTTTTTGATAGGAGAGATGTCCTGGACATCTTGCTCGACATCATACTCAGAGTCAGTCTCTTCAATCAGAATAACTTTCTTCTTACTCTTGGTCCTTTTTACAGCATCCTCATCATCATCAGTAGAGGTAACAAGGTCTAACTTCTCTCTTGCTAGATGGAAGGACCACTTTACTTCCAGCTTTTAGGGGTCCATACATAATTTTCTTCTTGACTGTTTTGGGAGGGGTGTGACACTTACATATTTCACTTTCCTGGACTTTAGCCTTCTTGCAATACCAGGTACAACATTAGTGATGAGCTTATTGTCAGAGAGCTCTTCTACATTGACTATATTGTCAGCATTTTAATCTTCTCCGTCCTTGGAGGCAGCAGCATCTTCTTTAGAGGGAGATTTTTCTTCAACATTTTGTTCAACATTTTGATAAACATCTTGATCAACATCTTCTTCTTCTACTTCTTTTAGGGCATAGGTAGCAAGCTTCTCAAGTTTTCTAGCAGCAACATCTTTCTTGGATGATTCAGCAGCATCATTTTTAGGATTACTTCCTTTGTCAGTAGAAAGAGGCATGATAGCAAGGGGAGTAGAAATCACAGGCACAACAAATCTTTCATTTAAAACTCTATCCATAAGCCTTATGATGCTTCTATCAACATTGACAATTTCTTCTTCAGTTCTATTGTCAATAGTATAAGAGGAGTTACCTTTATCATCTTTAGATTTCTTAGTTGGTGATGATCTAGGTTTCTTGACCTTTTTATCAAGCGGAGGGATCAGTGATAGAGGAGTAACATCTAGTACTCTGTCAAGAGAAAGATTTTCATTTATAGGTTTTGAGAAAGATGATGTGTGATGTTGAGACATGTTTGGAAAATTTCTGGCAAGGAGATGAGGAATGACAAGGGTTCTTCTTCTGTTGAGGAGAATGAAGAGTTTGTGAAAGTAGAGGGAAGAAATGTAGTAGTGTGTGGGAAACAATTTTAGGCAGTCTTGTAATGATTGTTTTCTAAAATTTATTTGTTGGAAACACAAACAATATAATATCACTTTAATGATATTCCCACACACTTTTAATTGCTACAAACCCTCATATAAACATATCCCTAATTTTCTTCTTAAATTCTCAAATTGATTAGTATCCAAATCCTTTGTGAAGATGTCAGCTAGTTGCAATTCAATGTCTACATGTTCTAAGCCCATAATCTTTTCTTCAACAATCTCTCTTATGAAGTGATGACAGATGTCAATATGCTTGGTCCTGCTATGTTGAATAGGATTCTTTGAAATTTTTATGGCGCTTAAACTGTCATAGAATAATGTCATGACATATTGTTTGACATTGTATTCTGTTAACATTTGTTTCATCCAAACCAATTGAGAATAATTGCTTCCTGCAGCAATGTACTCGGCCTCAGCAGTGGATAGAGACACAAAATTTTTCTTCTTGCTGAACCAAGATATGAGGTTATCTCCCAGAAAGAAGCATCCTCCTAATGTACTCTTTCTATCATAAGCACTCCCTGCCCAATCAGCATCACAAAAGCCAGTTAAGGCAGAATTTGATCCATGAGAGTAGATCATACCATAGTCACTTGTCCCATTCACATATTTGAGAATCCTATTTACATGGTTTGCATGACTAACTTTGGGATCAGCTTGATATCTTACACACACCCCTACAGCAAAGGCAATGTCTGGTCTGCTAGCTGTGAGATATAGAAGACTCCCTATCATGCTTCTATAGAGACTTTGATCTACACTTACTCCTTTTTCATCTTTAGTCAACTTCAGATGTGTGGGAGCAGTGGTTCTTTTGTGAATTGCATTCTCCATTCCAAACTTCTTTACTATATTCCTGGCATACTTGCTCTGAGATAAAAATATGGAGTCTTTCATTTTTTTAACTTGCATACCAAGAAAATGGGTTAATTCACCAACAAGACTCATCTCAAATTTAGACTGCGTCTGCTTGACAAAATGTTGAACCATCTCATTTGACATCCCACCAAATACAATATCATCAACATAGATTTGAGCATTCATAATCTTCCCTTCTTATTCTTTGACAAAGAGAGTCTTGTCTATACCATCTTTCCTATATCCATTCTCCCTAAGGAATATTGTCAGTCTCTCATACCAAGCTCTTGGAGCTTGCTTTAATCTATAAAGAGCTTTCTTCAGTTTATAGACATGTTTAGGAAAACTTGGATCAATAAATCCTTTTGGTTGTTCAACAAAAACTTCTTCATTCAGGTATCCATTCACGAAGGCACTTTTTATATCCATTTGAAACAATTTAAATTTCAAAATGCATGCAACTCCTAACAGTAGTCTGATTGATTCAAGTCTAGCCACGAGAGCAAAGGTTTCATCAAAGTCCACTCTTTCAATTTGAGTGTATCCTTGAGCAACTAACCTTTCCTTATTTCTAGTGACCACCCTTTTTTCATCGGATTTATTCTTGTATACCCATTTAGTTCCAATCACATTTGTCCCTTCAGGTCTTGGGACCAGATCCCAAACTTCATTCCTACTGAATTGTTCCAGCTCCTCTTGCATAGCATTAGTCCAGTACTCACCAGTTAGGGCCTCTTTGAAGTTCTTAGGCTCAATTTTTTATACAAAGTAAGAGTTTGAAATCCCTTCTCTTGATTTGGTAGTAACTCCCTTGTTTGGATCTCCTATGATGAGCTCCTTATGATGATCTTTTTGAGTTCTGATTGAAGGTCCTTTATTGAGCTGACTAGGCTGGGGATCTTCTTGAGGAGGATTAGAATCAATACTTGTGTCATTTGATTCAGTTGGACTATCAGGAAAAGATGTTTAAGCATCTTCTGAGACATCTTCTTCAATATTCCATCCTCTATCATCAATAGTAACATTTATTGACTCCATCATTACTTTGGTTCTGGAGTTAAACAGTATGTATGCTTTGATGTTTGTAGAGTATCCCAGGAATATTCCTTCATCAATCTTAGGATCCATCTTCCTCATTTGTTCACGATCAGCTAAGATGTAACATTTACTTCTAAAAACATGAAAGTATTTTACAGTTGGTTTTCTTCCCTTCCATATTTCATATAAAGTGGATGAAGTGCCTTTCCTTAGAGTGACTCTATTATGAATATAGCATGCAGTATTCATAGCTTCATCCCAAAAGTGGTAGGGTAGCTTCTTAGCATGAATCGTGGCTCTGGCAGATTCTTGGAGAGTTCTATTCTTGCATTCTACAATCTCATTCTGTTGGGGAGTAATGGGAGAAGAGAATTCATGGCTGATTCCTTAAGAAGAGTAAAACTCAGCAAATTTTTTATTCTCAAATTCTTTTCCATGATCACTCCCGATTCTTTATGACGTGACTTTCCTTTTCCCTTTGAAGTCATTGACAAATATCTTTAAACACTTCAAAAGTTTCTTATTTTTCTCTAATAAAGCTTATCCATGTGTATCTAGAAAAGTCATTTACAACAACATAGGCATAATTCTTACCACCAAGACTTTCAACCTGCATAGGTCCCATCAAGTCCATGTGAAGAAGTTCCAATACTTTTGATGTAGTAAGATGTTGAATCTTATGATGTGACATCTTAGTCTGCTTTCCAATTTGACAGTTACCACATATCCTTCCTTCTTCTATCTTGAGCTTAGGAATCCCTCTTCATACCTTTCAGATGCAAGTTCCCCAATTTTTTATGCCATAGTTTAACCTCCTTCTCTTTGGCTAAAACACATGTTGAGGAGAGGTTTAACTCTTGAGGAACCCATAGATAAAATTTGTCTTTAGATCTGATTCCTTTCATGACAACTTCATTCTTTTCATTGCACACAAGACATTCTTCTTTGTAGAAGTTAACTTTGAATCCTTGATAACATAGTTGTCTTATACTTATCAGGTTAGCTGTTAACCCTTTTACAAGTAACACATTATCAAGCTTAGGAACTCCTGAACAGTCAAGCTTGCCAACATCTTTGATTTCTCCTTTTGCTCCATCACCAAAAGTCACATAACTGGTGGAATGATATTTGACATCCACCAACAGATTCTTGACACATGTCATATGTCTAGAACAACCATTGTCAAAGTACCAGTCATCTTTGGTTGATACTCTGAGAGAGGTGTGAGCAATGATACTTCTAACATTGGACTTGGGAACCCACTGTTTCTTCTTTTTGTTGTTTTGGGGAATCTTATCATTTTTGGGAGGAGGAGAATTTTTAGGATACCCATACAGCTTGAAACAGAAGGGCCTTATATGTCCAAGCCTTCCACAATGATGACATTTCCAGGGCTGGGGATTCTCTTTGGTGTGATTAAGCTTTTGCTTCCCTTGATGACCTTTTTCTTCCCTTGATGTTTGGGGTACAACAGCTGCCCCTGTTCAATCTTCTTAAACTTGAAGAGTTATATTGGCGAGTCTGCCATTCGTGACTTGAAGGTGGAAGATGATTGAATACTAGAGAGCCCAAAAATTTGCACTCGATGATGTGGTGGTTGATTGTGTAGGGAATGGGCTTAAAAGATGCCATTTGGATAAATGATGGGTAGTTATTGGAGATGGTCTTATAGATGCCATTCAAAGGTGATTATTGATGGAAATTAGACTAAGCCTAAACTTGACTTTAATTGGAAAAGAATCAGAATAAATCTTGGAGCGATTTATCTGAACCAGAAGAAATGTCTACTAGAAAGAATCAGGATAAACCGTTGAGAGATTTAAACTGAACCAGTAGAGGTCTTAAATGAGTATCAGAATAATATTCATAAATGAATTATGTCTGACTCGTATCTGAGAGATGTATTGAGTGAGCGTCAGAATGACATCCATATCTGGGTCGTATCTGGACTGTATTTGAAAGGTATATTGAATGAGTGACAGAATGACATCCGAATCTGGATCGTATCTGGACTATATTTGAAGGAATCTGGAGTAAGTATCAGAATGTCAGCCATATCTGGATTGTATCTGAACTGTATCTGAAAGCTGAATCTGAATGAGTATCAGGATGGCATCTATATCTGGAGCATATATGAACTATATCTGAAAGCTGAATCTGAATGAGTATCAAGATGGAATCCGTATTTGGAGCGTATCTGAACTGTATCTGAAAGCTAGATCTGAATGAGTATCAGGATAGCATCCATATCTGGAGCGTATTTGAACTGTATCTGAAAGCTGAATCTGAATGAGTACCAGGATGACATCCGTATCTAGAGCGTATCTTAACTGTATCTAAAAGCTGAATCTGAATGAGTATCAGGATGGCATCCGTGTCTGGAGCGTATTTGTACTGTATCTGAAAGCGGAATCTGAATGAGTATCAGGATGGCATCCGTATCTAGAGCGTATATGAACTGTATCTGAAAGCTGAATCTGAATGAGTATCAGGATGGCATCTGTATCTGGAGCGTATCTGAAATGTATCTGAAAGTTGGATCTGAATGAGTATCAGGATGGCATCCATATCTAGAGCGTATCTGAACTGTATCTGAAAGATGAATCTGAATGAGTATCAGGATGGCATTCGTATCTGGAGGGTATCTGAACTGTATTAGAAAGCTGAATCTGAATGAGTATTAGAATGGCATCTGTGGCTGGAGCGTATATGAACTGTATATGAAAGTTGGATCTGAATGAGTATCAGAATGGCATCCGTGTTTGGAGTGTATTTGAACTGTATCTGAGAAAGAATTTGAATGAGTATCAGAATGGAATCCGTGTCTGGAGCGTATCTAAACTGTATATGAAAACTTTGAACATTGTTAATGGTAGCTGTTGATTAATCTTATCCTGAAAAAGGTAAAATGTTAGCTAATATGCAATGTTATGTTGTATGAAATGCACGGTATAATGCATTCGTGTTATCAATGTTTATGATATATGGGTGCGATGTATGTGCATGTGAGCTAATTCTGCTGTACTGCTATTGGATTGGGGAAAATAAATCCCTGTCCGCTGCTGAGGATATGGAGTATAAGTCTTCATGTTGTGAAGTTGAAGTGCTGATGAATTTCCCTTTAGAGAAATAAACTTTGTTGTAAGGGGAATGTCATGTACTGTTTGAAAAATCCTGGTCGAGGAATTCTGAAAAATTTGGCGGCTTCTACAGGGGATTGATAAACTGGAAGCTTTGTTCCGCTGGGGATTAAACTGCACACTGTGGGGAGTTTTATGGAGATAAACTTAGAGAGATTTCCCTATCCCTTAAAGCCATCAACGATTGTCTTTTGTTTTGTTTATTTGTAAACAATAATTATGTTCAAATGCATATGTTCAACAATTAATCATGGGACGTTTTTGTAAACAAAACACAAGCGAAAAGAAAAACAGATAGTTTCTGCACTTTCAAAAGGGATATCTTTGTATTGACTTTGAGTAAGTATTTTTGTACAACGAGACAAACATTCTAGTAAGAGAATGCCGTTATAAAAAATGAAAATTTTGATACAAAGAAAAGATAGCTATGTGCAATAATCCCATGGGGTTCCCATTCTGCTATAGCCTTCGTGTCTCTGAGCATCTTGTCTATTTGTTGCCTTGTTTGAAGATGATTGAATTGATCAGAACCTCTGAGTTTGTTAGTGGAAGCCAAAGGTTGTTCGTACGGTGATCCAACGGGACATAGTCATACGCTTTAATTCCCTAACTTTCCCTAGACCGCCCTTTTGGGTTTTTAGTCCACCGGGATACCCTTTTTTTCCCAAGCCGCCCTTTCAGGTTTTCAGCTTGCCGGGTGTACAGATTTTTTTTTGTTTTATCCCTAATTTTTGCCCGAACCTTTTTGGTTCACCGGGATGCCCTTGTTTTGCCTAGGTGCGTCAACCTAGCGAGTCTCTTATGCATAGTATCTTTTGAATATGTCTGCATTCGCAGGGTGCGGCAGGTCATCGCCATCCATGGTGGTCAAGATCATTGCTCCACCAGAGAATATGTTTTTGATTACAAACGGTCCTTCGTATGTAGGAGTCCATTTTCCCCATGGGATCACCTTGCGGTAGTATGATACGTTTGATCACCAGATCTCCAACTTGATACACTTGTCGTCTGACCTTTTTGTTGAAAGCCTTGATCATCTGTTTTTGATACATCTGACCATAACAGACACTAGTAAGCCTTTTCTCATCAATCAAGTTAAGTTGATCAAGTCGAGTCTGGATCCAATCTTCTTCATTCAACCCTGCATCCTTCATAATTCTTAGAGAGGGGATCTGAACCTCAATAAGCAAGACAACCTCCATGTCGTGTATTAGAGAGTAGGGTGTTGCCCTGGTTGATGTGCGAGCTGTGGTACGATATCCGTGGAGCGCAAATGGTAGCATCTCATGCCAGTATTTGTATGTGACTGTCATTTTCTGTATGATCTTTTTAATTTTTTTATTTGCGCCTTCGACAGCACCATTCATCTTCGATCGGTAATGGGAAGAATTATGATGTTGGATCTTAAATTGCTCGCACAAGGCGGTGATCATAGTATTGTTCAGGTTTGTACCATTGTCTGTAATGATCCTCTCCGGGATACCGTACCGACAGATGAGATTCTGCTTGATGAATCGGGCGATAACATTCTTGGTAACGGAAGCGAAAGAAGCTGCCTCCACCCACTTTGTAAAATAGTCAATGGCCACTAGGATGAAGCAGTGTCCATTGGAGGCTATTGGATTTATTTCCCCAATCATATCAATCCCCCACATAGCAAAGGGCCAAGGAACCGTCAAGACATTCAGAGGAACCAGAGGTACATGCACTTTGTCAGCATAGATCTGACACTTATGGCAAGTTCGAGAGTGTTGATAGAAATCTGCTTCCATGGTAGCCAGTAATAGCCTGCCCGTAGGATTTTCTTTGCCATCGTATGCCCACTGGAATGGGTGCCAAAAGTGCCTTCATGTAATTCAGCCATGATCCTTTCAGCTTCAACCTTGTCTACGCACCGAAGTAATACGGAGTCATGGTTGCGTTTGTAAAGAATGTCATTACTAAGGAAGAATTTAGCAGAGAATCTCCTTAAGAACTTCTTATCGTTTACTGAAGCTCCTTCTGGATATTCTTGAGCCTCGAGATACCTATTGACTTCGTGAAACCAAGTCTGGTCCACTACTTCTTTAGTATTAATCTCGTGACAGTGTGCTGGTCCATCCCTTCGTTCAATGGTGATCTGGGGAGCCTCGTTATCCCATTTAAGTTTAAACATAGATGACATTGTGGCTAGTGCGTCTGCTAGCTAATTTTCTTCTCGCGGGAAGTGCTCGAAGGTAATCTTCTCAAAATGTGGGAGCAACGTCAAAACATGTTCTTTGTAAGGGATAAGGTTAGGGTGTTTGGTGTCCAATTCCCCTTTTATTTGGCTGATAACCAAAGCTGAATCTCCGAATACATTCAAAGATTTGATCCCCAAGTCTATGGCAGCTTTGAGACCAAAGACGCATGCTTCGTATTCTGCCATGTTATTTGTACAATTGAAGCAGATTCTTGCCGTAAAGGGAGTATGACACCCTTCAGGAGATATGAGTACAACACCAATAACATTGCCGAGTGTGTTAGATTCCCCATCAAAAACCAGGGTCCATCGGGATCCTTGTTCAGGTCTGTCACATGGCCTGAGTTCTTCACAGTTGTTTTCCATCATGATGTCTTCATCTGGGAATTCGAACTTCATGGACTGGTAGTCTTCTACAGCTTGGTGATCAAGGTGATTAACTAGTACACTGCCCTTTATTGCTTTCTGGGTAGTATATTGTATGTCATATTCTGTTAGGATCATCTGCCATCTCGCTATTCTCCCAGAGAGAGAAGGTTTCTCAAAGATGTATTTTATTGGATCCATTTTAGATATCAACAAGGTAGTATGAGTCAGCATACACTGTCTTAGCTGGCGAGCAGCCCATGCCAGAGTGCAACAAGTTTTCTCGAGCAGTGAATATCTTGTTTCACTGTCGGTAAACTTTTTGCTCAGGTAATAAATAGCGTGCTCTTTTCGGCCAGACTCGTCATGCTGCCCCAACACGCACCCCGTTGAATTTTCCCAAACGGTTAGATACATGATTAATGGTCTTCCCTCGACTGGTGGCATCAAAACAGAAGGCTCTTATAGATACTCTTTGATCTTGTCAAAAGAAGTTTGGCATTCATCATTCCATTTGACTACTTGATCTTTCTTCAGTAACTTGAAGATTGGTTCACAAGTAGCTGTCAGGTGAGAAATGAATCTGGCAATGTAGTTCAAACGTCCCAAGAATCCTCTGACTTCCTTCTCAGTACAAGGAGTAGGCATCTCTTGTATCACTTTCACTTTGGCAGGATCTACTTCAATACCCTTATTGCTGACGACAAAACCTAGGAGCTTACCAGACCTTAATCCAAACGTGCAATTATTTGGGTTCAACCTCAACTTGTACTTCTTTAGTCTCTCAAACAGTTTCTATAAATGATCGAGATGCTCTTCTTCTGTTTGAGATCTAGCTATCATGTCGTCCATGTAGACCTCTATTTTGTGATGTATCATGTCGTGAAATAGAGCTACCATGGCATGCTAATAGGTTTCCCCAGCATTCTTCATCCTGAATGGCATCACCTTGTAGCAGAATGTGCCCCACTGTGTGACAAAGGTTGTCTTCTCCATGTCTTCAGGCGCCATTTTGATTTGGTTGTAGCCTGAGAAACTGTCCATGAAGGAAAACACTTTGTGTTGTGTCGTATTGTCAACTAGAATGTTAATATGGGGAAGTGGGAAATCATCCTTAGGGCTTTCCCTATTCAAATCTCTGTAGTCCATGCACATTCGTACCTTGCCATCCTTTTTGGGCACGGGAACAACAGTGGCAACCCATTACGGATAGGAGGTGACGGCCAAGAATCCAGCGTTGAATTGTTTCATGACTTCTGCTTTAATCTTCTCCGACATATTTGGTCACATGCGATAGACCTTTTGTTTTACTGGTAGGCAATCCTCTTTTTTAGGTAGACGATGTACCACAATATCTGCATCAAGTCCTGGAATATATTCATACGACCAGGCAAAGGACTCAACATATTCGTGTAGCAACTGAATCAGACTCTCTTTGACACTGGATTCCAGATTGGCACCCACCTTGACTTCTCTTTTGTCTTCCTCGGTACCTAGGTTGATTGTATCCACGGGTTCCTCGTGGGGATGAATGGTCCTCTCTTCTTATTGTAGTAATCTGGCAAGTTCCCCTGGTACTTCACAATCTTCCTCACCTTCGTCTTTGGCTTGGTAGATTAGATTTTTAGAGTCACAAAATGCCATAGAAGAACTATTATCCATGGGATCCCGAATGGATGTAGACCTGTATTGTGAGTGTAAGTGTGTGTAAGGGTACAACTATCTTTGAAAGAAATGAAAATGTAAAAAAGAAAAACAATGAGCACAAAGTTTGTATGCAAAACGTCCATGATTCATTGATGTCATATGGAAATGAGATAATAACCCTTACAAACGGACCATTGTGCCTCGGGTAAGACACAAGGTTTTAAGAGTCTGAATTGTTTTAATATTACAGATCCAACAAAATTTAAAGACAAATTACTGTGGGATAAAAGTGATCGGGACAAAATATCTAGCCTCCCAGTTGTTGAGCCCTCCACTGACAGTTGGGGAGATCCAATCCTCCAGGTTGCATCCATCTTCATCATCCTCTACCGCGTTGACTTCACGGTTGCTGATCTTCAGGGGTGGTCCTTCATCACGAGTGTGGCGTACAGTCTTCTGAGCACCTGAAGTGAAACCCGGGCCAAACTTGTCAGACTTGTATGGGATAACTGGGAGTTGTCCCCAAATAGTGCACCCACCTTCTTCTATCACTGCTTTTGCATCCTTCAAAGATGACATCCTGAGTGGAGGCCTTGTGATCTTGGGAACAACCCTGGTCGCTTCCATATCTTGCGGGACTTCTTCAAAGTGTTGGAATGGAGTTTCAATAAATTCACCATCTAATTCCACATATCTGAAGGAATTGAGATGGTTGATCATATACTCTTCTTCTCCATGAACGGTGATAATCTTCCCTTGAATTGGATACTTCAGCATTTGGTGTAACATAGAAGTAACAGCGCCAGCATTGTGAATCCATGGTCGGCCTAGCAAGCAGGAGTATGGATGGCGAATATCCATTACATAAAAAGTAGAATCAAATGTTTGGGTTCCAACCTTTATGGGGATATCCACTTCCCCATGCACCATCCTTTTTGAGTCGTCAAAATCTCTCACTACTATATTTCTTAGTTTCAATGTCAATCCTTCACAGTCAAGCCTATCAAGAGCCTTTTTAGGCAATACATTCAGAGATGAGCCAGTGTCCACCAAGACATGAGCCAAGGTTGTGCCCCTGCATTTAACTGAGACATGCAATGCCTCATTATGCTTCCTTCCTCTTGGCGTTAAATCAGCATCCGAGAAACCTAAACCATTATCTATAGTCAAGCTGGCTACGCAGTCTTGGAACTGATCGACAGATGTTTCTTGGGGTACATGGGCCGTTTTCAGGAATTTTACCAAGGCCTTTGCATGCGCCTCGGAACATAGTAGTAAAGCCAGCATGGAAATTTTAGATGGAGTTTGCCCCATATGTTCAACTACATCGTAGTCGCTTCTTTTTATGATCTTTAGAATTTCCTCCATCTCTTTCCGGGAGGTCTCAGGGATAGCCAATGATTGTGCCTTCGTCCGAACAGGCTCAATCAGAATAATTTTACCTCGAGTCTCGGTTAACTCAGCAGCAGAAATGTCAGTAGGAGTGATAGCAGGGATTGTAACAGCTTTGTCAGTTGGAGTATTGGTGGAGATGATTGTAGAACTGGGAATAGCCTTCGGAGGAGCAACAACAACAGGAATGATTACGGGTCCAGAAACTACTTTTGGGGGAGCAATTTCTGGAGAGAATATCCTTCCGCTTCGGGTAATCTTGCTAGTCCCTGCAATATTACTGATATCGGAGTTAACTTTCTCAAACCTGGAATCTTCAGTAGCTGGCCAATCTTGCTTGATACTGTGGTAGTAGATATCCCCTCCATAATTCCATGGTATGGTTTTGTCTGACGAATACGGGACTGGTTCAGGCATTGTAATTATCAAAGGGGTTACTTTTGGAACTGATGTAATTCTAACGGGTCTTTTGGTGGAGACCCTGGAAGAATTGGTGGAAATGGTAATGATAGAAACATCATTATAAGGAACAGGTGGAACATAAGTCTTTTCAAACAAAATTTCTTTGTTATCAATCAGGCACTGAACGCCTGCTTTCAACAAAGGACACCTGGTTGGTGAGGACAAACAGAAATGACAGCTTTCATCATAGCCTGGGAAAACACTGGCATTTAATAAGTTCTTTTTGATAGTTAGGAGTGAGGTCATAAGTTCATTAACTGAAGTAACAAACATATCTTCCTCAATGGCGTTGGCATTATGGCCGTGTTTGGGCATAGGGGTAGAAATGACATTTGGCTTTTCGGGCGCATCGAATTCAATCTCTTTGGCATCAATGAGGTCTTGTACCTTGTTCTTTATAGCCCAACATTTATTAGTGTCATGGTAGGGACTCTCAGAGTGATATGCACAGCGGGCATTAGGATGGTAGTGAGGAGAGGTTGTCTTAGGATTCTTTGGAGCTTCCTTCAAAGTCACTAAGTTGGATCTTAACAAATGCGGCAATACTTGAGAGAGTGTCATATTAATTCGGGTGAATTGTCTAATTGGTCTTTCAATTCTTGGTTGGTTGTTTCTTTGCTGATCAGGTGCAGGTTTAGGAATCATAACAGCCCCCACCATTGGATGATGTTCGGCCCTATCTTGATTTCTCTGAGGATATACAGCAACTACTTCTTTCTTTCCGATGAATGGCTTCCTTACAGCAGCAGAGGATGCATCTTTTTGAATCTTTCCACTCTTTATCCCGGCTTTTACCCTTTTTCTGGTCAATATCTGCTCAGTAAAACCTGCCGATGAACTCCCAATTAAGTGATTTGAAGAAGGGACCAGACAAGGTGCCCAAAAACATGTCTACTAATTCTCTTTCAGATAGGAGAGGTTGAACTCTTCCTTCCAAGTCCCTCCATTTTTGTGCATAGTCCTTGAAGCCCTCACTTTAAACCATGGCCATACTCTGGAGTTGAGTACGGGTAGGCGCAAGATCAGCGTTGTATTGGTATTGTTTATAAAAGGCTGCAGCAAGATCTTCTCAGTTATGAGCATTGGCTCTTTCTAACTGATAAAACCAATCAAGTTGAGTTCCAGACAGACTGTCTTGGAAGAAGTGTGCCCATAAATCTTTGTCAACGGTATGGGGCTGGATTTTCCTCACATAGGACCGGAGATGCATTTTAGGTCATGAAACTCTGTCATATTTGGCGAACACAGGTGCTTTGAATTTTGGAGGAATGACAATTCCTGATACTAACCCCAACTCGTCAAAGTCCAAGCCAGGCACTTTTTGGATTTCCATTGCATTCAACCGCTCTTCTAAATGCTTATACTTGTCATCAGCTGGAGGGTATTGTTCTTCAGAATAGTCTTCTTCTTCCTCTTCCTCTTCTGACTCTGACTGGACAACTATTTATTTCCCTTTCCCATCTTGGTTGTCTTTCTCACCGAATGTCGTTGCAAAGTCTAAGGCCCTTCTCGTCTGCCCTTGGAACCTTCTTCCCATGTTTAAAACTCCGGTTATCTTCTTTGTCTTCTTTTTCTTTTCTTCATCCAGCAAGGTCTTCAACTCTTCTTGTCCTTTGGCTAGAGTTAAGAACAACTGTTGAAACTGTGCATTCTGAGCTTGGAGGTCCTTCATCGTTTTCTCGAGATCTATCTTACTGAAATAAACAGCAGAGAGATGAGGAGACTTGTTGCAAGAAACCTGCTATTGTTATGATGAATGGTAAATGCATATGCAATGTTTTCAAGGATTTTAAGATTCAAATTTGTTTTAGACAAAAAGGAAACACACGTTATATTAATAGATTAAAGCTTGAGTACATCAATGCCTTCTTGGGCAAAATAATACAAAAACTCTAAGATAAAAAGGTAGTACGCATCCTTTTTGGTGCAATGTAGGCATTCAGAGTCTTCTCCTCATGAAGTAGCCTAGTGAGTTCCAAAATCTTCTTCTCGCTTGCGTAGAATCGGGATTCGAAGGTATCTCGCTCCCCCTTGAGTTGTATCCAATCCCTTTGTAGGTCTTCAAGAGAGGTGGGCATGTCAGGATGTAGGATAGTATATGGAACATCTCCTTCTATGACAGGCTCAAAGATTACCGAGAGAATGGAGGGATAAGGCATCATAAGACTCTGAGCACGAGTTCATACCCATTTGAGGTAAGGCTCAAGAGGGATGGAATTTTTATGCCCCAAAGTCTTGTTATCTACCTTGTTCAACATCCTCCAAGCTCGGATAAATCTCTGGCGATGACCTTGATCATTGTTCTCGTAGTCAAATACCAAACCTTGAATGAGCATCTCGTGTGGGCCCTCCCTTCGGGCGTAACCAAACTATCTTAAGGATAAACAGGGGTTGTAGGTGATACCTCCCCTAATGCCAAGTAAAGATACATTAGGAAACTCTCCATAATGGTCGACAATAGTAACATTCTCTATGGATCGGGAGCACCAATAAATATATGAATGTTTGAGCGTCATCAACCTTTGTGACCACCTTGAACCTTGCTCATTCTTTAATACAGATTGGGGAAGATGCGAAATAAACCATCTTTCCAAGATAGGGGTGCAACACATAAGGACACCTCTTTTCCTCATTGTGCGAGTGTGAAAAGAGTGCAGGATGTCTCCTAGAAATGTAGGTACTGGGTTGCGGGATATGAAGATTTTGACGGTGTTCACATCTATGAGTTGGTCAGGATTTGGAAATAAAACCATCCCATAGATGAGGAGATCCACAATTTCCTCAAAGGCTTGCAAATACAAGGAGTTCCAACAGTTTTGGGCTTTCTCGAACAAGAACTTTGCTAGAAAACCTTTGATACCACTCCTTGTTTCCCAATGAGTTGTGACATCAGATGAGTGCAAGTGTAGAGCTTGAACAATCTCTTCTGGATTTGAGTATCTTTCTGTAGCATTGAAAGGTAGCTAGTTGAGAATGGGAATGCTCAAGATTCGGGAGAATTCTTCCAAAGTAGGTACAAGTTAATAGTCGAGAAATGTGAAGAAATGGTGTAAAGGATCAAATAACTGAAAGAGCACATTCATCATGTACTCATCTGTTTTGGAGGTGACCAAGTTGAGTAGGCGACCATGTCTCTCGGTGAATGGAGAGTTTTCTGGAATCCTTGAAGCTAGTTCCTTAAGTTGTGGAGGGATCCTTACAAGGTTGACTTTGATAGTTTTCCTGCGAAGAGAATCCATATCCTACAAAATAGAACAAAGATGAATCCCAAGATCCTTGAAATGGTTAGTGGGTGAGTATGATGTTATGATGTTCATGATGTTATGTACAAGTATGTATATACAAACAAAGAAAACAAGTACCTAGGTTTAGGCTTGCATGGGGTCTCATAGGTAAGTATCCTCTTGAAGTTTAGTTGGCTTAAACCTGTCCTAGTAATAGTAACCGGGTTGTAAGGAGCTTAATATCACTGGTTTGTTTCCTTGGTCATTGTTTCAGCACAAGCCTCTTTAATGGCGACTGAAATATCCCAAGAAACCAAACCTCAATGAATGTAGTATTGAGTATCTACTAACTTCAGACTGCACCAAAGCCGGTCATCTCACTACATCCTAAAGGCCAAGTTGGTTAAGTAAAGGTTATAGAAGTTCATTAGTGCTTCATGACATCACTCAGCGGCCCCGTATTCTCTTTGATTAACTCAAAGGCTATCGATACCCACAAATATGTCGCACTAACGTAGCTATTCCTTAGACCATGTCAGTATACCCCACACAGTTTCCACAACGTATTGCTACTTACCTATAAGGTAGCCCAAATTCGGGTAGAGGATTCAAACCCAAACAAAGAACCATAGTGTAAAGCATACAAGTCAAACAAAGAAAGCAATTAAATATGATCTAATCCTAAGGTAACCCCACTTTTAGAATTCTTCCCAGCAGAGTCGTCAGTTCTGTGATACGGTGGGAGAACTGACTTGGTTGTTTTGCGTTTGATCGCAAATGTGCGTTTGATCGCACATGAAAGACCTTTGAGATTGTTTCTTAAGTTCGGGGGGTAGATTATGAAAAGGGAAGGTATTAGCACCCTTTTCATCCATGGTTTTCCATGGGCTCTTAGTTACTTGCTAGATCACTTGCTTTTGTTTTAAACTATGCTTTGTGTGGTTTTTGAATGTATTTTGTAAAGAGACCATTGTTTAGGAAAACTTTTCAATGATTCTCGTTCGTAAGAATGTATACAAAGTGTTGGTCTTTTGAAAATGTTTTCAAGTTTTGTAAGATGTATTGAAAGTGTAGGTGTTTGTTTTGAAAATAGCAAGGATGTTCGGTTTTGAAATGGAGCAAGTAACTAGGATCATTCTACCTACTCAAAAGTCTTTCATGTTCATTTCTTCTTTCCTTTGACATTGTTATCTTACCATTGATTTGGTAAGTAACTCTATCTTTGGATGTAAACGGGACGGACGTGGGTCATCATATAACCATGATTAACAATGTTGCAAAGTATCTTAGCATTTTTATTTAGGGACTAAGATCATTTTGAAAGGCAACTTAGATAGCGTCATCGAGGGACTATGATCTTGTATTTTTTCTTGTTTTTACTAAGATACCCCACATGCGTAATATGGCCATTTATAAGGCAACCAAGTGGATTTTACCCTAGGGATGCTTGTGTGCAAGTGTATTAATTTTCATGCTTGTTTTGTCTTGTATTAGAGTTTTCTGCTTGTTGATTTTATCTTACCATACACACCCTAATTACTAACAATTATATTAAAGCGATAAGTTGCGGAAATTAAAATCCTACGCTATTACATCATTTGGGGGATGGAGATACAAATTTACAAATGGGGGGATGAAAGCAAATAAATCCTAATTTACTATTACAACCATATTGAATGAATAAATAATATACAAAAATGAATAAATAAATAAATAAGGAAAAAAAATTTGAAGAAAAAAATTTATGTATTGACACATATACTTATGTATTGATACGAAAATTTTATGTATTGACGTGTGTCATTATGTATTGATACGAAAACAATTTTTGTATTGACGCATGCCATTATGCATTGATACGAAAACAATTTATTTATTGATACGAAAACTTCCTTACTGCTGAAAAATGAAAATTAACTCAGTATGAGTTTACGCATTCGCATTTCGTATCGACTCATCAACATTTCGTATCGACGCATAATAGCTTGCATCGACTCATAACCTGTTTTGGACATAATATGTGTCGACTCATAGCATTTCGTGTCGACGCATAACTGTTGTTTTTTTGCTTTTATCACTGTTTTACTACATGTAAAAGTTAGTTCTCAACACATGGTTAGTGAAAATGAAAAGAAAGCATATGGTTAGCTTCAAGGCAATTATATCTACATTTTATCTTCACAAATGAACCATTAATGATGCTTGTATGAAGAGTTCAAAGTCAAGAAAACTTACCTTGAAACTGAAATTTGTGCTTTGAGTTTGAGCTGCTGTATGGGCTGTTGTTGAGCTTGAGAAGTGATGATAGTGATGTTGCAGAAGTTATATTTGTGTTTGAACAACTTCTATATGATGTATGTGGAGTGTTTGGATGGTTTGTTTGGAGAAAACTTGCAAGGTATGAGATTCAAAGATTTGGACTTCAAAGCTCAAAAATGGAGGTTTTATGGGCAATTCTGGTTTTTGACAGCAAGAATGATTTTGAGTGTTAGTTTCTCCTTCTTTTTTTCTGACATTTTCTCTTGAAATTGGCCTCTCCATTTATAGAGAAGGTTTGAGACTTCAAACAACTCAGATTTTGAATCACATGTTATGGTTATCTTGCTTGTTTTTTAAGCAAGCATGAAGAACATGTTTCCAATGCTTGTACCAAACTATCTAAAGTGGTTGATCAATTTAAACATATTTGTTCTGAATTTTAGAAGTTGAGTGTGATTATAACAACAAGTTAGAGGCTCAAGAAATTGACTTTATGATTAAAGTGAACTTTACAAGAATTGCAATGGTGCCTTTGTGCCAAAAATGGAAAGATGTAATGGACAATACTTGAACCACTTGGATAATGGTTCAATCAATTGTGTAAACATCTGATTATGGATAGATTTTCAAGTCAAGAGGTCTGCAAAGTGAAGATTATGCAGCATGGCTAAGATTTTTGTTCCTTATTCATCACAAATCTGCCTTGTAAATCAAGAATGAATGTCCAACTTCAGATCCTTGTATCTCCTAGCTCAAATATGATAAATTTATACTCTTGGATGTTTTGGAAAGCTTGATACACCCTCTATAATTTTCATGTTGGCCATTTTGACAAAATCATCTTGTAACTATGTGAAAAAATGCCATGAAGTTGGGATAAAATCCTGATCAAAACTGCTGAAAATTTCTCGAAGTGTTTATTCTAAAATGCAATGACTTCATGAAGAAAATTCGGTGGCGACTCTTGCTATCCACAATAATTACAATAAAACGCAAAAACACCCAAGTCAGTTCTCCCACCGTATTACAGAAGTGTAATCTTCTATTTGATTCTTTTGGTTCTAGTCCAGGTTTGTGACTGTATTTTATCACTGAGGTGATTGGTAGAAAGTGAGAGGGGATTCATATCTAGAAGGTGTTTAGGTAGAAGTTGTACAAAGTAGTGATTAGGCAATAAGTTGTAAATTAGAGTTGTTTAGCTTTAAACTAATACTATAATAATGAATTTTCTTCCTATCTTGGTAGCCTCCAGAGTAAGTGACGTTGTCCCGAACTGGGTTAATAATTAACTATATACTTTTACCTTCTGCAATAGTTTTTAGTTTGATAAAAGTTTATGTTACCAGATGATGTTATAACATTTGTCCTGACATTGTGTTTTGTATTGAGACATAAGTCTTGACATCTATATTGCAAGTGCTAGAATTTCAAGTCTTATCTCCACAAAGAAGAATCTTTGAGAAGTTGGTCTTAAAGTCTCTTATACCAGTTAAAACGTATATAAACTCTTAGGAGGTAGAGACAATGCAACTTCTTCGACAAGTTTGACATCCAAATTTTTCCATGATAAAGGTAGTAAGAATTTGATTTGTTAAGAATTGTATCTTGAGTTGTTGGTTGGATTTGTTATTGAGATACCTCATTTTGATTGAAAATGCAATTTTTGCATCATAGATATATGGCCACCATATGTCATTGATAAGAGCTCAAGAAATAAAGAAAGATGATAAGTGAGAAGACATGTGATTGTTCTTCTTCTAAGAGAGTTTGATTAAAGGATTGAAAATGAGTTTGATTTGATTAATGGATAACTATTGTTCATAAATGCAAGAAAAAGAGTGTGTATGGCTGAATTAACAACCATAGGTTGTAACAAACTAACAAATTGTAAGAGATCAAAACAGAATCTAACAACTATATTTACAACTAAAAGAAGAAGAAGAAGAATTCTAACATATTAGGCATGTTCTTAGTTTTTGTTTGTTATAGTACTTTCTTAACTTTATCTATAAATATAGATTTATTTTTTATTTTCTTAAATCTACGTGGTTATTTTTCATGGAGCACAACACTGTTTAGTAACTAGTAATTCTCTACATGAAGCCTCATCGTATCTTGAGAGATGCTTCATTGATCCAACCACGATTTTCACCTGAGGTTCTTAATAATTTTCAACCTTAGATAACCTCTTATAATATACATCCATTCAAGATGTGTTTGGAAATAGTGTATTTCAAATTGATTAATGTGTTAAGAAAATGGTTTTTTTTTAGTCATAACTCATTAAGATTAGATAACCTCTTATAATATACATCCATTCAAGATAAATCATAACTCGTGGATTTTACAAAGATAATCCTTTGCACTGAATAGCAATATTGTACAAATAAATGCAATTACAATAAATAAAAAAAGACACAACTGTTAAAAGATTTCTAATTTGACAAATATCCAAAAGAAAGTATAGCATATTCATGAAATGAATGAACATACCATTATCATCATGTTATATATAAATAATCATGCATACACACACCTAATGAAATCAACCAACAAAGATAGATTAAAGGTATGAAAAAAACTTAAAAAATCTTGGCAACATCTTTGACTAGACCACGGTTTGCTTTTGCGAATTGTGTAAACTCCTCATAAGAAATAAATCCATCTCCATCAGTATCAATCTCCTCCATCATTCTTTTGACTTCATCTCCGGTGACCGATCCAAGTGCTTTCAGTGCTTCTCCGAGCTCCGAGGACGAGATTTGGCCATCACCATTGGCGTCAAAGCGCTTGAAAATACGCTCCCTATCAGCTACATCTTGTGGATCTTCAGCCATTGTGATAAAAAAATATGTGTATATGAGAAATAGGTAACTAGTTCTTTTGGTTTTTGGAGTTGCACTGAATTTGGAGATTGGTCAAATCTTAGGGCTAATGACTTGGTTTTTAAAGAGGTTAGAGGTTGGTTTTAATGTGAGGTCATCCTTTAGCATAGGGTGTTTTCTTATTTGGGAAGAATAATACTCACCAAAATAGAATAGTTTGCATCTAATTTACTATACTTGTTTATGGTTGAAAATGTTTTATGTTTGTTTTTTTAGGAAATCGGAGTTATCTTATTGTTTTAATTATTATTAGTAATGTTTGTTGAAAATATTAATGAAGAATGAATTTAAAGAAAGATGTCAAAAACTTTCATAATGTGTAGAATTTAAATTTAAATTTATTGTTCGACCTGATTTGTATATGATTACATTCCATAGAAGATATTTATGGAAAGTCAAAAAATAAATATGTGCTAAAAATGAAAGTTAATATGAACAATATTTAATATTTTAAAGACCATAAAATAGATAAATAATTGTTTTTATTTAAATTTATACATTTTGATTGAACACTGCCTTTTTTTTTTAAATATAAAAACAATCTTTTTTCTCTATTTGTTATTATTTAAGACTTTTGTCTATTTATAAAAATTATTTGTATTATTTTCTACTCTTTTGTTTTCTCTGATAAAACTAAGGGGGGAAAAATATGTTTCACTACTGTTTATTGGATAAACAAAAACGATTGTGTCATATAAATAATAATTAGTAGTCCATATATATTAGTATGTATGAGTGTCAAAAGATCATTAGTATTTTATTTTTTTTCCTGTAAATGGAGACTTCGTCATCTTTCTAATTTAAACAAGATCTGCATTTCTCATATGATTCATAAACAAAAGAGTCCAAAAATCTATTTTTATGGAGTTTGAAAATGTGATTCTCATTTATATGGCCTAACCGACAATGTCAAAGGTAACTTAGATTTAACTCATTAGGTTTAATTCTTTTAGTATTAATATTATTAATTGGCATTTCAAGATCAAAGACATATAGTCCATTGTTCATTTGTGCAATAGTATAGAACATATCATTCAAATAAATTGAGCAACAATTGTTCTTTATTATGAATGAAAAATCAAACTTGTCCAAACAAGAAACATAAATAATATTTCTGCTAATTGTAAGTACATAACAACAGTTCTCTAACTGAATTATTAAACCACTAGATAAAGTCAATACATAAGTTCCTATGACTAAAGTAGCAACCTTTGCTCCATTGCCAACTCGTAAGTCAACTTCACCTTTTGTCAATTCTCTACTCTTTTTCAATCCCTACACATTGGTACAAATGTGAGAGCCACATTCAGTATCTAATATCCATGATGTAGAAGTAGATAAATTTATTTCAATAACAAAAATACCTGAAGTTGACGTCTCCACTCCATTCTTCTTATCTTCCAGGTACTTTGGACAGTTTCTCTTCCAGTTTCCGGTCTTACAGCAATGGAAGCAAGTGCCCTCCTTTGTGTCGCGGAGAAAAATCGTGGAGACCAAGTTATAGAGAAACTTGACTCGCAAAGACTTAAGAACTCACCACCGAACTTTATTGTTTCCAAGGAAAAGGAAAAGGATCGAAACTCTATTGTTTAAATATGCAATACAAGAAGTAAGGACTAAAAGAAAAGCATAAGGAAGAGATCCAATGTACGGGGGTTGGTTATATAAAGGGAAAGTATTTGCACCCTATGCATCTATACTACTCTATAGAAAACACTTATAATATTTGTTTTTGATTTAAAATTATTTGTTTGCTAAATGAGTGTGGAGATGGGGAAAGAAGTATATTTTAGGATATTTTTGTTTGGAAATACATAGTCTTCTATCTACGTACCAATCAAAGATCAAAACCTCGTAGTTCATGGTAAAAATAACAAAAGGGTTTGTTGTGGTTGATTTTAGGATAAGAGATATTTCATAATCTTTATGAGAGAAAGCTCAACTAATACCACCACAAGTATGAGAAGATGGATCTTGCGTCATCATGAAGGAAAGGTTAAATGATGATTGTTTTTGGAAATGGAGGATGGTGATGGAGGTGTTACAGTTCTGTAACAGGATCTTGGATAGGTTCTAAATGATGTATGAAAGCTTTGTGATTGATTTTGAGTGAGAACGCACGAGTGAAATGTGAGTTTGAGATTCAAGGTCAGAAGTGGCAAGTTATGGAGCTTTTGGTGCAATTTCTGGTTTCAGGGAGTTTCAAGGCTTGTAAGTTCGTGTTTGGCTTTCAAAATAGTGCCTCTATTTATAGGCAAGAGGTTTGAAAGCTTGAAATAATCATAATCAAGAAATCACATGTTATGGCTATGTGACTTGTTTTTGAAGCAAACTTGACAAACATTATCCCAATATGAAGTACAAAGAAATCTAGAGTAGTGAGAGGCTTTAAACATACTTATTTGATCTTGTATGTTGAGTGTGTTCAGAACAAACAAGTTAGAGGCTCAAGACAAGTTGACTTTGTGATTAAAGCAACTTTACAAGAATGACAATGTTACTGATCAGTGCATTTTGATGCACATTCTTCCATGTTTGTACTTAAGCATTTCTATGCTTTACTTTGTTTATTTTTATATTTTATAATATTTTTATAATTTAGTTTATTTTTGCCTTTATTTGATTTTTATATTTTATTTTCAGCATTAACAGCTTTTAATGAAAAAATCATAACTAGAACTACGGGAATCGGATTAATATATTCTAATATTTGTTGGAAAGCTAAGAGATAGAGCTACAACTTTTATGTTGGAGTAAAAATCTGATTCGGCTTGCATAAGTCTAAGTAATTCGTTGAAGTTTCAGACGTTAGAAAATAATCTGTTTCGGGTCGTTTTATGGGTCTGGTTTATGTTTCTGACCCAGTTTGACTTAGTAGTGAAAAATATTATTTTATTTATAAGGTTTTCAGCCGTGCTACAGTAGAAAAACATTACTTTTTTCCACGATAGAACTTTTGCTTTGTACGAATCTTATGGAGAGTTAAATTTCCTCTGAGTTGATCTGCTACATTCATGTTCTGATACTTGAGGTTAATATAATTTTGCAATTTAATTCCTATTCCTTTCAACTCTATTATATGTTCATCGTTTGCTTAATCTGATTGTCATAGAATAGTTTTGTTTGGTTCGATTGATTTATGTTCCCTAATTTTCATTGCGTGTTATCATTTGCTTAATTCGTTAACTCGCTTATTTTTAACCATTTGCTTAATTCGGTAAAAATGAAACATAACTCTTATAATATCATTCTCGTTTGTTGAATGTTATTGTGATCGAACAGGAATAGTATCCTCTTAGGGCAACGATGTTATAATAATCAATGATAGGTAAAAACCGAATTAGCAGATAAGCTTATTTTATAATTACTTAATTTATACTCACTTATTTTCTCTGTTTTCATAAAAAATCCTAAAACGAAAAACCCCCATAAATAGTTACTACTCTTAGTTAATAAAGACAAGAATCCTTGCGATACGACTCGAGCCATTGTCGCTAACTACATATTTTAAGAAAACTCGTTTTTGATTCACCTGCAAAAGCGGATCAAAATTGGCGTCGTTGTCGGGGATCCTTGTTTTTATTAACCGATATTAGAGTCATAGGTTTAGTATTCTTGCTAGTTTTTTTTCTTGTTTTTTTGTTGTGTTTGTTGGTTTTCAGGGTTGTAATATAGGTTGGTTGCAGTACAGTGGTAAGTATTCCAGCCTACCGGGTAAGTTTAAAAGCTACTGTTTCGATTTGCTCCGAATTTTTTCCAGAAGTTCAGAAAAAAAATCAACGAACAGTACTCCTTTAGAATAAAATTCTAAAAGATTTCAGCCCTCAAAATCGCAAATTCCTCTTTTTCTATTTTTAATTAATTTTTTACTATTTTCACAGTGTCGAAAAAATGCAAAAAAAATTCTCAAAATTATTATTTTGCTTCATTAGATTAAGTTTGGTGTTTGTATTTTTTTGAATTTATTTTAATCGTTTTCCTTCTTTCTATTTGTTTATGCCTGTTTGAGACATAATTGATATTTCTGTGTTTGTTGATAACATGGCTGAACAAAGAATTTTGAGGCAGTTGGTTGCCCCTGATGTGAATTATAATGGTGAATGTATTGACTATCCTATAACTGATGCACCTACTGAATTGAAATCTGATTTAATACACTTGTTGCCAAAATTTAATGGTCTTGCAGGTGAGGATCCACATAAGAATCTAAAGGAATTTCAGGTTGTGTGCTCTGCACCTTCTGGGCCTTCACTAGAGGATATTGTCAAACAAATTTCTACAAATAATCTTCAGTTTCAATAACAAATAGATTCTACTCTCAAGACTTTGCAAACACAGATTGAACAACTTGCCTCTTTGATAAATGTCATGCAACAAGCTCAAGGATCTAACCAACAATCCTTGGAAGAGAATTCTATTTTTCCAATAGAGTTGTTTTCTGAGACTGTTGATGATACTTATACTGATTTGTTTGAAGTAGATTTTCCATCATTATCTGATTTTGATGATGTTTACTCTTGTGATGTTTGTACTGATAGTAAAATTTATTCTGTTTGTGCTGAGATTGAGGTTGCCTTGCAAGTTGATATTCTTACTGCAGATGAGGTTGCAAATGTAGTTATTCATGTAGATGAAGCTCTCGACGCTGCGGCTGCCCAAAACAAACCATCCATCAAACAACTACCTTCTCGAGAGCTGAAACCAATCCCTAAAAATCTTAATTATGCTTATTTAGAGATGAATGAAAAACTCCCTGTCATAATTTCTTCTAAGATTTATTTTGATCAAGAAAGTAAACTTTTGCAGGTTTTGAAGAAGAATAATAAAGGAATTGGATGGATCTTGGATGATATTTATGATATTAGTCTGTGCATGTGTATGCATAGGATCTCACTTGAAGATGTAGCAAAAGTAGTGAGGCAACCCCGTAACCTTTTGATCCTTGATGTTGTGAAAGATGAGATCACGATCACGTACCTATTCAACATATTTACTTATCAAAGATTCTTCTTTGATCCTGGAATAAAAGGAGAATGCACTAATAAAAATTTCAAGTTCAATGGAAATTACCCAAAGCTACTCTATGAGAGCCCCACTTTGGAAGAAGAGAATGTAGAAGATCTCTCATTGGAAAAGGCTGCTTATGTGATCACTTATCCTCCTTGACTATTCGGGTGTGCTCTTTCCTTTCTCTCACTCTTATTTAATAGTTATGTCATTTCATTGAGGATAATACATGTTTTAAGTGTGGAGGATGGAATCATTTATTTGTTTTGTTTTCTTTGATTTTGCTCGCTGTTTTGTTTTTAGTTATTATTAAAAAAAAATGCATCTTTTTGAAATTTTGGATTATAGATTAATCTGAGGTTAGTTGTGGAGACTTGGGAAAAGTTCACAAGATCGATATCGTCTTAACACCGTAAGTCTCCTGCATATGGAAATTAATTTGAATAATTATTATGACATAGCATTGAATTCCCATTCTCTAACAGCTCTTGAGTAGTTTATCTTAGTAGTCAGCACCATCTCACACATGTTCTACGTAGAGAAGCCGATGAATATAAGTGAGTGATCCATGTTTTATTTGAAATAAAAATATAGGGAATGCACCTTTTAAGTTTGGTAACCCTCACCCGGTCACTTAACCCAATGGTTGTGGAACCTATAAAATTTGATTATCATACCCTTTGTTTCTTGGTTCAGAGGTTTCTGGTGCTGAACTTGGTAGGGCGGATTACGGTCTGATTCCCCGTAACTATAATTGGGTAAGCAAAGGGTTATACCACTCATGTACCAAATCCCATGAAAAAATGATCAGAGTCACTAACTGGTTGCCTTACTATGAGTGTGTGGAGATAACAGGTTTAATGTGATTGCGCCATAATGAAAGAGAATAAAAAGGAGGATGAGTAAGTTAGGCTTTGGCATAATAACATGATTCTAATTGGGTTGTATATTCAGGAGGCTTATGACTGCACAATTGCATAGTAGTGTTCCTACGGTATCCTTAGTGTGTAAGATTAGTACCTATTGAGGCAGTCTTAACCGAAGAAGAGTTTGTAGCCTGGAATGAGTGACTGATGATGCTGTTGTGTTTCTTGAGATTTTGATTTTATTTTGCTCGGAGTGCAAAAGTTTAAGTATGGGGGAATTTGATCAGTGCATTTTGATGCACATCCTTTCATGTTTGTACTTAAGCATTTCTATGTTTTACTTTGTTTATTTTTATGTTTTATAATATTTTTATAATTTAGTTTATTTTTACCTTTATTTTATTTTCGTATTTTATTTTCAGCATTAGCAGCTTTCAATGAAAAAATCATAACTGGAGCTACGAGAATCGGATTGACGCGTTCTAATATTCGTCGGAAAGCTAAGAAAAAGAGCTACAACTTTCAAGTTAGATCAAAAAGCTGATTCAGCTTGCATAAGTCTCAGTAATTCGTTGAAGTTTCAGACGTTAGAAAATAATCTATTTCAGGTCATTTTATGGGTCTGGTTTATGTTTCTGACCCAGTTTGACTTAGTAGTGAAAAACCTTATTTTGTTTATAAGGTTTTCAGCCGTGCTACAGTAGAAAAACATTATTTTTTCTACGATAGAACTTTTGCTTTGTACGAATCTTATGGAGGGCTAAATTTCTTCTGAGTTGATCTGCTACATTCATGTTCCAATACTTGAAGTTAATATAATTTTGCAATTTAATTCCTATTCCTTTCAACTCTATTATATGTTCATCGTTTGCTTAATCTGATTGTCATAGAATAGTTTTGTTTGGTTCAATTGATTTATGTTCCCTAATTTTCATTGCGTGTTATCGTTTTCTTAATTCGTTAATTCGCTTGTTTTTAACCGTTTGCTTAATTCGGTACAAGAAACATAACTCTTATAATATCATTCTCGCTTGTTGAATATTATTGTGATCGAACAGGAATAGTAACCTCTTAGGGCAACGATGTTATAATAATCAATAATAGGTAGGAACTGAATTAGCATATTAGCTTATTTTATAATTACTTAATTTATAATCACTTATTTTCTCTGTTTTCCTAAAAAATCCTAAAACAACAAACCCCCATAAATCATTACTACTCTTAGTTAATAAAGACAAGAATCCTTGCGATACGACTCGAGCCATTGTCATTAACTACATATTTTAAAAACGAGGGTGGATCAAAAACGAGTTGTTTTAAAATATGTAGCTAGCGATAATGACTCGAGTCGTATCGCAAGTGTTGTACCCCAAAATTTGCCCTCTCATTTTTCAGGAAAATCACCCTGGATTCTCAAAGTTTTCTCTTATATAAATCCAAGCCTTGAATTATCATTCCTTTCCAAGCAAGCCATTTACAAAGGCAAAATAGTCATCTTTGCAAGCTAAAAAAGTCAAACTTTGGTTTTTGGATCAAAATCAAAACACAAAAAAATCATATTTCATCAAGACATGTTGGAATTTGAAGTTTGTTTCATCAAGAAGCTCAAAAGTCAAATTTTACCTTGAAGAAGTTAAATTCTAAATACATAGAATTTTTTCTAAAGTATTTAAGAAAAATGACACTTCTGAACTTCTGAACCAACCTCCAGGCAGGAGCAGTCAGAAGTTGCAAACTTGGCTCAGCATATAACATTCAGTCAGAATGTGGCTCTTCAGCAGCTACGCTAATTCAGTCAGAATATGGCTCTTCAGCAGCTACGCCAACTAAGTCAGAAGTTGCAAACTTAGCTCAGCACATAACATTTAGTCAGAATGTAGCTCTTCAGCAGCTACTCAAGTTCAGTCAAAATCTAATAAGGTAAGAACAGAAGATTATAAAACATGCTGGAAAGCCTGGAGAACCCTCAGAATTTGCTGAGACAGCAGGATACCAAGATCTGAACTTGGGCGCTTTGTTCTGGACTATGCTGAAGAAGGAACTGCTGGCTCAGATTTAAGTAATGATACAAATCTCATATTACAATATTTCTTATTCTTGACCAATCTCATCACCATTTAATGCTCATTAATACTCACAACCACTTTTGAGCATTTGTTCAAAGGGTCTCTCCACGTGCAGCATAGAAATGCTCTTGTGCAGATTTAGGTATGGGTTCATGCGCTACTTTTCGCTCATGGGTGTCACTTTTCTTTAATCTTTGCTTACTAACCCAGCCTAGGCTAAAAGTTGTCAATCATCACAACTTTTTATGAACTTTTCTTCAAGAGTAAGTCAGCATCTAGTGCATGAGATTGGCGCCACTTAACGTTTTAAAAACCCATAAAGATTTGCCTATAAATAGAACACCATTGTCCACTGAAAAACCCGGGTCCAAGTTCAGAAAAATTACTGAAAAGAAACAGAAAGTTTTAGCAAGAAAACACCTTGAATCTCTGCCCAAAATTCCCAGAGTTTCAAAAAACTGTGAACACATCGTACCAACCATTAACTTTGAATCTCCTGCTTTCTAACTCCATTTGCTCTCAAAGTATTTCTTGGCTAAGAAACACCCATACAGTTTTATGACCCATATATATACCCTCCATCCATCCATTCAAAGAACCTGTTCAGAACATCATCAGAGTTAAGGCTAACTCCAGTCCATAGACTTTTTCTAGCTGCAAGGTAATCACTTGTTGACCCTCACCATATTTCTTATACATCACCAGATTTGCATGCTGAAAAACACAATGTAGATATCATGCTTCTGATGTTGTTCATGTTCTGAGGTTTTCATGCATCTGTATGCTTAAGTAGGGAACGATTCAGTTTAGAACTTGCCTCTGACTTTTGGTTCTGACTTCTGAAACGTTATGGCACCTGCTGAAACTGTCCTAGGAATGCCTTCTATTTTATGGAAAAATAACCAAATTGCAGATGTTCTGACTAGCACGGAGGGAGACCAAGTTCTGACTTTGACGCAAGAACTTCTGGGGCCTGTTTTGTCATCAGTAATATCAGAACTTCTGAAAATTACTGTGTGCCCAGCAGGGTCAGAACTTCTGACCCCATACATTTTCACTAACAGGTTTATGTTTTGCAGTGTACCAGGGTCAGAACTTCTAACCTATACATTTTCACTAACAGGTTACTGTTCAGCAGCAGGTCAGGGTCAGAACTTTTGACTTCCTCTCAGCAGCACGCTGACTCTTTTCCTTTTTCTTTCTTTCTTACCCTTGTTATTTTCTTTATTTTCCTCGCTTGTACTCCCCATTCATAAATTTGTACCCCCACCCCCTAAATATTGTAATAGCGTAGGACTTTACATTTCCGCATTTTTATCGCTTTCAAGTGTAAATGTTAGTGATTAGGATATGTATGGCAAGATAAAATCAATGAAATAGAAAATCCTAATTCAAGATAAAAGCATGCATGCAATCAAACACACTTGCACACAAACACCCTTAGGGTTTCTCCACTTGGTTGATTTATACAAAAATAGCCATGTTACGCATGCAAAGTACTTGGTAAAACAAACAAAATCAAAAGATCATAGTCCCTCGATGACGCTATTCAAAGTTGCCTTATAAAATGATCTTAGTCCCTCTAAAATACTAATATACTTGGAAACATTGCTAATCATGGTTATACGATGACCCACGCCCGTCCCGTTAACATCCAAAGATAGGGTTGCTTACTAAATCAATGGCAAGACAACAATGTCAAAGGAATAAAAAAAATGAACAAGAAAGACATTTGAGAATGTCTTAATAAATTTAAAATAGGGAATGCACCTATTATGTTAGGTGACCCTCACCTAGTCACTTAATCTAACAGTTGTAGAACCTACAAAAATATAACAAAACAACTCGTCGTCAGTTGGTTCAGAGGTGTCTGGTACTAAACTTGGTAGGGAGGACTACAGTCCGATCCCTCGCAACTGCAATTGATTAAATAAAAGGGGTTACCAAACTTATGTACCAGAACCTCGAGACAAAGGATCATAGTTGCTAACTGATTTCCCTACTTTGTGCGTGTACGGATAACAGGCTTAATGTGATTGCGCTTGAATGAATAGAGTGAAATAAAAACGGGAGATATAGATTGAGTTATAATGGCATGATTCGAATTGGTTTGCATAAAGAGGGAGTCTTTGATCATTGTGCCATTACAGTGTCCTTGGTATTGAACATTTAGTACCTATCGTTCTAACATTAGCCTAGCAGCCGCGTATGATTAGGAGTTGTATTGTGCCCTTGTTTCAAATCATGCTTAATCATTTATTTTACCGTGTTGGTCAATTTCTTGAGGACAATCAATGGTTTAAGTGTGGAGGTATTTGATAACGCAAAATTAAATCTTATATTCGAACCGGTTTGCATAAATAAAGTTACCATTTTGTCTTGATTATGTTGCATTATGTTGGTATTTCGAGTTTGTTTCAGGTAATTAGTTATCACAAGACCTACTTGAGAAAATGAGAAGAAATGGAAAAGAAATAGACTGAAAATCACAAAGTAGCATAAAGCAGCAGAAAAATTCATATCAGAAGGTTGTGACAGTCGTCACACCTCCCTGACGCTCAGCACTATGGCGATCGACACAAGTTGAAAATATGTGTGCCCCACGGCACACATTGCATGCCACTCGTCATAGGCTAATTTCAGTGTTAATCACGAAGTTCTCTCCACGTCTGCAACGAAGCTCCCATGATTTTCTCAACTTCTCCGACCATGATCTCCATTATATCCATTGTCTCCAACTTCCCACTATCTCCACCTTCTTCATCTTCCCATGATCTCCACTACCTCTCACATGTTAACTTCCATTAGTTCTCTCTATAAAAAAGGATCGAGCATTCATTTTTGAGAATCCAAGTTTTGTGTGTCGATTATTATTCTTAATTTTTAGGCAGAAAAGTTTACCATGTAAAAGTAGTAGTTTCTCACATTGAGGAACTACCACAGCATTAGTACTAGGACTTCTTTTGTATACGCTTGGATCAAAAATCCTGCCGGAACTCGTCTTTCAATTTAGTTTTAGAATCAATTTTAGTTCAACTTTTATTTTCAAGTTTCATTTTAGTTATTAATTTAATTATTTCAAGTCTCTATTATTTCTGGTTTTATCGCTTTTATTATTATACCGCTTCTCTTAATTTTCAGTTTCCATTATTGTCAATTATTATTGTAATTCAATTTCTAGTTTCAGTTCGTATTTCTATTATTATTATTCACTGCATATTTAAATACCATGTTATTCTTAATTGGAATTGTTATGTTTAATTCATTTTCAATTAATTCTGTGTCTAGCTAAATTGTTTAGAGTCTGGTATATGAGGGTCGTCGTCTCCGATGGAACTCGGTAACAAATGTTGGCTTAATTAATAATTTAGAAATTATGTTTCGGTATTTGTTATTAAACTTAACTTAAATAGCTTTGTCACGAGAGTGAGAGGTTACTTAACACGATTTTGCCACAAGAGTGGGAAATTAACTAAGGTTTGAGTCGGCACTGCGAGAGCATGGGGGTCGTACCGGATAGTAAAAACTAGGCATTAATCCTAAACACAGTGAGAGCGCTTTAGGGATAATTAGAACTTGTCCAGTTTTCAAAATGCGTTCCTTGATTCAAGCGGGCGAGCGAGAGCAAAATCCTACGGTTAAGGAGCGTGACTTTATTCATAACCACAAGAGTGTGAGATATTGTCTTTAAATTGATATTTTCTACTAAACACTTTTCTAGCATCACTGTAAGCCAACAAGTTACAGAGTCCATGAGATACACGGAATCCATATTTCGGCCTCTCTTTTATTATATATTTCCTTAATCTTATTTTAATTCAATTTTAGTTCTTAGTTTCACTAAAATCTGATCATTCATTAGCCTTAGCTTTACAAAGTGACGATAGATTACAGTAGGTTGACATTGGTCTCTCTGGGTTCGACAATCTTTTATATTACTTCGATATTTTTGTGCACTTGCGGATGCATCAGAAATCTATTGTCATTGGTTGTCTCTTTTAAGAAGTGAAGTGAACGGAGAAACTCTCACATAGATTGGCCCAAGACTGAATGCTTTCATTCGACAAGGCTTTGAACCAGATCATGGTGGATCCTGTCAGAGTGAGTGAAAATATTTTGCACTTTGCTACCTCATCAGAGTGGAAATAGTCCAAACGTTCATCAACAAGTTGTACATGCTCGTCAAGATCTCCCTTCTCGTTGTTGTCTTTCAATTTTGGAAGTTTCTCCAATCATTTCACTATCTTACTGTCTAAGATATGAGTGCAGAGGGGATGCTTTTGCGGGTTCTTTATTGGAGGTTTATCCACTTGTTCCTCGGAGGGAACATGACTGACCCAAAATCCCCCAGGAATGTCGGGAGGATTTTGTCGCCTCCTGCTTCTCTGGTGGTCGGGAGATCTCGGAAATGCCTCATATCGTGACGTGGTTCGCTCGGGGAAGATTGTTTGGTTTCTAATTGAGCCATCTTTATGCGTTGTATTTTCCTTCGGATGTGCGTTGTGTAAGCTTTCTTCTACATGTAGCAATATTTCTTCTATTTTGTGTAAGTTTTATTGTCGGACTATGTTATACAATTCAAAACTCATAAGCACCTTGTGTTATGTGGTTATCCTACAACAACTAAAAACTATACAATACTTTCGATCTTGAGGCTGGTGGTGGTATTGGATGCCTGAGCAAAGGCTCGCCTTATCGCAACTACGGAGAAGATCCTACAATCTAATAAGGTTGAAGTAGATATGGATGTAATGGAGTGTTGATAAAAGTTTGACCTACATTGCCTTGAGGAGGAGGAGGCGACTAATTTTTAGTGGCTTGAAGGGCGTATGTTTTGTGTAAAGTGGTGGAGCGAGTGGATTTAAATCCCATGATCATCGGAGGATTTGGAGATCAAAGATTCTAAATTCTAGAAAGTTGAGTTGATCTGCTATCAGAATAGATCGAAGATAGTGAATCTGATGTTCGATCTCAGGAACTCTGATCTGATAGGTTGAGAGAGCTTCAAATCAATGAATTGAAGTGAGAATGTACAGTTGAGGAAAATGTTACAATCAGGAGTTGATTCCCACAGATGGAGTCACTATTTCGTTATGGAATCAGAATTAGTTGGAGAATAGAGGTTGTGGTGTGCAATGATGGACCTGAGCTTCCATTGCGGAGGAGGTAGCGCTGACCTACAAGGTTAGCACTAAAATATCCAAGTCAGTATATGAGATAGATGAGTGTGCTCTTTATATAGTGAAGCAGTTATAACAACTTGTTATCTTTAAGGCGTCAAATATGAGGAGCCACTGAATATATCTTAGCCCTGAATCACGTGCGCTCTTTCCTCAAATAGTATGCCTATGTTGTAAGCGGTTGTAGACGAATCATTGTTTTATATATGCCGAGCCTACAGACTCTTCGGATCGGGCCATATAACATACACAATATTTTTTTCTTTAACTTTGATTCCATTATTTTACAACAACTTGGTCTAAATTCAAATTTTGAAAATTTAAAATTGACATTCTAATAACATAAGAATAATTTGATTAAAATTTTAAAAAAATCTTAATTATAATTTTATTATATGCAACCTTAAGATTTAATCTAATTAAAATTATTCATCATATTAATCAAGATAAATTAAAAAAACAAACTGAAACAAAACATAAAGACAAACAAAGGACGCACTCCCAAACTGAAGATGAGAACAATGTCTTCACTTTTAAAGTTTGTAGGGCAATAGACTCAACACAATTAGAAACTAAAATGACAAAATATATCAGTGTTTGTCATCTCTATGTGAGATTCATTAACAAGCAAAAAAGAAAACAATGAATGAGAAAAAGTGAATTCTCACCACTTGTGAATAAGAAGATACAAGCTTATGTACGACTGGAGCCAGAAGAGTTTTTTAGACAAGTTTCATAACTACTTTAACAATAATAACTAAATTTCTAGGCAATCCTAACTAACAGCTAGAAATGAGTAACTTGTGAACAATTTACTCGTTATGTTCCTTCTATTGTTAAGCCCCCATCCACACACAAGATGGAGGGTGGAAGATATCCATTAACTCAATATTGACTACAAGAGCATGAAATGAATGAGGTTTACATTATTTTGTTAAGATATTTTCCACTTGAGAAGCAGAAGCAACATGTAACAATCTCATGAGCCCTTCTTGCACCTTGAGCCTGACTATGTGACAATTTATGTCAAGATGTTTGGTGCTCTCGTTAAAAATCGAATTTACAGCTATCTGCATAGCACTTTGGATGTCATAGTAGAGAATAACTTGTCTAATACACCATTGATCAAGATACTTGATGAGAAATAAGAGTCATTATAATTCTCTTGTAGATGCAACAAGTACTCAATATTCACCTTTAGCCGAGGAATAAGATACAATGTTTTGCTTTCTTTGATTTCCATGAAATGAAAGAATGAGCAAGAAAGAGGAAATAACCTGAAATGAGAGAATGACCAAGAAAGAAGAAATAGCCTAAAATAGCCGGAGAGAATGACCAACGAATTCATGATCCCGACTATCCAGAATACGAGTAGAGTAAGAATTCTTCTTTCGCTGTTTAACAAGATGTCACTCTTCTTCTTCTTCTTCCTACCTTTGAGGGTGATAGATCTCAGGAGGAGTGTGACTGAATTGCTCTTCTTCAGGACCGGAAAAACTAATTTGGTGCCTCTGGCTTCCTCGATGGCTTTGAGATTTCATAACTGCTTCCCGACAAGATGTTGTCGGTTCGAAGAAGGTGGTTTGATTCCTCTGGGAAACGGCATCTTGTACTGTGTTGATCTCTGGGTTTGTTAGTGCAAGGTGATGAATTTGAGGAAGAAGAGAGAAAGGAATAAATGCTAAAAGCTGCCACACAAATGATTGAAGGAATTGATTGTATTAAAATGTAAACCTAGTACACCTATTTATACACAAATAAGAATGCCACATAGGCCATAATCATAGAAATTATCTACAAATGACAAATACTAAATTACCCTCTAATACCATCCCGTAATTTAGTAACTTATCAGAACTTAATAACACCAATTTCATCTCTCAAGCGAAGAAATTGGTCTGTTTTTATTGCCTTGGTCAGAACATCTGTCAGCTGCTTCTGGGTGCTACAGTACAGAACTTCTAACACTCCTTTCTGCACTTGACTTCTGAGAAAGTGATACTTCGTCTCAATGTGCTTGCTTCTTCCATGCAGCACTGGATTCTTGGCAAGATTAATTGCAGACTTATTATCAATCATCAGCTTCAGAGGTTCCTCAACTTCAACCTTCAGATCATGCAGCAGATTCAGAAGCCAAACTGCTTGACAAGCAGCTACAGCACCTGCAATGTATTCCGCTTCACATGTTGACAAAGCCACAACAGGCTGTTTCTTGGAACACCAAGAAATTAGACCTCCCAGAAACTTGAATAAGTACCCAGAAGTGCTTCTTCTGTCAACTCTGTCTCCACACCAATCAAAATCAAAATAACTCAGAAGTTCTGATTTGATCTTTCCTCCAGAAGGAAATAACACTCCATATTTCAGAGTTCCTTTTATATACATCAGAATCCTGACAGCAGCTTGGTAATGAGACCACTTTGGTTTGCTCATGTATCTGCTGACCATTCCAACTGCATAACAAATATCAGGTCTGGTATTACACAAATACCTCAGAGAACCAATCATTTGTTTGAAGGTTGTAGCGTCCACATCCTCTCCATCAGAATCAGAGTCCAACTTCTGATTCGTATCAGCAGGTGTGATAGCAACCTTGCAATTTGTTAGCTCAAATCTCTTCAGAAGCTCTAGTTCATACTTCTTCTGATGTAAAATGATTCCTTTCTCAGAGTATATAAGTTTCATCCCTAGAAACAAACTCATTTTTCCAAGATCTGTCATCTCAAACTCATTCATCAGAACTTTCTTGAACTCATCTGTTTCTTGTTCAGAACTTGATGTGCGTAATATGTCATCAACATACAAACAGACCAGAATCATATTACCTTCTGAAGTGTGCTGAACATAAACACCATACTCCATCTCACACTTCTGAAACCCTTGTTCCTTGAAAAACGAATCAATCTTCAGATTCCAAGCTCTGGGCGCTTGCTTCAGTCTATATAGAGCTTTATTTAACCTGTATATCATCCCTTCCTGATTCTTTTTCACAAATCCAAGAGGTTGTGACACATAAACTTCTTCCTGTAATGGACCGTTTAGAAATGAAGACTTCACATCCAGATGTATCAAAGGCCAATTTCTATTTGCAGCTAAAGCAATCACCAGTCTGATTGTTTCGTGTCTAGCTACAGGCGCAAACACCTCAAAGTAATTTAGTCCAGGTTTCTGAAGAAAACCTCTGGCCACTAATCTCGCTTTGTGTTTTCCAATTGATCCATCTGGCTTTAGCTTCTGCTTGAAAACCCATCTGACGCTGATGGCTTTCTTGCCTTTTGGAAGTTCTGTCAGCTTCCAAGTCTTGTTTCTTTCAATAGCCTCAAGTTCTTCGTTCATGGCATGCAGCCATACTTTCTTCTTGAGCGCTTCTTCAATACCCACTAGTTCAGAATCTACTAGCATGGCACACTGAACGATTTCTCCTTCAGAATCTACTTCAGTATCATGTAACATGCTAAAATCTGCAAACCTGCTTGGTATTCGTCTGATTCTCTATGGCCTCTGATCTTGTTCTGAAGCTTCTCCAGAACTCATAACTGTGCTAGCTTCTGGACTTTGTCCAGAATTATTTCCTTCAGAATTACCACCTTCAGAGTTACTTCTGGAAACTTGTTCTCCAGACCCCATGTCTTCAGAGTTTTCCCTTCCAGAAGTATAATCACCACCAGATTCTGGATCATCATCATAATCTGGATCAGAATCAGATCCACTATCAGAATCTCCCTGAGATTCTGACTCATCTTCAGAACTTTCTTCAGAAACTAACCCTGGTGGTGGCACTACCCTAGAGTCTGATTGAAGCTTGTTCCAATCCCATGTTTCTGACTCTTTCACAATGACGTCTCTGTTGATCTCAAATTTGTTGGTTTCTGGACAATAAAGCTTATAGGCACCTGTATTGTGGTACCCCACCAGTAACATTGTTTTGCTTCTATCATCTAGTTTTCATCTTCTAGCCTCTGGAACGTGTTTGTAGCATACAGAACCAAACACCTTCAGATGGCTAACACTTTGCTTGTCTCCAGTCCATTTTTCTAAAGGAACAGTTTCCTTCAGCTTCTTTATTGGACACCTATTCAGAACATATGTTGATGTGGCAACAGCTTCTCCCCATAACATATGAGGTAACTTCTTCTCTTTCAGCATACTTCTGGTCATATCAAGCAAAGTTATGTTTCTTCTTTCAGCAAGACCGTTGTGCTGAGGAGTATATGGAGAAGTAACCTCATTTTCTATTCCATTTTTCTCACAGAACTTCTGAAACTCTATAGAGTTATACTCACCTCCACCATCTGTTCTCGGAATCTTCAGCTTCTGACCACTCTGCTTCTCAGCCTTCACCTTGAACTTCTGAAACTCAGTAAACACTTCATGCTTGAACTTGATGAGTGTTACCCATGTCATTCTTGTGAACTCATCCACAAAAGACACAAAATATTTGTTTCCTCCAAGTGAAGGTACTGGAAATAGTCCACACACATCAGAATGTACTACTCCCAGAGCATGCTTTTCTCTGGGGGCTACTTTTGATGCGAATGGCAATATGGGTTGCTTGCCTTTCATGCATATCTCACATGACTTCTGAGGCTTCACAATCTTCGAAATTCCATGTACGAGCTTCTTAGAACTTAGATGCCCTAAGCTTCTATAGTTCAAGTGCCCCAACCTCTTGTGCCACAGCTTACTGTCAGCTTCAGTGCCTTCTACACTGAGACACTCCGCTTCAGAAGTTTCTACATTCACCTTGAATGTTCTGTTGCTTCCCTGCTCAGACTTCATAATCAACTTCTGATTAGAATCATACAACGTCAAGAGGTTGTCCTTCATAACCACTGGAAAACCTTTCTCAATGAGCTGACCCACACTCATCAGATTGCTTTTAATTCCAGGAACATACCAGGCGTCCTTGATCAGAATGTTTCTTCCATTCTTCACTCTGACTCTAACATTTCCCATACCTTCTACATAAGGTACTTATCATCAACACATCTGATCTTTGTTCTCCTTCTGGAGTCAAAGTCTATCAGCCATTGTTTGTTCCCAGTTAAGTGGTTTGAACAGCCAGTATCCATATATCACAAATCTCCTGAACAGTTTCCATCAGAATCAGAAGCCATCAGTAGCACAGGTTCATCATCAGAATCTTCTCTGGCTATATTTGCTTCTTCTGATTTCCTTTCTTTGTTTCTACAGTCTCTGGCAAAATGCTCAAACTGTTTACAGCAGTAATATTGAACCTTCTTCTTGTCATACATTTCCTTTCCCTTATGATATTTCTTTCCATCAGAAGTTGAGGTTTCTGACTTCTGGAATTTATCACCATGTCTATTCTGCTTCTGGTCCTTCTTGACAAAAGAAGCTTTCAGAGCTTGCTCCACTTCCCTCTCAGAAATTCTTTCAGTCAGACGCAACTCTTGTGCTTCTAGACTGCTTTGCAACTCTTCTATTCTCATGGTTTCCAGATTTTTAGAATGTTCAATAGAAACAACAATGTAATCAAACTGAGGCGTAAGTGACCTCAGAATCTTTTCTATGATTACCTGTTCAGAAAGTGTTTCTCCACAAGCCTTCATTTTATTAGTGATCATAATCATTCTGGAGATGTATTCAGAAACTTTCTCACTGTTCTTCATGCTGAGATTTTCATATTGTTTTCGCTGGGACTGAAGCTTTACCTTCTTTACTGATACGTCACCACCATAACATCTGATCAGTATATCCCATGCCCCTTTCGACGTCGTCGAATCAACAATCTTCTCAAACACATTTTCATCCACACATTGATGGATGAAGAACAGAGCTTTCTGATCCCTCTTCCTTGTAGCTCTTTCTTCTGATTTTTGTTCTTCAGTAGCATCTGATGCAGCTGGAACATAACCTTCAGAAACAAGGTCCAGAACATCCTGAGCACCAAACAGCACACGCATTTGTATCTTCCATCTGTTCTAGTTTTTACCATCAAAAACTAGAAGTTTAGTGTTCAAACTACTGCCTCCATTCATCTTAAACCTTGCACAAAAACTCAGATCTCACTCAGTGTTTCCCAAACCCACAGAATCAGTGTGATTTTGTTTCAGATTTTTGTTCAAGATTCAAAAATCAAACACACAGTTCACTATCACTCGTGTTTCCCAGAATTTCAGAATAAAGCAAGAGCTCTAGATACCAATTTGTTAGTGCAAGGTGATGAATTTGAGGAAGAAGAGAGAAAGGAATAAATACTAAAAGCTGTCACACAAATGATTGAAGGAATTGATTGTATTAAAATGTAAACCTAGTACACCTATTTATACACAAATAAGAATGTCACATAGGCCCTAATCATAGAAATTATCTACAAATGACAAATACTAAATTACCTTCTAATAGAATTTGCATGGTGTAAGCTTTCTTCAATGCGAAGTAATCTTTCTGCTAAGGCTTACGAGTTCTATTGGTGAACTATATTGTAAATAATGTTCAAAAGTTCATTAGCACTTTGTATGTCGAGGGTAGCTTGCAACAGCTGAAAACCATGGAGCGCTTCCGGTCTAGTTACCATTGACGGCGCTAAAGGCCTGAGTAATGGTCCCACATGTGATCTGGTGAATCATTTCGCTTTCTAGGTTATAGTTATTAGGCCTTATAGGCGTCACAAAACACTAATATAAAAATTCAAATTTAATTTCGTTGAACTCTTATTTCGGATCAAAATATACATATGTATGAGGACAGATTCATCCACCCACAACTACAGAAGACAGATTCAGACAGAGAAATGAAGAGGCTACAACTGTGGGATGTCGATCAAGATTTTATTGTAACGGCGGCGAATCCTAATTTAAGGGTTAGTTGATGATGCTTCTGAAAAAAACTGAACTGTTTTATTGTGTGCATCACTTGTTTAAAAGTCTGAGATTTTTTTCAAGAAAAAATAAGATTAAATTGATGATTTTTTCAAGGGAAAAAGGAGCAATAGATTAGAAAAACCACATAAATAAGATATGCCGCCACCAACCATGTTCTGTTGGGGGGAGATTATTAGGAGCATTGTTGCATAGTGTAGGAACAAGCACCTTTGTGAGAGACACATCACTTATCCACCTAAAACCTTAAGGTTTTAAGTGGATAAGTGGTGTGTCTCTCACAAAGGTGCTTGTTCCTACACTATGCATCAATGCTCCTAATAATCTCCCCCCAATATGGTATCATGAGCCTTTGTTTCGAGAAAGGGACCGGAAGGAACTTGTATCGAAGTTCGCCCAAGAAGTGGTGCGGTACAAGTGGGGGAGCATTGTGGACTCACGCTTGAGGGGGAGTGTTGGAATAATATAGCAAGTGTGAGTAAGTGGGGAAATAGTCCCACATTGGATAGGAATGTGGAGACTTAAACATATATAAGTGGGAGAACCCACTCACCTATCACCTTAAGGTTTTAGGTGGATAAGTGGTGTGTCTCTCACAAAAGTGCTTGTTCCAAGATGAAAAAAGGAGTAGCATGAAGTTGAAGGAAGAGAAGACACTGAAGTAAGACCTCAGTGTCTTTTACGGTATTTTATTTTGCAGAGCATTAGAGAATTTAGTTGTTGAGGATCCAATTTCTAATAATAGTTATTTTTTTAATTGAATCTTATAATTATTATTCTGCACATTAATTCCAATAAATTAATATTGTTAATTTATTAAAAGTAACGTCTTATAATAATATAATTTTATATTTTATATATTTTGAAAAACTTTGAACCTTAATGTAACTATACTAAGATCATCTCAAACCGTGAACCCATTTTTGAGTTTTTTGTGGAATCCATTAAGCCACGTTAGCTTGAAGCAACTCAACTAGTTTTTCACTCCAATGGTGCAACTCTAAAGAATTCATATTAGATCCCACAACTTTACTTTATATATTAATATTTTATTTATATTAAATTTTATATCATTTAAAATAATAATTTTAATTATTTAAATTAAAATTGATATAAAATAAATAAAATTCAAATTAAACTTATAATTTAAAATGATAATTAAAATTAATTTCAAATACATGGCATATAATTAAAAACAATAAAAATAAATAACATCATATAAATTAATCAAACTTAAATTTCATCATCTTCATGTCCAAAACGTTCCCAAATATACTCGATAGATCTCCTTGAAGTTGACGATGAACTTGTTTTTCACGAATATTTGCTCTTCTTTATAGTCTCGTTGCAAGATTCAGATGAGGACCGCTAAATGTTTCAGTTGTTGAGTTGTTGTTAGCCACATTATCATAAGAGTAATCAAAATTACCTTCATATGTATGTCGTTCATCTTCAACAATCATATTGTGCAATATGATGCACGCATATATGGTATGTTTGAGGGTGTCTGTGTGTCAGGCACGCGTTGAGCCACGTATAATTGCAAACCGAGATTAAAGCACTCCAAATGCCCACTCCACATCTTTTCTAGATGATTCTTGATGTTGAGCAAATAATTTTTTCTTCTCTCCTTGTGGCATTGAAATGGTCTTTACAAATGTAGCCCACTCAGGATATATACCATCGGCTAAATAATACCCCATATTATATGGTGTCTCATTGATTGTATATTGCACATTAGGAGCATGTCCTTCCAAAATATCGTTAAACATGTTGGATTGGTTTAGCATATTAATGTCATTGTTTGAACCTGCAATACCAAAAAAAGCATGTCAAATCCATAAGTCTTGTGATGCCACTGCTTCAAGCATGACTGTGGGTTTTCCATGATCACCTCGACAAAATTGTCCTTTCCATGCAACAGGACAATTTATCCATTCCCAATGCATACAATCAATGGAATCCAACATACCTGGAAAGCCATGCGACTCTCCCATTTGTAAAAGATGTTAGGCTTTCTCAAATACTCAGCCCCAAATACAGCATTCACGCCCTGAACGAATCTTTGTAAGCACTCAATTGAAGTGCTTTCACCTATTCGAACATATTCGTCTACAACGTCAGCAGGAGACCCATACGCCAACATACGAATAGCAGACGTAAATTTCTGCAATGGTGAAAGACTCATTTTACCAATTGCATCAACCTTCATTTGGAAATATTCATCATGATTTCCAAGGGCATCTACAATTCAAAGAAATACATGCTTATGCATTCTGAACCTTCTCCGAAATTGAACATTTGTGTATACTGGATTTTCCGAGAAGTAGTCATTGAATAATCGATTATGTCCTTCTTCACGACTTCGATCTACCACTGTTCTTCTCTTTGGTATAGAGGAACTTCCAGATTGATGTTCATTCTCAAGTGGTTGTTCTTCATCACTGTCGTCCATAAATTCTTCTTCAACCAACTTCCAAAATTCTTGGCCAAAATCATCTGAATTGTCTGAATCCATTTTAGTGACTAAAGAATGAGAGAAAAATGATAGAAGAATTAGAGAAGTATAAGAGAATAATAAGATGAGAATGAGAAAACAATGACATAAGTGGTAGTATATATAATGGTTTGTATAACGGCTAGTTTGAATAACGGCTAGTTTGTATAATGGCTAGTTTGAATAACGGCTAGTTTGAATAACGACTAGTTTGAATAACGGCTAGTTTGAATAACGGATAGTTTTAAAGTGGTACTAATGACCATTTTACATAGGTGTTAATAATTTAAAGTGGTACTAATGACCATTTTACATAGGTGTTGATAAATTAAAGTGGTACTAATGACCATTTTACATATGTGTTGATAAATTAAAGTGGTATTAATGACCATTTTACATAAGTGATACTTACTACATTCCATATTTTTTTTCATCTTATTACAATATTTTTCATGAAGATCTCATTGAGTATCATTCATAGTAGAAATGTCTTTCATGATGATATACATTGTCTTTAATTCTAGCTCGTCCTCCTTACATTGAGCTAGTCTTTCCATTACTACTGCTCTTTTAATCCTTGCATCTTGCATTGCATTTGGAATTTCCTTTGCCTTACCCTTCCTTTTTGCTGCTTTTTGTCCCATTGGACGCCATTGGTGATGATGAGTTAAACTCATAACTTGAAGGTGTATCTGGGTTAGCCGATGATGCTCCACTAACAGAAGCCTTTGTTATTTTTGAAAAATTACCAATCGATTCTCCCATCCATTTAGGTTCATCTTTTAACAATCGCCATGTGTACTCAAGATTGAATGTTGTACCTTCATCCTGAGTAAAAAAAGCATGTGCAGCGGTCATGATATCATTCTCCGATGTCCCACTTTTCTTTCCATTAAGAGCTTGTTTGTAACATCCAACAAATTTTTGAACCAAGTCATTTATTCGATGCCAACGACATTTTAATTGCCCACCTAACTTTTCTCGGGATTGTCCACGATACTGGTTATAATTGGTAGCGATTCTTAACCAAAAACTCGCAGCTTTTTGATCAACTCCCACAACTGGATCCTTTGAAATATTGAGCCATGATTGAATAAGAAGTATATCATCATCCCTTGTAAATTGCTCTCGAGATTTTTTTTAACGACAACCGTTTCTTCTTTTTCAGTACCAATTTGAGTAGAAAATGGTGGAACTTGACATCCAGACATAAACTCAATCGGTGTTTTCGGTTTATGACGAAAAAATTCCATACTATTAGAATTCATTTGAGGTCTATGATACATATTGAATTGTTTGGTGATGGAAAAAATATGACGGGGTTTGTTGGTACCGATGAAAATTGAGAATTTTGATAATTTTACATGTAATTGAACAAAGCTTGTTGATAATGAAAATGATTAGGATCCATTTGGCCTAAACAATTTTAATTTGAAGGGAAAAAGTGAAAATTTAGATTAAATATTTTATCAAAAAAAAACTAATGAGAAGAAATTTGTGTGAAATTTTTTAAATAGGATGTATTTATAATATTATGACTAAAATGATAAAATTGTGAGGGAAAAATAAAATTATGAGAGAAAATATGAATATAAAATTTTTCATTTGGTTCTATTTATAACCAAATAAATTATTAACATAAAAAAAAGAAAAAAATTAAAAGATCCGTTCAACAATAACAATGGCTAGATGTACTTAATTTTACTTTTATTAATATTTTATTTAAAATTACCGTTGCAATGTGTATTGCAACGTTGACCAGTCTGACAGACTCTTATGAAACTATTTTTTAATGCACATTGTGATAGTTGGCGAACTAGGCAAAGAAACTTACCGCTCGAGCTGCTCTAAGAGGTCTTATATACACGTATAGAGAAAAGGAATGGTGCACCGATAAAGGCGGATCCACGTTCATACCTGGGGATGCAACTGCACCCCCTCAACTTTGAGATTTACACATATTTTTATCCCTTTGATTTAGTTAAAGTTGTTTTACCTTCTCTCTCTTTTCAATTAAAGTTGTTGTACAATTTACTATTATAATGAGTAATAAATAGTTCATCCTACATTATTATTATTTTTATTAAGAATTAAAATTAGACCAATTATGATGATTGGAAATAATATTTATGCGTCAAAAGTAACAGTACATATATAAATAGTAATTTAATTATTTCACAGTAAAACCAACAAAGTACATATATGAATTTAAAATAAATGGGTTTATATTTTAATAAGTTTCATTTTGAATTTAACTTAAAATACCTAAATTAACTTTGTCTTATTTATTATAGTTTTGTTATCTCTCATTTACATTTTTTAAAGTTTAAAATATTAAATACTAAAATTTATTACTATTTAAATAATTAAAAAATATAAATTCTGAACAATAATTTAAAAAAATTTCCAACTATTTAATTGGATATAAAATAAAATTTTCCATAAATTTTAAAGTTTAAATAGAAGATTAAATTGGAATAATACATTAAGATTATATATATATATATATATATATATATATATATATATATATATATTATAAAAAAATATTTTGCTCCCCCTGACCTTGGGTCCTGGCTCCGCCATTGAACCGACATTATAAATTATTTTTATAATATCAACCAATGACAACCATGTAAAATACCAAGTCATCCTTTAAATTTTAAAATACTTTCGTTTCATGATTTGACATTTTAAAATATTGATTAAATATCTGTGTAATATTTTTTTTTACAGTGACAGGACACTACCATTAAACTCATACATAAATATATCAACCGATAATTTATGCATGATTAGTTGCAATTACTTATTTTAACTTTAAAAATTAATTGTTCACTTTAAAGAAGCTATATCAATAGATTGCTAGAAAATTAATTGATCACTCTAACAAACTATACTCTAATAGAAACATACATAACCTAATGTTGGATTAAGAATTACTCATCATTATCAAGCAAAGGATTAGATTGCTGGATAGTTTTGCTTGAAAAAAGCATTTGCCAAATTATTAGAACACTTGGGTCTTATTTACTGCATTAACTCGATAAGTTCCTAAAACTCACCAAAGAAAAATAAATATTGGGATGTGAAATTACAATACAGGTTCAAGCAGGGCATTCAGAACAGTTTCCTTTGTGGGTAATGCTGGTATTGCACCTCTCTCAGTCACGGTCAATGCACCACAAGCATTGGCAAACTTGAGAGAATCTCTCAATTGTTCCTCTTTCTGCAAGTTTAAACCACATAATGTGTATTGAATAAAAATAATCAAAAAGATATCACAGAAATAGTAAGCTAAAATTTTGAGTAAAATGCAATGAAAACTTTTTAACTTGAACACTTCTTTGAGACACAAAAACAAGCTTGCCTGAAGTAATGAAAGATCTGTAGCTAATTGTGATAATATTCCAGCCACAAAAGCGTCACCAGCTCCGGTTGTGTCCACTGCATCCACCTTCATTCCTTTCACTCTACCACTAAACTCCTGCAAAGAAATAGATAGGACAGATGTTATTAACGGTGGATAGCAACGGTGAATAGTGGTTCAAAATGGCAAGCTTAAAATTCTTCATAGCAATATGGTAGATGGAAAAGGTTTTAAATCATGGTTGTCGATAATACACTATAGCTAGAGGCATAATTGTTATTAGAATTTCAAACTAGTAACTTTTCATTACATTTTTTTGCAATTTCTTAAACATTGATATGTCAAACAATGCAGATTGATTAATAAAAAAATTAATTACTTTTTCTTAATTAGAGGCCGGAAGGATTAGCATTTATGGAAGGCATACCTTGGTGTAATATCTGCAGCCTTCTGAACCTTCAGTAACAAGAAGTAGCTTGAGGTTTGGATGGAAAAGTTTTCGTACAACGGCGTCATCATATGGATTTTCACCATTTGTAAGAAAAGAAATCTCCTCTTCACTTATCTGAAAGTATAATTATGAGATTGGTTTTGTTAGAAACGGTATTGACACACCCCTGTAATTTGTTTTCTAAAAATTGGAAAGGAACAAGAAAATGGAAACTAATGAATAAAAGAACCTTGATGATATCTGCAGTCTCCCAGATACTCAGAATTCCTTCTCTAGCACTATCTGCAGAAGGCCATAATGGAAGCCTGAGGTTAGGGTCATAGGACAGAAATACACCAGCTTCTTTTGCTGCCTTTGCTGCAGCTATATGTGCAGACTTGCATGGTTCTGTTATAAGACTTATCGAACCATAATGAAAGATCTTGGCCTGCCAGAAATAAATAACAGAACAATTTTACAATAATTTATGAATTAGGTAGAGTTAAAGTGGAAAACATTGGAAGAACATACACTCGGCCAGAGTTTTGAAGTTTTAATTTTCACCTTTCTGATTAAGTCCAAGTCTAGTTCATCTTCTTGGAGCAGCATATCAGCACTGGGATTACGATAAAACATGAACTCTCGTTCTCCGTCACTCCTCAGTGTAACAAATGCTAAGGCAGTACGTGCACCAGGGTCAAAACGCATCCCTTGGTTGTTTACGTTATTTTCCTTGAGTATATCAGCAAGCATATATCCAAATTCATCCTCACCAACCTGTTTATATTGAAAATGAGTTTAGAAGAGAACTTTAACTAAGACTTCTGATTCAAGAAAAATAAAATAAAGTAATGCCAAACAACAAAGATTACTTAGTTAGGGGCACAATCGAAGATTAGTTGTAACCAAATGATTATTTATGATTAAATAACACAACACCGAGTAATTTTTGTAAAATGGAAACACTCGTCAAATCAGCAAGTAACCGTGTAAAAAAACCAAATATCATAATAATTTAAGACACAGTTTTGGGAGCCTTAAATGAGCCAGAACAAAGGAATGAGTTGTTAAATGCAGTTAAACATTGATAAAGTTGATAAATTTATATGATTATAAATGCTCACAGTAAGGGATCTCTGCTTGTCATATGATTATTGAAGAAATTAAATTTCAGTTTCACAAACAAAACAAGTATCTTTAATACTTTGCTGATCTCTAAAACAAACTTAGTGTCTGCGGGTTCAGTTACGGGTATCTAAGGAGATAATTTTCTAGGTTCACGTGCATATTTACATATTACTACAATTTGATAAAAGAGAACTGCTAAAAGTGACAAAAACTATGTTTGGATACCAGATACAGGATTCGTTTACAAAAATGAGCAAGTATAATCAGTGTCCCTTGTGAGTGGGGTACTCAGCATTGTAAGGTGATACATAACTTTGGGTTGATTTTCAGATTTCTACAAAACCTATTAATCTTGTTTGAGATAGTGAACATTTTGACGGAGCGTTTTCACTGATGTAAGCAAAAGTGACAAACCATAAATTTATATGCGCTCTATTACTTTTTTTGTGATATGTTTCTGTGACTGTGTCCTCATCTTAAATTGTGTCTCATTAGATAATAGATTAGTCATTTTGCTAGCACGAGCACCAAGTGGCTGCCTATGTGGTGTTTCAGTGCAGAGAAACTTGGATGGTGTTGAGAGTTCCGCATTGAGAGTTTTGTGTTAGCTCTTAACGGACCTAACGAGTGATGTTGGAATCCATTGGCTGTGTCTATTTCTACATGGTGATACATTTCATTAGTGAGGGACTATAATGATGAGTTGACGACTTATCTTTCAATGACTAATCTAACATCCCATATATCTCTCATGGACCAACCAAAATGTGGTTAATTATTGATAACTCATGTATTCTTTATATTAAACACTAATTTCGAAAACAAATATCATGTCATAACATAAACAAGGTAAGACCCTCCCCCCTTAGGGAAATATGTTCACCAGAACATGAGATGTGGGGACAATTTCCTGTCAAGCAAAGTCAATATTGATTGTTTACATAAGTTGCACATTAACAAACCTTGAGAAATATCTACACAATACCTTTCCAATAAAAGCCGATGAACCTCCTAACCGAGCTATGCCTACAGCAACATTAGCAGGAGCTCCCCCTGGAGCCTTTTTAAACGCAGGTGCATCAGCCAAAGAAAGACCACTAACAGTTGGGACGAAATCAATGAGCATTTCCCCGAAACAAACAACTAAAGGCAATTCCTTTGTTTCATCAGGTCTCCCATCACCAGTTATCGCCTTTGCCATTCCTACAACAAAGAACAGTTAAGTAAAAAAAAGAGGTTCACAATTTTGATATCTCCAAAGGTGAAACTAAATAAACAACAACAACCAAGCCTTGTTCCACTAAGTGGGGTTGCCTACATGGATCAATTTTCGCCATAATGTGCTATCCAAAACTATGCTTCTATCCAAACCGTTAATCTCGAGATCTTTCTTAATAACTTCTCTTATAGTCTTTCTAGGTCTTCTTTTTCCTCTAGTTGTTTAACTTCTCTCCATCTGTATTATTACAAAATCTACGGATGTTCTCTCTACATGCCCAAACCACCTAACTCTATTTTTCACCATATTCTCTACTATAGGTGCTACCCGAACATTATCTTTAATATTTCACATATCATATAAAGCTATATCATATAAAGCTTAGTGAAGTGTTGAGGAGAGAAAGCCGCGAAACTTGTCGGTTCTCGAAAGGGGGTGCATTTTCAGAATCCCTCATTGGATAATCTACCCTAAAAAGCAAGGATTATGTCACTAAATAGACTAGTTCTAAGTCCCAACATTTTTATCATGCCAGATTATCAACATGCTTAAGCTTTGAATTTCAATATGCCACAATAGCAATTCAACTCACCCTATGGTTTTGATGCATGCAACCACTACAATACAACTTGATTTCTCCAAATTTGTATACTTCCAATCAAAACAAAAACAAAGACTCAGAACAAAGAAAGAAAAATAGATATCAAAACCCAGAATTGATTTACCTTTAGCATTCAATCGAACATTAGGAGGGCAAAGAGGGGAAGGAAGCACCGAAGCTTTAACAATGGGATGACAGAACTTGACTGAACCTACAGGACTGGATGCGACACTTGTGAAGCAGAAAGAACCACAGTGAAGAGCCATGAACAAGGGAAATCACTTCACAGTACAAAGCTTCGGAACAGTGTTGAATTTTGAGGGAAATTGAGCGTTGATTTTTCTTAAAATGGTGTTTGTTGTGTTGTGTTGTCTGTTCCTAAACAAAGCTATATAGGACAGCGTTAAGCTGAAATAAAACAGAACGAGTTTAAATGAAATGATAACAATGATTAAACAGTAACAGTAATAAATAAAGATACTCCCTCCTTAACCTTTTATAAGCCAAAAACTAATCTTTTACACTTGTTAACAAAGTTTAAATTTGTATTTTTTTTTAAATATTGTTTTGTGGAAAGATATAAAAATAAAAATATTTTATTATGAAAAAAAATGAGAGAAATCAAATTGAAAAAAAGAGATGAATTATTTAAAATAAAATTAGACTTTGTTTGGAAGTTTGAAGAGGAATGGAAGGGAGGACTTTAAAAAAAAAAAAAAATTGAGTGAAAATATTAAAAAGATTTTGGTTGGGAGGGTTTTAGAGAGTTTGGTTTTCTTCGTAACACTAAAAACTTTTTAATTTGATGAAACTCAAAATTTTTATGAAATAAGGGTTTTTGAGAGATTAGATAAATTTTCTAAATATCTTTTATGTTGTTATAGTATTTTAAAAATTAAAAATACATTAATAATAAATATTATTTTATGATTTTATACAAATTTATTTTTTCAAAAAATATAAATATTTTTTTATATTTATTTATAAATTTATTTTCGGAAGCTCTCATTTCCCTTCCCCTCCAAATTCACAAATAAAACGTAATAGAAATGTACATTTACGTAATAAAAATATATTATTATGTCATATCATACAAATAATTTAAAAATTCTACTTTAATTTGATGGAATATTTAATCGTCATCGGTTAACAATGAAAAATTAATTTATATTATTGGTACATCATCTATTTTATTGTAAAATTAACGTTTTTCTTATAATTTTTATTTTAAAAAACATTTTTTTCTTATAAATCATTATGGAAGTAGTTAATAAAGTTTGCTAATATACATTTACTCATTCACATATTAAAAAAATAGATAAATATAAATTTTCTAAATCATTCTTCTAATATTTGTATATTCTCTTATTTTTTATTTTCATCAGGTCTATATTCCAACGCCTTATCCATAGGTTGAAACATGCGTTTTGAAATTTTAATACTTTTAATTGATATTAAAACATGTTTCTTTTACTGCTAAAAGATAGTTAATGTAATATTATTTTCATTAATCAAATATAAACAAGTTTTATTAAATGTTTTGTTACTTTCAATATTAATAAATATGTATTTTCAATTAATATTTTCGTTTCGTTTAACACAATATTTTCGCAAATATAATTAAAATAGTACATAGATATGTAAATACATATTATCTTGAAATAGTCAATATTATTACTTGTATAATCTTAAAATTAATAAATACATATTATTCTCAATATATTTGAATATTTTAACTATATATTAAATATAATTATATTTTAATTCTATTAGTTTGCAATTTATGTATCATTTCAATTATACTTTAAATATAGTTGAATATTGTAGAATAAATTTATAATATTTAAATATTTCTTAATTAAATATTTGAATATAAAAAAAGATAAACAAATTTTAATAAATACATTATTATTTTCAATATTAATAAATATATTTGAATGTATCAACTATAAAAATATGTACCAACTAAAGAAATGTATCAACTATATTATAAATATTTATATAATTGATTATTTAAACATTTCTCATTTGTAAAAATTTGCTTTGGTTGGATTTAAATTTTTTAAGGTCCTATACAGTTTGCAATTTATTTAATAAATATTTAATATTAATTTATATCAATTTAAAATATATTAAAGATTTATATTTGATATCAATTTATTATTTAAAATGCATTATTATTAAATATTTAATTTTATTTAATATTAATTAATAAAATATTAATAATCTGATGTCAGTAAAATTTATTTAATACACTTATTAAAATTTGTTTCTATTTGACTATGTAGATAAAAGTAATGTTACAGTAAGATTAACATGATTTAAAGGTAAAATAACTTCAAAACGCTCACTCCAACCTAGTGGTAAGGCGTTGGAACTATGAAGGAAAGGATGTTGGGTTAAACTCCCACCTCTATTAAATTTTTGAGACCATAACATATTTTTTTATATAAATTAAAATTGAATATAAAATAAAATGTTAACATGACATTAAAAGTAATTAAAAAATTAAAATGAAAAATCACTTGACCATCTAAGTCAATAAAAAATAAAATAAAAAATAAAAAAAATCTATTATGTTAGTTTTTTTATGATTGGATGTGATGAAGGTAAAAAATGAGAAAATCTTTAAATATTAAGAGAATTTATGCAATTTTTTTACGGAGATTTTTCAAAAAACACCTATATGACAGAAAGGAGAATATGTATTAACTCTTATTTTTAAATTGGTCAATATTGAATCTTCTAAATATTAAAAAGTAATAGATGTTTTTTTCTAAAAAGTTTCAAATAAAGTTAAAAAATACCGCAAAGGTAAGGAAATGTGGTACAAATTATTTTCTAAATTTTTAACTTAAATGTAGTCGTTTTTTATACTAGTGGAAAAAGGAAAAGAAAAAAAATCTAAAAAATAAAGTTTCACTATTGTCGGTTAGCAGGAGAGTGATGATTTTTATAAAAAGCTATGCTAATGACCAGTATGCTACACCATTATTATTCACATGTTTCGTCAGATAGTCAACATAAGCATTCTCCTTCTTAACAGTATGAAATATTTGAACGCGTCATTTTCTAGTGAGAATCTCTTTAATATTGTGAAGAAATGCGGCATAGTGATGTCAAACATTAACCGACTCTAAGATAACCTTGATAGCAGAGTTAGAGTCAGAATAACACATTAGGTCTTTGATATCAAGTTCTCAGGTCATACGCAAACAATGATATAGCCCCGTCAGCTTTGCGTGAAGGATGTTGGAATAATCGATATTACTCACAAAATTGTGAACCCAAGCACCATCAACATTTCGAATCAATCCACCAAAACCTGAGACGTCAAGATTACAGAGGCTACTGTCATCAACATTCAAAATCATAATACTACCTTTGTATGCATTTCACGTGATCATTCTCGTTGGATGAGACATATTATGCTTGCGAAAATATTTAGGTAATAGATTAGTATAATTTATTATGATGAGTTTCAAAGTATAAGAAGATATCACTTCATTAGCAAGACAAAATTTGTTCCTAGCGCACTACAACCACCAACAAGCAGCCAAAAAGATAGAGCTACCATTGATGTCATGTCTAATCCAGTCATATAAACTACCCCTTTAGAAGAATAATAGGTCTAAGAAGCCAATAAATTTCTAAAGGCGAGTAGCAAATTCACAATCACTCGGGCAGTGTAGAGTCGTCTCTACATATTGATTGCATCTAGGACATAGATCCATTAGAGCATACCACGATGACACAATATCGATCTCGTAGGAAGAGACTATGTAAAGTAGTCCAAAGGAAGAATTTCACCTCCTCGGGATCAGGAATATGACACACTCACTTCCAAGAGTTATTTCATGTTGTATTCTGAACAAATTTAACTCTATTGAGCCAGTTATAACCATCTTGAGTAGTATAGATACCATCTAAATTTCCTTTCTACGTTAATTGATCAGGCACCATAAAATTCAAACAAATGAAGAGCACTTCCAAGCGGTCACAAACACCTGGAGGAATATTAGTATATAATGAATTGGAGTTCCAATTTTGATCCAAGTAAACATCATTTACTTGCGTTTCTAAATCGTAGATATCCCCATAGAGAACATGCTTCGTTAATTTCTCTACTCCAGGCCAATTGGAAAACCAAAAAGAGGAGTTTGCATTCACCAATCTAAATTCAAAACCATCTTTAAGAGCAGAAAGAGCTTTCATAATTGTATTTTTTTCTGTTCGAGAAGCGAAAATGGATGCTCTAGCTCTACGAACAAACCAAAAATGAAGACAGTTGGATAACTAATTATCTTGTATGGTGTATTTGATCTCCTTAACGATGGTGCAGGGTGGACCTGAATGGTTAGAATTCCAAAGCCCAAGTTAGTTCAAGATTCAAGGTGAGTATAATGAAAGTGGAGATCAGAGATTGTACTTTTCTCATCGTGTGTGAACTACTTTTATATTATGGGTTGAGTGGAGTGGATTTGATATGGATTTGGCCTTGGTTCATTGGGCCTTTTGGACACTCTAGAACATTTGCCCCCAATGCTTTGCTAGGCATTGAAAAATCCAGGGGAAGCCTTAAATAATGCATACCAGCCTCAAACACGGGGTTCGTTATGATGTGGAACTAAGAAGCTTCGTGGTTTGTTGAAAAGTAATGAGAGACAAGAGCATTAAATGCCCTTCTTGTCCTAAGAACACTTTGATACCTACCCTTATCATGTTAGCCTAATGACACATGCTAGAGAATGATTTATCTATTTAGGACATTTGAGTGTTTATATCAATTCCATTTTTACATAAAAGAGTGGTGTGTTAATTTCCCTTGGATTGATATTTTGTCTTTAATCTAGACCTTAATATTTGATCAATTTTCCTATAAATTTGGGTTTTCCCCCATGGTCTTCATTTTTCTCCTTGGTAGTATCCTTTATGTGTCATCAAACATCATCTCATTTGTTTAATCTAATTGTCTCTATTTTGAATCACATTCCTCTCATCCAGGTATGTCGTCACATATTTCTTTAAGTGGATAAAGCTTTTACTTGTCATTTTTACCATTTAGAGGGTCCCTCTTTTATTGCCGACTTATTGCCACTAACCTACTAGATTTACTGTATGCGGAGGTGAAGATACAATCAATATGGTAGCGACCATCGTTGAAGATTATCCATGGTTAGATCCACATAATTTGAGGATTCCTTCAAAGCATGTTGAGAATTACGAGGGGATAAAGGTTCCCTTTTATTCTTGCATCTTCGAGAAATTAGGAGTACGACTCCCTCTAATTTCTTTGAAAAAGAGGATACTGGGTCATCTTTGCATTCCTTCATCGCCGCTTCATCCTTCTGTCTGGGATTTTGTGAGGGTCTTCTAATACTGGTATCAATATTAGGGGAATATGGACTAGATTTCTCTAAATCCTTTCTTCCATCTTTTTGAAGTTAATCCTCTTTTCAAAAGAAAAGGCAGAGGGCTTGTTTCTCTTTGTCGTTTGAGAAACGGGATTTTCTGCACTTATATTGATAGCTGGAAGGGTTTTAAAGAGTACTATTTTATGGTTTCCCCTCTTTCTCTTCTTCCCCATAATTAATTATGCACTATTTCTTCTTCTTTTGCGGCCCCGACAACTTATTTTGAATGGAGGAGGCGATTTCGGTCCTCAGATCATTTTTCCCAGAAAGCTAAATATTATTACATTTCATATGAATCTCTTACTGATGCGGAAAAGGTGATGAAGGAAACATTACTTTTCTTTTATGACTTAGAAATACATTGTCACGACAGCTGGTGCAAAGTCCGTGGATGAGAAAAGAAAACTTTTTGGCATCATTCCTTCTCTTCTTTTATTTGAAATATGCACCTTTACCTATTATCTTACTGGTTGAATACCTCCTTTTTATAGATGATCGCAAAAAGAAGACCCATTGGTTGCTTGTGTGGCTCCTATGCTAGATTTTTAGGCTCCCTTAGTTTCTTACACGCATTTGGAGAGTCGGATCAAGAAGAACCACGACCACCCTGCTAATAAGGACCGGGGTAAAGTAATCATTCGGGGAAGTCATGCTAAGAAGAAAAAATTGAAACAATTTGGAAGTACTTTAAGTATTCATTTGGAGGATGCACTAATTCCATTTCCCTCTATGATGGTTGTTCGTTTACCTCAAACTACATGAGAGATGAAGAAGTGTGTATTGGTCGATGACTACAAGAAGATTCGCCAGCTTTCCTCTGTTGGAAAATCCAATTTGTTGAGAATCAGCTTATCAAGTCCTTCGGGTTGTTCCCCTTTTGAATCAGATTGCAGTCGATCACACAGACCTTTTATTTCCACATTCTTATTCTTAAGAGACTGAGTGTTGGAAAGCTCGTTATGATTTGGCCGAGGCGAAAAGGGTTAGCTTCGAGAATGGATGATCTCCATTGTGTATTTGCGTGAACATAGTTTCTTCTTTCCTGGATGAAGTGAAGCGATATGGATATCCTATTACCCTATATGGTGGTATAATGGAGTTAGACTTGTATGCCACTTGTTGGACATGTAACTCCATACACAAGGAGGGGTGAATTATGGAGGTTTGAAAATCATTGATTTTAAAAAATCATTTGATAAATAAAAGTTTGAAAATATTTTATAAAAACCTTTGAACAAATATGCAGTGGAAATTCAAAGTCAACAAAATTATTAAAAATAAAAGAGATAAGAGAATAAAATGATACCACAAAATTATACATGTTCAGTTAAGAAGACTTAATTATGTCCCAAGAATTTATTTTGAGAGTATCCATTATGCTTGAGATATTTTAGTAGGTTTTACACACAAACTCCCTTATACAAGAAAAATGAAGTTTCAGGTTAACTTATAACCAAACAACATACAATGGCTTAAAATGATTAGTCTATAATCTAAACAGTGGGCAAGGCTTGAAGCGGTTAGTCTCTAATCCAAACAACAAACAAAACTTCGAGTGGTTAGTCTCTAAGCTAAATAACAAAGATTGACTTGAAGCGGATAGTCTCCAATCAAAACAACGAGAAAGACTTGAAAAGTCTTTAAGCCAAACTAATATTTTAAACAAGTTGATCTTGAACCAAGATGAAGTTTTGAGTTGACTATCCTCCAAACTGAATCGTGGTTTTGTATAGGATGACCACGAACCAATTTGAGATTTATACCAGGTTGATCTCAAACCTATTGTGCATCTTTGACCACTTGAGATATCTTTAGTAATTGCTTGACTTCAAGTGTTTTCATCATCAAAATCATATCATCATAAAAAAATAAGCATTTACTTATTGAATTGCATCTTGCTATTCATAAGCTTCACCATCTCGAATCACTTCTTGATTATACCTGCAAGCACATAGATCGATAACTACATCAATCGTGATTGGAACCTGACGAATCTAATTGTGAAAATTTGCATGAATCAGAAATCAATTCCCACAGATGACGCCATTGTTCACTTCAAAACTAGAAGCAATCGATGAATTGATGTAGTAATGCTTTGCTACGTTGAGTTTGTGATTCCACATATGTGAGACTTTCTATTATTAATTATTTGAACAATCTAGAATAATGTCAATTATTAACATGTGTCAATCAGAAGCGTCGATGTTAGTCACACAACATTTTTTATTATTTTAAAAATGTTAAATACATTTTTGAACCCTAGAAATTATGAGTGTATTGTTACTAAATGTTTAAAATTTGAATATTTTAATTTTAATTTTTATAAAAATTTGTAAATGGACAAAATAAATTACATTATTAGTGAATGATAAATTATATATTTATGAATTACATGTGACTAATGTTATTTGTGTGGCAGAGAATCATAAATAATTGGGCCAATGCAGAAGGAATAATTGACTTAAATAAAACATTTCTTTTAAATATAAAAAATAAAAATTAGATTTTGGATATAGGAAATTGGTTTTCCAATCCAATGCATTTAAAGGAATCAAAGGCTGCAATAAGACTGCTGACAATTTAAGCTAACCAGATCTAAAACACTTCTACCTGTATATTTGGGGTGATCTGATTCACATACAAGTAAAATAAGATTGAAAGACAATTTTACCATATGTCACTTAAATTTAATTGTTAATATCTTTTTTATTTATATAAGTAAAATAAGATTGAAAGACAATCTTGCATTAACTATAAAAAAATCTAATCTTTATTGTAATATTTGTTGTATAGTATAAGGTATAAAATAATATTAAATCATATCATAATTTTAAATTTCAATACAATTAATTATGTTTTATATGTTATAATATATATAAATTTCAATAATATATTATATTTTTAATTAATTTACCCTAATAAATGAATTCATTCATTCACCACTATCTGTATATACCTATAATAAAAGTTGATATCCAACTACCATCACCATCAAGATACATCATACGGATATTATTTTCTCTTCATATATATATATATATATATATATATATATATATATATATATATATATATATATATATATATATATATATATATATATATATATATACATTAACATCATACACCTTTGTATATATTTTGGAGTGGGAGTCACTATTTTATATATATATATATATATATATATATATATATATATATATATATATATATATATATATATATATATATATATATATATATATATATATATATATATATATATATATATATATATATATATATATATATATATATATATATATATATATATATATATATATATATATATATATAAAAGTTTAATTAATTTTAAATTGATATAGATTAATTTTATTTTAGTAGATAAATAAAGTGAGGTAGGAGGAGATAAATTATTATTGAATGATAATAAAGTGAAGGAGGAGAAGAGAGGGAAATTTAGCTCATTTTATATATTCATTTAATAAAAAAATAAGATTAAAGAGTAATTGTTTTAATTTTGAGGATAAACTTGAAGGTCAAGAATTTTTTCTCTTATACTGTTATAATATAAAAATCTATTTCAGTTAATGATATTTAATATTTTTTCTTTTTAGTTATTTTTAAAATGATTTGTATATATTTTATTTTGATATGATAAATAAAATCATGTATTTATATATTTATTTTATCCTCCGATCTTTCTTCCTCTTGCAACTTTTAATCTCTTCCTATAAATAAAAAGAAGAATGTCTACAGATAGAAATTTTTTTGAAAAGTTGAATTTACTTACTTCTTTCTTGAAAACAAATGCAACTTTGTTATAAAAGAAGTGAATAATAGAAGCTAAAAAATTATGAATGAAAAAAGCAGGAGAAAAATTAAAGAGAAATGAATGAAAAAAAACATGAGAACGAAAAAATTGCGGTAAGATGTTTTAATAATATATTGCATATGTACGGGTGAATTTGTTGACAATGTGTACTAAATTAGTTAGAGGCTCGTACTTTTGTACGGGTATTTGTATATTTGATATAATATATAATGAATGATATGAAAAATATGCGTAAATATTTACTACAAGAAAACATTAAATTAGTTAGGTGATTATACTATGTGTTATTTGATAACGAGAAATCATATCATATAATTACTATGTTTTTTACCGATTTTTATAATACATTGAGTCGTCTAACTCCCGATTATTCCGAGTTTTTGTGTCTTTTCACAGGTACAACATTTGTCAACTCAAATCAATGAAAAATGACCACATGAAGGAAGCTAAACAAGAAACAGAAGAGAAGGAACCAAATCTGCAAAGTCTGCAGATTTTGTAACGGTGACGACCGTCACACCCTGTGACGGCCGTAACGCCTCCCCAACTAGAAAGAACGCTCGTCACACATCATTGACGAGCGTAATGCGCTATTTAAGCGCATTACGACCGTCACCCCCTTGTGACGACCGTCACACGCTTAAAGGGCAACGTTATGAATTAGTGGAGACGTGGGCAACGTTGAGGGCAAAACTCTTCTCCTATATTTCCTCCACTCAGTAACCATGCACCCGGGTCTTACTCCACTCAAGCCTTTTCCAAGATTTTCTCAACTGCAATATTTTCTTCTATATATATGTGGTAGTTCAATGTATGATGGTCGAAGAATTTTTCCCAGAACAAAATTTCTATTTTCCTGCAATTATTCTATTTTCTTGTTTTTGCATCCTTTTCTACACGTACTGTAATTTTTATTTCCAGCATTAGTTTTAGAGTGTTAATTCTTCATCTAAGAATTAACACAATTATTGATTTCGATTGAGCTGCAAGGAATTTGTAACATCCAAGATTACCATAGCAACATTATTTCCAGGTTTTTTATGCAATTAATATTTATTTATTCTTGTGATATGTTATTTATTTTTATGGATTATATTTTGAATTGCATAGTTATTAAATATATTATGTCCGGCTAAATTAATTGTACCGGTATGTGACTCCTAAGTACCGAAAGAATTCAGTGATACCTTGGCTAAAAACATTTATAAACAATTTATGGTTTCCAATTTCCATGTTTAATTTAACTACCCTTGTCACGAGAGTGAGAGGATAATTAACACGATTTTGCCACGAGAGTGAGAAATTAATTAAGGCAAAAACCTGCATGCGAGAGCTGGGGTTCAACTCAGATAGTGGTAACGAAACATTAATTTTTAAATACATGAGAGTGTTTTAATAAATTAATTAAACTCAAATTGTTTTCAAAAAGTGTTATTAAATTTAAAGTGCATCCACTAGGTTTAGTAGCATGACTTATTTCATGAACACGAGAGTGTATGTCTCAGGTTTTTAAACAATTCGTTTTTAACGAAATACTCTATATGCCAAGCGATTCACCGAATTCCCGAAGTCCGACTATCACATACCAGTATAGCTATTACTATTATTTTTAATTAAACTATTTCCCCCCTAAAACCAAATATTCATTGCTTAGTTAAACAACTGTAGCATTAGATCGTACGCGATTGATCCTCAGTCTCTGTGGGTTCGATAATCATTTAAAACTAGAACGACTAAACTGTATACTTGCAGTTAGTATCCCAATAGACTTATAAAGTCCCGATCAAGTTTTTGGCGCCGCTGCCGGGGACTGATTAGTTAATTAAGTACGATTCTTCTGTTGCGCGTTTAGACTAGGCAACAGAAACCCTTTTTCGATTTGTATGCCAAGGACTCGCTCACAAGGCGAACCACTTGACAAATCGATGGACGAACCTGAACGCATCCTTTTCGTAAGACGTGCAGTCAGGGATTACTGTTTAAATCACGATATTCCTTTACCCAAACTCGAAATCAAGATTGATTCTGAAACAGATTCTAATTCTTCCTCTGAAACCGAAACTAATCCAGAAGTAGACATGGCCGAAGAACAAAGGACCCGTCCACTGAAGGAGTACGCAGCTCCATCACAACGAGAACCCCACAACAGCATTGCTGCTCCAGCAATAAATCAAAATGATTTTGAGTTGAAACCGTCATTGATATCAGCTATCCAACAACGCCAATTCTCTAGAGATCCTTCCAAGGATCCAAATGAACATCTTACAAAATTCGTTCAATTTGCCGACACAGTTATAGCAAATGGTGTTAGTAAAGATGCAATAAGATTACGTCTTTTCCCTTTCTCGCTAAGAGATAGAGCTTGGGCTTGGTTGCAATCCTTGCCGTCAAATTCCGTTACTACGTGGGAAGGACTTAAGATTGTATTTTTAGCACGATACTTTCCCCCAAGCAAGACTGCTGCACTAAGAGCCCAAATCAACGGATTTAGGCAGAAGGATACTGAATCGCTATTTGATGCATGGGAACGCTACAAAGATATGATGCGAATGTGCCCACATCACGGACTAGAAAAATGGCTGATCATCCACACGTTTTATAATGGACTCTTGTACAACACAAGACTCTCTATAGATGCCTCCGCAGGTGGTACACTGATGGACAAGCCTTACGACGAAGCTAACCAACTCATTGAAAATATGGCTCAAAACCACTATCAGTGGGGAGGAGAAAGAACATATGTGGAGAAGACTCAAACCAAAAGTGGGATGTACGAGATTAGTAGCCTAGATAAAGTTAATGCTAAGGTAGATGCTCTTACCCAAAAGATAGAAAGCTTAACCTTACCTCCTGCAGCCACCGTGGCTGCAGTTACCCCAAACTGCGAAGTTTGTGGAGTCCCTGGTCATGTTGGAACCGAATGTCAAATCTTAGCAGGAATATCAGTTGATCAGGTAAATTACGCTCAAGGTAATCCTTATGCTAATACCTATAATCCTGGTTGGAAGAACCATCCTAACTTCTCGTACAAGAGCAATAACGCTTTATATGCACCTGGCCAAGCACCTGTTGTACCTCCAGGTTATCAAAAACCCGTTGTCAATGTTCCTAACATTCCTAAGAAATCTAACCTTGAAATCCTAATGGAAAATTTTATCGCTAATCAAGCTCAACAAAACAAAGAATTCCTCAATCAAAATGTTCACACCGGTGAACAGTTGAAGCTATTAGAAAATAAGGTAGATGCCCTAGCAACTCACAATAAAATGTTAGAAACCCAAATCTCCCAAGTAGCACAACACCAAGCTAGTTCTGCCGCACCTGCTGGTACATTTCCTAGACAACCACAACCCAATCCTAAAGGACACGCTAATGCTATCACATTACGAAGTGGGACAGCCCTTGATGGACCGGTAGATCCTAGACTCCAAAACCCGACCATGTATCAGAAACCTGAAAAGGAAGTAGAGAAGTCGAAAGGTCAATCTGAGAATGTAGAGGAAGACGCGAATGAGAACAGAGAGGTTTCAGAAAAACCTTACGTACCTCCACCGCCATATAAACCACCAATTCCATACCCTTAAAGACTTGCAAAATCCAAAAACGAGGGGCAGTTCAAGAAATTTGTAGAACTTCTGAAACAATTAAACGTTACTATTTCGTTTACAAAAGCTATAACCCAAATGCCGCCATATTCTAAATTCCTAAAAGAAATATTGTCTAATAAGAAAAAAATCGCTGAAAACGAAACTGTTATGCTAACCGCCGAATGTAGCGCCATAATCAAAAATAATATGCCTCCAAAGCTAAAAGATCCTGGTAGTTTCTCCATACCATGTGTAATTGGAAAATCTATCATAGACAAAGCTCTATGCGATTTAGGAGCAAGTGTTAGTCTAATGCCCTTATCTATTTGCGAGAAGCTCAAACTAGGTGACATGAGACCTACCAAGATGTCCCTACAACTAGCCGACAGATCAGTCAAATTCCCTGTTGGTATGCTATAAAACATCCCTGTCCGAATAGGACAATTTTACATACCGACTGACTTTATAATAATGGACATCAAGGAAGATTCAAACATTCCCATCATATTAGGAAGACCATTTTTAGCTACTACAGGAGCCATCATTGACATTAAGAAAGGAAAGCTTACCTTCGAGGTAGGAGAAGAAAAAGTAGAATTCATTCTTTCCCAGTTCTTCAAAGCCCCTGCTATAGATGACTCATGCTGTCTCCTAGATATTATTGATGAATGTGTCAAAGAACTAGAAAACCAAGAAGACACCTATTCTGGGATGCTAAAAATTATGACACCAACTATCCTCAAGGATGATGACCGGAAGCAAGAATATCTAGACACCAACCTAAGCGAATGTTTCGCCTTAACACCCGATCCTGCCCCAACTGATAAGAAAACTGGTATAGAACTTAAAACGTTACCTGAAGATCTTAGGTATGAATTTTTAGATAAAGAACTCGAACGGCCAGTTATAGTCAATGCCAATTTAGGGAAGATCGAAACCGAAAAACTTCTTAGTGTGTTAAGAAAGTATCCAACCGCGTTAGGCTATAATATATCAGATCTAAAAGGAATAAGCCCTTCTCTCTGTATGCACCGCATTATGTTGGAGGAGGACTGCAAGACTTCTAGAGAACATCAAAGACGAATAAATTATATCCTAAGTGAAGTCGTTAAGAAAGAAGTGCAGAAACTGCTAGAGGCAGGCATCATATACCCAATATCAGATAGCAACTGGGTCAGTCCAGTTCACGTAGTACCTAAGAAAGGAGGTGTTACAGTTATAACAAACACAAAAGGCGAATCAGTAGCACAACGTACCCAAACAGGATGGAGAATGTGTATTGATTACAGAAAACTAAACAAAGCTACACGCAAGGACCATTTCCCATTACCATTCATTGATCAAATGCTTGAGCGCTTAGCCAAACATTCCCATTTCTTCTATCTTGACGGATACTCAGGATTCTTCCAAATTCCCATTCATCCTGATGATCAAGAGAAAACCACGTTCACATGCCCCTATGGTACCTTTGCATACCGAAGAATGCCATTTGGACTATGTAACGCACCTGCAACTTTCCAACGATGCATGATGGCGATTTTCGCAGACTTTTTAGACGGAATTATGGAAGTATTCATGGACGATTTTTCTGTCTGTGGAGAAAGTTTTGACGAATGTTTATCAAATCTTGAACTAGTACTGAAACGCTGTGTCAATGTCAACCTAATGCTCAATTGGGAAAAATGTCATTTCATGGTGAGACAAGGAATTGTGTTGGGTCATATTGTATCAAACAGAGGGATTCAAGTCGACAAAGCAAAAATTGAGATTATCAAAAACCTTCAACCATCCAAAACAGTTAGAGAAATAAGAAGTTTTCTAGGACACGCTGGTTTTTACTGACGTTTTATAAAAGATTTCTCTAAAATCACTAAGCCGCTAACTGAATTATTAATGAAAGAAGCCGAGTTTATTTTCGACGATAAATGCTTAAACGCATTTGAGACGCTTAAAGAAGCCTTAATTTCAACACCTATTATGCAACCTCCTGATTGGAACCTACCATTTGAAATAATGTGCGATGCGAGCGATTATGCTGTAGGCGCAGTCCTAGGACAACGCAAGGATAAAAAGCTTCACGCTATCTACTACACAAGCAGAACACTCGATCCCGCACAAATGAATTACGTCACTACGGAGAAGGAACTCTTAGCTGTTGTATTCACATTGGATAAATTTCGTTCCTACTTAGTAGGCGCCAAAATCATTATTTACACGGATCATGCTGCGATCCGATACTTGCTAAGTAAGAAAGACGCCAAACCGCGACTACTCAGATGGATCTTACTCCTACAAGAGTTTGACTTAGAAATAAAAGACAAAAGAGGGACTGAAAACGTGGTAGTAGACCATTTATCAAGATTAGATGGAATCCAAACCGATAGTGTTCCCATAAATGAAGATTTCCCTTATGAACCCCTTATTGTTAAACTAGAGATAGCTCCTACCGATAGTTTAGATCAACACAATGAACCTTTAATAACCGCAATAGTGAAAGCCATTTGTACTAACACCATATTACCATGGTATGCTGATTTCGTCAACTATTTAGCCGCCGGTGTTTTACCACCCGACTTAACGTACCAACAGCGGAAGAAATTCTTTCATGATCTTAAACACTACTTTTGGGATGAACCACTACTCTTTAAAAGAGGCGCCGATGGTATCTACCGTTGTTGTGTTCCTAACAATGAAATAGATGACGTCATTACCCATTGCCATTCCGCCCCTTATGGTGGACATGCTAGTACATCGAAAACTTGTACGAAAATACTTTAAGTTGGCTTCTTTTGGCCTACTCTATGGAAAGACGTCCACGTAGCAATTATGAACTGCGATATATGTCAGTGCACAGGAAATATATCTAGACGTGACGAAATGCCGCAAAAAGGGATTCTCGAAGTAGAAATTTTTGATGTATGGGTGTTGTACCCCAAAATTTGCCCTCCCATTTCTCAATAATTTCTCATCACTAAGCCCTTGAAACTCAAGATCCAGTTAGGGTTTCATCTGCTCAAGACTTGTCCTTGCACTGTTGACCCAAATTAGGGTTTGTGTTTGCACAAAGATGTTTTGACCTAAAATGCCTAAGATGACCTTCATGCTTCATGTTGGACTCCCAAGTTTATCCACATCAAGTTTCAAGCCTTGATTCCAAGTTTTGCCCAGTCAATTGGACAGTTGACCTAGAAATCAGCTGTATTGGGGAAAAAGTCAACTGTGGCCAATTGACAGTCAAACCTCATGAAAATTGACACACATCAACATTATGAACTCACATGGACCATCTGATCAAGTTTGGATCACAATACCACAAGAAATTTGATCAGATCACCAAAAGGGCAAAATGGTCATTTTTAGGGTTTTGACTGCACAAAGGCAATTTTTGACTGTTTGACCTAGCCAATGGCAAACCAAGCTCACATATGGACTCAAGGACCCCATGGAATTGTCTTGACATGCTCAACAAGTTCAAAAGATCCCAAATACACAAGATTGACAGTTGAATTTCCCAGTCAATTGATCAATTTTGACTGTATACTGAAAAGTCAAACTTTGACTTTTTGGTCAAAATCAAGTGTCAAGATTCATTTTTCATCAAAACATGCCAAATCATGAAACTTGTTCATCAAGAAATCAAGAATTGCAAATTAGGGTTTGAAATGAAGATTTTTCATAACTTAGAATTTTTCTAAGTTATGAAAAAACCTAATTTTTTCCTAACTTTGCCCCACTTTATCACCAAGATTCATTTGGATTCAAGAAAAAGTCAAAACATGAAAGTTGTAGCATATTGCATAATCTACAACTTTGATTCACAAAGTTTTCCCAAAAGAAGCTTGTATCTCAAGTTACAAATTTTGGAACAAGGGTACCAAACCATTCTTAACTTAGAGAAAATTTGACCTATTTTAGGCAAGGTTTTTACCTAACTTCAAGACCATTTTTCATATACTTCCACTTGGAATTTAAATTTTCATTTCAAAGATGTATTGTAGTATACATTCCAAGCTTTCCAAAATGTCCAAGAACTCATCAAACAACCTCATGGTTAGGGAGAATCGAATTTGGCAAGTTGAGAAAAAACTCACTTTTGATTTGGCCAATTTACATGTCCATAACTTGTGCATTTTCAAACTCAGCATGTGCAAGCTACATTGCAGGCCTCTAATCCCATTTTTACTCAATAATTCAATGCTAAACCATTGTGCCAAGATGTTGTTCTATCCATTTGGACATTACATGGAGAATTAATCCTTATTTAGAAAAAGCAATATATCCATTTTAATAAAGTTGCACTTTATGTCAAATTTGCAATCCAAGTGGTACAGTTCAAATCTCTTTGGCACAAGTTTATGAACAAAACACACTGATCAAGGGGAAGGTTAGCAGCATAGCTTGGGGGCCTGCATCAGTCTAGAACACCAAGTTGCCTTTTGTTACTTAAAGTGTAAGAAACATAGCATATCATCCAACAACTCTCATATCAGCTAACACATGCTTAAGAAAACTTGTGAAACATATCCAAAAAATCCATTCTGAGCTAGAACACGAGCCAACCAAGTCCCAAACACTCTCATTCACAAAATCACCATTGAACTGCACAAAAACAGGGCCTGCTGCAGATTGAATCCCCCAACTCATTTCCATCGTGCATTCTTGCTAAAACCACTTCAAACACCTTCCCTACCATCAGTGCAAGCTATCCAAAGCATTAGAAGTGGACTGTAACTCCTCTAATCAGTTTGGCCATTTTCATTTTCTTGTTTTGCAGTTGAAGTTCCATAACACGATTCAGCTAGTTTCAAAGCAAAGTAAAGCTTGGAATAGCATCCCTGGACCTCAAGGAAGCTGTACCAATCATCACCTTGCACTGCAAGTACCTCAATCATCAGATACAACTTCAACTGAACAGGTAAGTTCATGAATTCGTATCTCTCTATCCAGGCATTGTTAGCTTTAGGTTTGTGAAGAAAATATGTCACATTCATAGCCCTGAACATGCCCATGTAGTTAGTTTTCATTTATGTTACGTGTGCCATGAGAATTTGATGTCTGAACATTGATAAAAAATTAGGTTAAGATTTGGGAATGGAGAAATTCTCTCTCATTTTTTAGAGTTAGATCAAGTTTTTGGTATGTATGGATTCGTTGTTTGATGCTGAACATTTTTGATATTGTGAGTTTTCATTAAAAAGCCAGAAATCAGGATGTTTGAATCATTGAACAAAGCGCGTGTTTTTGACATTGTTTCTGGCCAGAGGTTGAAGAAGGACTTGGTGGGCTGGGCTTGATTTGTCATTTCTGTTTACACACTATTTTTACTTTGACACCCCCTAGGCCCATTTGACTTATTTTTATGATTTTTTGACTTTTGTTTTTTATTCCTGACTTATTTATTTTTCCTCATAATATTAAAAACATAAAAAACATTTTTTACACCATTTTTATATTTTTAGGCATTTATTTGTTTATGTTGATATTTGTATGTAAATAAATACATAATATTATTATTTAGAATAACTAGAAAAAATAATGTAAACACATTCATTTTTTGATTTTTATTTTATTTTATCTTCTGAAAATATTTTATATAAAATATACTTTTTTTTATAAATATTAAATATTATTATTTTGTATATATAATACATATTTATAAAATATTACAAATACATATATATATATATATATATATATATATATATATATATATATATATATATATATATATATATATATATATATATATATATATATATATATATATATATATATATATATATATATATATATATATATATATATATATTTAGGTTAAAATACAAAATATACACATTTTTATTTTTATTAATATTTAACATTAAAAAAATACCTTTTTGATAAATATACTTCATTTTATTTTATTTTTGTATATAATAAATAAACATTGTACATATCAAATAATTAATACCTTTTACTTAATAAAATTAGGGTTTTGCCCTAAACATAAAAAACTCCAAAAAAGAATACCTTTTATTTTTGTTTACTTGACATATAAAAATACTCTTTTTCATACACATAAAAACATTTTTTTTGCATCTTGCATATTTATTTTATTTCCATTTAATTTGTGCAATTAAATATCTTGTAAATAATTCCAAATTGATGTAATAGTTAGGTTTAATTTCCTTGTCAAATACCCCCCATTTGAACATTTGTACCCCCCTTCCCATACTGTGTTGTAATAGCTTAGGAACTTTAATTTTTGCACTTTAAATGCTTTCTAAATATACCATGTTAGAATTAGGGTTTGTATGCGAATTAAAAACAACAAAAATAGTTTGACCTAATTTCAAGATAAACAAGCATGAAAATGGACAACACTAATCACACTTGCACCCCTAGGGTATTCCACTTGTTGCCTTCAATAAATGGGCCATATTGCATGTTAGGTCTCTTTGGGCAGAACAAATACAATACAAATGATCATAGTCCCTCGATGACGCTTTCGAAAGTTGCCTAAAAATGATCAAGTCCCTTAAAGGAAAATTGCCCAAAGATACTTGGCACCATTGCAATTATGGTCTAAACGATGACCCGCGCCCGTCCCTTTCACATCCTAACACAAGATTGTCCACCAAATGCAATGGTGGAACAAAATTGTTAAAAGGGTTAAAACATAGCAAAAATCTTTGAGAACTTTAGGGTAGATAACTCTTAAGTACTTGTCGACTTGCAAAACAAAAACACTTGCCTATTTTTCAAACCACACTTCACAAACACTTTCAAAACACACTTTCAAAAACCTTGAAACATCTTTTCAAAAAGACAAACACCTTTTGTAAAACATTCGAGTAAAGAATTGTTACAAGGGTAGCCTAGACAAGGCATCTTTTTAAAATATTTTCAAAACCATACACAAAGCACCATTTCAAACAATTGAAAACCAAGGCAAGTTGATCTAAGCAAGTACCTAAGAGCCCATGGATAACCATGGATAGAAAGGGTGCTAATACCTTCCCTTTCTATAATCTACTCCCCGAACCCAAGAAAATATCTCAAAGGTTTTTGCTGTGCTTTTTAAACCTTTCCTTAGGATAAAATAAAAAGTCGGTGGCGACTCTTGCTCAATCGAAACATTTGCGAAAACGAACGCAAAACTATAGTCAGTTCTCCCACCGTATCACAGAACTGGCGACTCTGCTGGGGAAAATTTTAAAAGTGGAGTAACCTTAGGGCTTAGATCACCCTCTTGCATGATTAATTGTTTGTCTTGATTGCTTTACATCTTGGCTCTTTTGTTTGGGTTTGCAATCCTACACCCAGATTTTGGGAAACATTCATAGATAACAATACATTGTGGAAACTGTGTGGGGTATACCGACACGGTCGAAGCAATAACTATATTAGTGCGACATATTTGTGAGTACCGGTAACCCTTGAGTTCAATCAAGGAGAGTACGGGGCCGCTGAGTGATGTCACTAAGCACTAATGACCTAGAACCTTACTTGACCATCTTGGCCTTTTATTAGGGGTAGTGAGATGACCGACTTTGGTGCAGTCCGAAGTTGGTAGATACTCGATACTACACTCATTGAGGGTTGTTTTCTTGGAATATTTTGGTCGCTAGTTAAGTGGCTAAACCAAAGCAATGAACGATGAAAACAATCCAATGATATTGAGCTCCTTAGAACCCGGTTACTATTTATAGGACAGGTTTTTAAGCCAACTACACTCAAGAGGGTACTTACCTATGAAACCCCATGCAAGCCTGAAACTAGGGTTTGGTGTGATTTGCTTGTACATATGTTTGTTCATACATCATAAACATCATAAAACATCATATGCATTCACTAACCACTTCAAGGGTTTAGATCTTCATCTTTGTTCTTGTTTTGTAGGTCATGGAAATTCCTCGCAGAAAAACCATCCAAGTCAACCTTGTGAGAATCTCTCCTCAACTCAAGGAGCTCACCTCAAGAATTCTGGAAATCTCATCCTTCAGTGAAAGACATGGTAGACTGCTCAACTTAGTCAACACCAACATTGAAGAAGACATGATGAAAGTGCTATTCCAGTTCTTTGACCCTCTTCACCACTGTTTCACTTTCCCCGACTACCAGTTGGTGCCCACTTTGGAGGAGTTTTCTCAACTCCTGAGAATTCCTATCCTTAATCAACTACCCTTCAACGGTACGGAAAAGGAACCAAAGTCGGAAGATGTTGCTCGAGCATTACATCTACAACCATCCGACATTAAGGGGCATTGGGAAACCAGAAGCGGCGTCAAAGGATTCTTAGCAAAATTCTTGTTTGAGAAGGCACAAGAGTGTTGGAATTCATTGGACCTACAAGCCTTTGAAGAAATTGTGGCACTCCTCATCTATGGGTTGGTCTTGTTCCCAAATTCTGACCAATTGGTAGATGTCAACGCTGTCAAAATCTTCTTGTCCAGAAATCCAATACCAACATTTCTTGGGGACATCCTTCACTCATTTTACACACGAACAATGAGAAAGAGGGGTGTTCTCATGTGATGTACTCCTCTCCTTGCAAGGTGGTTTATTTCGCACCTTCCACAATCTGTCTTGAAGAATGACCAAGGCTCAAGGTGGTCCCAACGGTTGATGACTCTTACTCACTCTGATGTACATTAGTGTTCTCGGTCCAGAGAAAATGTCATCATCGTCGATCATTGTGGAGAGTTCCCTAATGTCCCATTACTTGGCATTAGAGGGGGCATTACCTACAACCCTTGCCTAGCTTTGAGGCAATTTGGATATGCACGGAGGGATGGCCCTCACGACATGTTGATTCCTGACCTAGTTTTTGACTTCGACAACGATGCGCAAGGACTTCACCAAAGATTCATCAGAGCTTGGGGGAGGCCCAACAAGGTTGATAGCAAGACACTGGGACACAAGAACTCCATCCCTCTTGAGCCTTATCTCAAGTGGGTACGAGCCCGAGCCTAGAGTCTAATGATGCCTTATCCTCATGTTCTCCCTGTGATTAAAGAGCCCGTCAAGGAAGGAGAGGTTCCCTACACCATCTTATATCCTGACATGCCTACATCGTGGGAGGAAATGCAGAAGAGTTGGATCCAACTCAAGGAGGAACGGAACACTTTTGAAGCTAGCTTCTACGCCAGTGAGAAGAAGGTTCTAGAGCTTACCCGCCGACTCCATGAGCAAGAGGCCCTCAACACCTACATTGCGCCAAAGAGGATGCGCAATGTCTTTCTACCTTGAGAAGTTGTTTTTGTAATATTTGGCCCATGGGGCATTTATGTACTAACAAATTTCTTCTTATTAATATGACGTGCGTTCTTCTTTGTCTGCAAAATTTTTGAATGTTCTAAATCCTTGAATGCAGTGCATACATAAGCATATCATTCATCATATGCATAAGCAGGTCTCACGCCAGGTTTCCTTATCTGTCTGCTGTTTATTTCAGTAGGATGGATCTCGAGCAAACAGTCAAAGACCTGCAAGCTCAAAATGCACAGTTCCAGCAACTCCTGATGACCTTGTCTAAGGGTCAGGAGGATCTCAAGACCTTGCTGGGGAATAAAGACCCAGTGAAAAAGAAGAAAAAAAGACTCGGGGTGGCTACTTTAGGGAGAAGATTTGACGGAGAGGCCAGGAGAGTGCTTGAATTTCCTCCTATTTCTGATGAAGGAACCAGTAAAGGAGGTGGGGCTGCGGTACCTTCCGAGTCCGATGTGGAAGAAGAGGAGGTCGAAGAGGATGAAGACTACTCTGATCAACAATACCCTTCGGCTGATGATAAATACAAAGGTTTAGAAGACATGTTGGCCGCCATGGAGCTATAGAGAGTACCGGGTTTGGATTTTGAAGACTTGGGTTTAGTTGCCGGGATTGTGATTCCCCCAAAGTTCAAAGTGCCAGTGTTTGTGAGGTATGATGGGATGTCCTATCCAAAAATGCATCTCAGGTCCTACGTAAGAAAGATCCAACCCTATACGGCAGATAAAAACCTTTGGATCCATTTCTTTCAAGACAGCCTTTCTGGGGCTCAATTGGAGTGGTTCTATCAGCTAGAGGGAACCAGCGTCCGAAACTGGGAAGACTTGGCCACCGCCTTCTACAAACAATATCAGTATAATTCTGACCTTGCTCCTACGCGTACCCAACTTCAGGGTATGTCATTGGGAACAGGCAAAGGATTCAAAGAATATGCACAAAAATGGAGGGATTTGGCTGGCAGGGTGCAACCTCCTTTAACCGACCGTGAACTTGTTGATATGTTTCTAGGGACCCTATCTGGGCCATTTTTCAATCATCTGATTGGTAACTCTTCCGCGGGGTTTACCGATTTGATCTTAACAGGCGAAAGAATAGAAGCTGGCATCAAGTCAAGAAAGATTCAGAAGGGTGTTGCTGCAAGTGTTGAGAAGAAACCTTTCAAGAAGGAAACGACTGTTGTATACTCCCAAAGAAGAGCAGGGAAGACTGAGCGCCGGCCGACCGTGGGGGCCGTAATGATTCAAAACCCTTCAAGTGAGCAGCCTCGCTATAACCAGTCCAGACCAAATTAGCAACGGGTGGAACGGCCACAACGGTAGTTCACCCGCATTAATATGACGCCAGCGCAAGTGCTTCCCCATCTGTTAAAGTTGAATCTCGCCACTATCAAAGAGGCACCAAAGAATGTGAATACGTCTTCTCCGCATTATCATCCTAATACTAAATGCGCCTACCATTATGACAGTGTCGGGCACGACACCAATGATTGTTGGGCACTCAAGCATAAAATCCAAGACCTGATAGAGGAGAAGGAGGTGGAGTTCGACGCTCCAGAGAAGCCTAATGTGATATCTGCTCCCATGCCGAAGCACGGCCGAAATGTCAATGCCATTGAAGAAGATTTGTATGTTGCTGATGTCAATGATCTGATGACTCCATTGTTAACCATCAAGTTGAATCTGTTAAGGGTCGGGATCTTCCCGGGATGTAAAGAAGATTGCTATTGTTGTTACTCTCTGCCGTTTGATTGTCCGTTATTGAAGAAAGGCATCCAAGGCCTAATGGATAGTCGACAAATTTTGTTTGAAAAAGTTTCTGCTACTCCAACCCATATTGAAGATGTCTCAATCATAACCATTCACGCCAATCTTTCCAAGGCCGTCAAAAAGCCTGTTAAGATTACACCAGTTACGAAATATGTTCCTTTGAAGATAACAATGCCAGGGCCTGTCCCCTATATTTCTGAGAAGTTAATACCATGGAACTATGGCGGTGACGTCTACTACCATGGTATTAAACAAATCAAAATAACTGAAGAAAGTTCGGATGATGAAGAAGCCAGCATTGGAAACATTGCAGGCACGAGCAAAATCACCCGGAGTGGGAGAATATTTTCTCCAGAGATTGCCCCTCCAAGAGCAATCTTTGGACCCTCATCTGCTGACAAGGTCATCCCTGCACCAATAAAACTTTCCGCTAGAACCCCTTTGATCGAAGATGTTGTTGTTCCTAGTATTGTCCCTCCTACCGCTGCTGATAAAGGTAAGGGAATCCAAGATGAGCTCGTCAGGACGAGGGCTCGACCCTTGGTCATCCCGGAAACCTCCAAGAAGGAAATGGATGAGATCTTGAAGATAATCAAAAGGAGTGATTACGATATGGTAGAACAACTGGGGCAAACCCCCTCAAAGATCTCCATGCTGGCACTACTACTTTGCTCGGAAGCGCACGCTAAGGCTCTGATAAAATTCCTGAAGGCAGCCCATGTGCCCCAGGAAACCTCTGCAGATCAATTTCAAAATTGCGTGGCCAGCCTTACTGCGAACAATGGATTAGGTTTCTCTGATGCCGACCTAACTCCTAAAGGTAGAAACCACAATGATGCTTTGCACATTTCAGTCGAGTGCCGAGGAACTACTCTTGCACATGTCTTGGTCGACACTGGTTCGTCGCTGAATGTACTGCCTAAGAAGGCCTTGGACCAACTAGATTGTGAAGGGTTGGAGTTGAAGCCGAGTGATATTGTTGTCAGAGCTTTCGATGGTTCGAAGAGAATGGTCCATGGGGAGGTTGATATTCCCATCAAGGTGGGCACCGAGGTGTTTAAATCTACTTTCTATATGATGGACATCCGTCCGTCATACTCTTGCTTGTTGGGTAGGCCTTGGATACACCATGCTGGGGCAGTCACCTCCTCCTTACATCAGATGTTGAAGTACCCTGTCAAGGGGAAGATCATAACCGTCCATGGCGAAGAGGAGTACATGATCATCCACTTGAACTCCTTCCGGTATGTGGAGGTAGAGGGGGAGTTCATTGAAACGCCTTTTCAGCATTTCGAAGAAGTCCTTCCTGAAATAACAGTAGCAAAGTTGGCAGTTGAGACACCGAGGCAGATGGCCAGGATGGCATCTCTGGAGGACGCAAGGGCCGCAATTAAGGAGGGGAAGAATTCAGCATGGGGGCAGTTGCCTGATATTCCACATAAAACAGACAAATTTGGACCAGGGTTCACTGCCGCGGGCCAGAAAGCTATGCGACGTTCGAAGATTGAAAGGGCACCAGTCAAAATTTCTCCCTACGGAATCAATGCTTTGGAGGACGAAGACAAAGAGAGCTACATCGAAAAGTGGATTTACCCGACTGTCAAAGGAGGATTGTGCAACTGGGAGGCAAAAGACTTTGTCCCCATCACTTTTATTCATCAGTAATTTATCTGTCAAACATTTTCTATTTGGTCTGTAATATTTATTTTCGAACAATCCGTACACTATCTTTTCACCTCATGCCTTGCCTGGGGCATGTAGGTCCACTTGTAAGGGTTTTGATTACTTTCATATCCATATGCCATGTTTAATGATTCATTGGACGTTTTTCATTTGATAAACTGCTGTGTTCATTTTCTTTCCTTTTGCATTTTTCGTTTAAGGATGGCTATCCCTTACACACACCCACACTCACAAATGCAGGTACCCGTCCACTCCGGATTCCATGGGTGACTATTATGCTATATCCTTCAACAACTCTGAAGATCTGGTCAATCAAACCGAGTATGAAGATGACGAAGGTTGTGAAGTACCAGGGGAGCTAGCCAGACTTCTACAGCAAGAGGAAAGGGCCATCTTACCTCACGAAGAGTCATTAGAAACTGTCAACTTAGGGACCGAGGAAGACCGGAAGGAGGTGCAAGTGGGTGCCAATCTGGAACCAAGTGTCAAGGAACGCCTAATACAGTTGTTGAATGAGTATGTTGAAATCTTCGCTTGGTCTTATGAAGACATGCCGGGTTTAGACACAGACATCGTGGTTCACCGTCTCCCCACAAGAGAGGATTGTCCACCGATCAAGCAAAAAGTCCACCGAATGAGGCCTGACATGTCTGAAAAGATCAAAGCAGAAGTGATGAAGCAATTCAACGCTGGCTTTCTGGCTGTTACGTCCTATCCTCAATGGGTCGCTAACATCGTGCCAGTACCTAAGAAAGATGACAAAGTCAGGATGTGTGTGGACTACCGGGATTTGAATAGGGCCAACCCCAAAGATGATTTTCCACTTCCACACATTGACATTTTGATCGACAATATAGCTCAGCACAAAGTGTTTTCCTTCATGGATGGATTCTCGGGCTACAATCAAATCAAAATGGCCCCCGAGGATATGGAGAAAACAATTTTTGTCACACAATGGGGCACTTTCTGTTACAAGGTGATGTCGTTCGGGCTGAAGAACGCAGGGGCAACTTATCAACACGCCATGGTAGCTTTGTTTCATGATATGATACATCATGAGATTGAAGTTTACGTAGACGATATGATAGCTCGGTCACAAACAGAGGAAGAGCACCTTGAACATCTAAAAAAGCTGTTTACCAGGTTGAAAGAATACAAACTCAGGCTGAATCCAAATAAGTGCACTTTTGGAGTTAGGTCTGGTAAACTTCTAGGATTCATTGTAAGCAACAAAGGCATTGAAGTCGATCCAGCAAAAGTGAAAGCAATACAAGAGATGCCTGCTCCCCGTACTGAAAAGGAGGTTAGAGGGTTCTTGGGGCGCTTGAACTATATTGCCAGATTCATCTCTCATCTGACTTCTACCTGTGAGCCAATTTTCAAACTCTTGAAGAAAGATCAGGTAGTCGAGTGGAACGACGATTGCCAAGCTGCTTTTGATAAAATCAAGGAGTATTTGCTAGAACCTCTTATTCTGATGCCACCCGTCGAAGGAAGACCATTGATCATGTATCTAACCGTCTTGGATAACTCAATGGGGTGTGTTTTGGGCCAGCATGACGAGTCTGGTCGAAAAGAGCATGCTATTTATTACCTTAGCAAAAATTTTACCGACTGTGAGACTCGCTACTCACTGTTCGAGAAAACTTGCTGCGCTTTGGTATGGGCTGCTCGCCGACTAAGGCAGTATATGTTGACTCATACTACCTTGTTGATTTCCAAAATGGATCCTATCAAGTATATCTTCGAAAAGCCCGCTTTATCTGGAAGAATAGCCAGATGGCAAATGATCCTAACTGAGTATGACATCCAGTACACCACTCAAAAAGCTATAAAAGGGAGTGTACTAGCTGACCATCTGGCTCATTAAGCTATCGAAGATTACCAACCCATGAGATTTGACTTCCCAGACGAGGACATCATGAACTAGGACAACATTGAAAGTAACGGACCGTATGACAGACCCGAAAAGGGATCCCGATGGACCCTGTACTTTGATGGTGCTTCAAATGCACTTGGAAACGGTATCGGTGCGATACTCATTTCCCCGGAAGGATGTCACACACCTTTCACGGCCCGACTTTGCTTCAGCTGCACAAACAACATGGCTGAATATGAAGCTTGCATCTTTGGTCTCAAGGCTGCTATAGACTTGGGGATCAAATCTTTGATCGTATTTGGGGACTCGGCTTTGGTTATCAGCCAAATCAAAGGAGAGTGGGATACCAAGCATCCTAATCTTATCCCATACAAAGAACATGTCCTGACATTGTTGCCTCATTTCGAGCAAATTACCTTCGAGCATTTCCCGCGAGAAGAGAATCAGCTAGCAGATGCTCTAGCTACAATGTCCTCCATGTTTAAACTCAACTGAGATAACGAGGCTCCCCAAATCACCATTGAGCGAATGGATGAACCTGCACATTGTCACGAGATTAATACCGAAGAAATAGTGGAACAACCTTGGTTCCATGAAATCAAAAGGTATCTCGAGACTAGAGATTATCCCGAAGGAGCTTCCGTAAATGACAAGAAGTCATTAAGGAAATTCGCTGCTAAGTTCTTCCTGAGCAACGACATCCTTTACAAACGAATCCATGATTGTGTATTACTCCGATGCGTAGACAAAGTTAAAGCAGAGTTGATCATGATTGAGATACACAGCGGCACATTTGGCACTCACTTGAGCGGGCATACAATGGCTAAGAAGATCCTAAGGGCAGGCTATTACTGGTCTACCATGGAAGCTGACTGCCATCGACATTCCCGTACTTGCCACAAATGTCAAGTCTACGCTGACAAAGTTCATATCCCTCCGGTTCCTATCAACGTTCTGACTGCTCCTTGGCCATTTGCAATGTGGGGCATTGACATGATTGGAGAGATCAAGCCCACGGCTTCCAATGGACATCGCTTCATCCTAGTTGCCATTGACTATTTCACCAAATGGGTCGAAGCAGCTTCCTTCGCCTCTGTTACTAAAAATGTGGTTGCCCGCTTCATCAAGCAAAATCTCATATGCCGGTATGGTGTTCCAGACAGGATCATCACAGACAACGGTACAAATCTGAATAACTCGATGATCACCGCATTGTGCGAACAGTTCAAGATTTATCATCACAATTCATCTCCCTATCGGCCGAAGATGAACGGTGCTGTTGAAGCTGCGAACAAAAACATTAAGAAGATCATTCAGAAAATGACAGTCACTTACAAAGACTGGCATGAGATGTTACCGTTTGCTCTACATGGATACTGTACGACGGCACGTACTTCAATCGGGGCAACCCCATTTTCTTTGGTATATGGCATGGAAGCCGTCCTGCCTATGGAGGTTCAGATTCCTTCTCTAAGGATTATGAAGGACACATGTTTGAATGAAGATGATTGGATTCAGACCCGACTTGATCAACTCAATCTGATCGACGAGAAGCGACTCGCTGCTATATGCCATGGTCAGACGTATCAAAAGCGGATGATCAAGGCCTTCAATAAGAAAGTCAGACGTCAAGTGTATCAAGTCGGAGATCTCGTAATCAAGCGGATTATCTTGCCGCAAAGTGATCCCAGGGGAAAATGGACTCCTACATATGAAGGACCATTTGTGATCAAGAGCATATTTTCTGGTGGTGCAATGATTCTGACCACCATGGACGGCGACGATTTGCCGCACCCTGTGAACGCAGACATAGTCAAAAGATACTACGCATAAAATAACCCGACAAGTCGAAAACCCGAAAGGGCGGCTTGGGCAAAAATGGGCCTCCCGGTGAACCGAAAACCCAAAAGGGAGGTTCAGGCAAAAATTAGGGATAAAAACAAAAAAAATCTGTACACCCGGCAAGTTGAAAACCCGAAAGGGCGGCTTGGGCAAAAAGGGGTTTCCCGGTGGATCGAAAACCCGAAAGGGCGATTCAGGCAAAATTTAGGGAATTAAAGCGTATGACTATGTCTCGTCGGATCACTTCAAAGACAATCTCTTCATCAACCAGTTCCAGGCTTCTGATCAATCCAAGCCTCGACAAACGGAGCATTGGATGGACAGATATTCAGAGTTGTGAAGGCTATAGTGGAATGGAATCCCATGGAATTATTTCACATAGCCATCTTTATTTTGTATAAATCTTTCAATATTTACGACGAAATCCTCTTACTAGGATGATTGTCTCCTTTGTACAAATATACTCAGAGAAAGTTAATACAAATACTCTTCCCAGAAATTTGTGTCATTTCCTTTTTCTTTTTTCTCTTGCACTAATTGTTTTATTTTGAGAAACGTCCAATGTTTTGTTAAATAGGCATATGCATTTGAACATAATCATTTCCTTATGAATCAAGAAAGAGGATTACTGATAGGTTGAAGGTGCATTTGTATATCTTGATACCCCTTCAAAGGAAACCCCCAGAAGATTTGGAATCCATATCCCCAGCAAGTCTTGAAGCTTATCCCCAGTAGATTCTGGAAGCTTATCCCCTGCAGAGTACGGACGTCTATCCCGAGCCTTATTCAAAGTTATTCCTCACAAGGGCTTATAACTGGGTTATCCTTAGCTTATTGCCACGGAAGATCGCACTCGGCAAAATTCTTCCTGTCCCCAGCGGAGTTCATCAAAGTTCCCCAACATAACTTATCAATACAATCCCCCAGAGGAGTTTATCTTTGTTATCCCCAGCCAGAAAATCCTCCAGAACTCATTTCCCCTCAGAGTCTAAGTTTCAGTATCCCCAGCAGAGCTAAAACTTCAGGCTATCAATCCCCAACGGAGCCAGACTAGTGAACCCTCTCCCCACAGAAATGCTTCTCACTAGACTAGAGATTCTCAGTCTTATCTCCCCAGCTTAAGTCTACCAGGTTCTAAAATCCCCAGTAGACATCATCAGAAATTCTCTTACCCTGCAAGTCACCAAGGAAAATCCAAGTGGTTCCAAGGCCCCTCAACGGTTGAAGGTCTGGTATTCCCCAAGCAAATCTGAAGACTTTCAGTTGTCAGTTCCTCATTATATTCGAAAATTCTCCAGTGAAGATCTCCTTAAGACAGGGATTCCCCAGAAGATTGGTATACAACCCAAGCTCCTTATTCCCCAACAACAACCAGGAATTATTCTTCCCGGCAGCAGTCAAGATGCTTCTATATTCAGCCATCTCGGGTTCATCTATCCTCCGCAAGACAGCTCTCCAGCTTACATGCACATTCATTTACATTCATATCATATAACATACATTGTATCATGCATCATGACATTGCATATAACTAACTCTTTACCTTTGCAGGTAAGATCAGTCGACAGACAAAAATAATTATCTTCCGAGACACTTTTGAAAACAGTTTACGGACGCTTCCCAACAACGGATGCTGCTCTATTGCTTATTCAACTTCAAGATTTCTGAAAACAGTTTACGGGTTCTCCAAGTAACGGATGTTAACCTATCGCTTGTTCAGTTTCTTCTCAAGACTTCTGAAAACAGTTTATGGATTCTTCCCAACAACGGATGTTAATCTATCGCTTGTTCAGATGCAACTTTTGAAAACAGTTTATGGACGCTGTTGTACCCCAAAATTTGCCCTCCCATTTCCTCTACATTTTCTCATCACAAGACCTTTGAAGATCAAGATCCAATTAGGGTTTCCTCTGCTCAAGACTTCTCCTTGCACTGTGGACTCAAATTAGGGTTTGTGTTTGCCCAAGGATGTTTTGACCTAAAAAGCCTAAGATGACTTTCATGCTTCATATTGGACTCCCAAGCTTACCTATAACAAGTTTCAAGTCTTGATTCCAAGTTTTGCCCAGTCAATTGGACAGTTGACCTAGAAATCAGCTGTATTGGGGAAAAAGTCAACTGTGGCCAATTGACAGTCACACCTCATGAAACTTGACCCACATCAACATTATGAACTCATATGGACCATTTGATCAAGTTTGGATCACAATTCCACAAGAAATTTGATCAGATCACCAAAAGGGCAAAATGGTCATTTTTAGGGTTTTGACTGCACAAAGGCAATTTTTGACTGTTTGACCTAGCCAATGGCAAACCAAGCTCACATATGGACTCAAGGACCCCATGGAATTATCTTGACATGTTCATCAAGCTCAAAAGATCCCAAGTACACAAGATTGACAGTTGAATTTCCCAGTCAATTGATCAATTTTGACTGTACACTGAAAAGTCAAACTTTGACTTTTTGGTCAAAATCAAGAGTCAAGATTCATTTTTCATCAAAACATGCCAAATCATGAAACTTGTTCACCAAGAAATCACAAAATGCAAATTAGGGTTTGAAAATGGAATTTTTCATAACTTAGAATTTTTCTAAGTTATGAAAAACCCTAATTTTTTCCCAACTTTGCCCCACCTTTTCACCAAGATCCATTTGGATTCAAGCAAAAGTCAAAACATGAAAGTTGTAGCTTGTTGCATAATCTACAACTTTGATTCACAAAGTTTTCTCATTTGAAGCTTGTATCTCAAGTTACAATTTTTTGAATAAGGGCACTAAACCATTTTTAACTTAGTGAAATTTTAACCTATTTTGACAAGGTTTTCTACCCCACTTCAAGGCCACTTTTCATACCCTTACACTTAGAATTTCAATTTGCATTTCAAAGATGGATTGTAGTACACATTCCAAGCTTTCCAAAATGTCCAAGAACTCATCAAACAACCTCATAACTTGAGAGATTCGAATTTCACAAGTTGGCAAAAATCCACTTTTGAATGGTTCATGAACATGTTCATAACTTTGCAAATCTAAACTTAGCTTGCTTTATGCTTGATTACAGGTCCTTGAACCATTCCATACTCAATAATTTAATGCATATTCAATGTGTTAATACCATGTTCTTTGTGTTCTAACATTGCATAGTGGATTAATCCTAAACTAGATAAAGTGAACTTTCTATTTTTGAAAAAGATTAACTTTATGTCAAATTGAAATCCAAGAAGGTACAAGCAAAATCCCTTTGGCACAAGATTATGGGCAAATTGCTCTGATCAAGAGAGGCTTATGCAGCAGGATTAGAGGCTCCTACTGACCTAAAACACAAAGTGACCTTTGCTTGCTTCATTTTCAAGTAACATTGCATAACTTGTGCCATATCTCATCTCAGCTGACAAACACAAGAGAGAAGTTATCAAACACATTCCACATAACATATCCAAGCTTTTGCACGAGCCCTTGCCATCTAAAACACCCCCATTGCCCTAATCACCTTGAAACTGCACAAACAGGGGAACCCCTGCAGATTGAGTGCTATCTCTCAATCCCTTCGAGCATTCTTGTCCAAACCTGTTCCTCTACCTTCCTTACAACATATGCAAGCTAACCATGTCCTGAAACCTGACCTGTAACACCTCCAAGCCACTTCACCATTTTTAATTTTTTGTTTTGCAGTTGGAGTTCACTAGCTCGATTCAGGGAGTTTCAAGACAAAGTAGGACTTGGAAAAGCATCCTTACACTTCAAGGAAGCTATACCAATCATCATTTTACTCTGAAACATCCTCCATTACAAAGCACGATTCCAACTGAACAGGTACATTCATGGAGTTCTATCTCTCTTGTTAGGCATTGTTAGCTTTAGGTTTGTGAAGAAAATATGTCACAATCATAGCCCTGAACATGCTCATATGTTTAGATTTCATTTATATTTCGTGTGCTTAGAGAATTTTATGTCTGAACATGGTTAAAAAATTAGGTCAGGATTTGGGAGAGAAGAAATTCTCTCTCATTTCTGAGAGTTAGCTTGACTTCTTTATATGTCTAGAACCGTGGTTTCAAGCTCTACAGGTTTCATGTTGGAAGATTTGGTAAAAGATCAAGGAATGAGGAGTTAGAAAACGCGCGTTTTTTTGAACAAGGAAGTGTTCTGAGGTTGAAGATGAAGTTACATGGGCTGGGCCTGTGTGGTTTCTTCTTTTTGCACCATATTTCCATTTTCTCACCCCCCTGAGCCCATTTGTTCATTTTTTAACATTTTTGACTTTTTCCTTTTTTGTTTGACTTGTTTATTTTTTTCCAGCACATTAAAATTTTGAAAATATTTTTTCCATCATTTTTTGTATTTATTGCATATTTATTTGTTTATTACCTTTGTTTATACATAAATATATATATACTATTATTAGAATAAATAGAAAAATAGTGTAAATACATTTTTTTATTTTTATTTACCTCCTGAAAATATTTCACATAGAAAATATTCTTTTTATTTATTTTATTAAAATATTAAATAAATATTTGTTTTGTGTATAATATATATTTAAGATTTAATATATATATATATATATATATATATATATATATATATATATATATATATATATATATATATATATATATATATATATATATATATATATATATATATATATATATATATATATATATATATATATATATATATATATATATATATATATATATATATATATATATATATATATATATATATATATATATATATATATATATATATATATATATATATATATATATATATATATATATATATATATATATATATATATATATATATATATATATATATATATATATATATATATATATATATATATATATATATATATATATATATATGTTTATCAATATATTTGAGTTAAAGAATATAAAAATACTTGAATTTCTATTTTTATTAATATTTGATACAAAAATACTTTTTCCATAATATACTTCATTTTATTTTATTTTTTATAAATAATAAATAAATAGTTATATTAAATTAGATAATAATGCATTTTCTTTTAAAAATTAGGGTTTTTGCCCTAAAATCAAAATACTCCAAAAAATAATATTTTTTTTATTTTCTTTTCTCTTTTACATAAATAATATTTTTTTCATACATATACAAAACATTTCTTTTGCATCTTGCATTTTTTTTATTTAATTTCCTGTACATTGATTAAATTGCAAATATTCAAAATGATGTAATAATGTAGGTTTAAATTTTTGTCAATATCCCCATTTGAACATTTGTACCCCCCTTCCCATATTTGGTTTTGTAATAGCTTAGTAATTTTAATTTCGCGCTTTATTGCTTTCTAATGATAACATGTTAGAGTTAGGGTTTGTATGCGAAAAAACGATAAAAAATAGTTTGACCTAATACAAGATAAACAAGCATGAAAATAAACAACACATCTCACACTTGCACCCCCTAGGGTATTCCACTTGTTGCCTTCAAATAAATGGGCCATATTGTATGTTGAACTTCTTTGGGCAAAGCAAACAATTTGAATGATCATAGTCCCTCGATAAAACTTTTCAAAAAACAAACAAAAACAAATGATCAAGTCCCTTAAAGAAAATTGCCCAAAGACATTTAACGTCGTTACAATTATGGTCTAAACGATGACCCGCGCCCGTCCCTTTCACATCCTAACACAAGGTTGTCCACCAAATACAATGGTGGAACAAACTTGTTAAAAGGGTTAAAACATAGCAATAGTCTTTTGAGAAATTTAAGAGTAGATAACCTCTTAGTTACTTGAATCAAACTTGCAAAACAAAAACACTTGCCTTCTTTTCAAAAACCACAATCCAAAACACTTTCAAACAAACTCTCAAAAACATTTGAAAACATCTTTTCGAAAAGATTCACACTTTTGTAAAACACTCAAACACGAGTCAAATACATTAGTTGCCTAAGACAAGGCATCTTTCTCCAAAACATTTTCAAAAAGCACCCACACACACAAAGTACCATTTCAAACAAATTGAAAACAAAAGGCAAGTGATCTAAGCAAGTAACTAAGAGCCCATGGATAACCATGGATAGAAAGGGTGCTAATACCTTCCCTTTCTATAATCTACTCCCCGAACCCAAGAAAACATCTCAAAAGGTTTTTGCTGTGCTTTTTAACCTTTCCTTAGGATAAAATAAAAAGTCGGTGGCGACTCTTGCTAACCGCAACATTTGCGAATACAAACGCAAAACCTCAAGTCAGTTCTCCCACCGTATCACAGAACTGGCGACTCTGCTGGGGACAAACTTAAAAGTGGAGTAACCTTAGGGCTTAGATCACCTTTGTTTTCAATTGTTTGCTTTGTTTGCTTTTATATTTGTGGGCTTTGCATCGGAGTTTCATAGATCCTAACCCGGATCTGGGATATACCCTTTTTAGGTAGCATAATCTGTGAGGGACCTGTCCGGCGTAGACCGACATGGGTGAAGCAGTGGCTACGTTGGTGTGGCATCTTAGTCTGTACCTATATCCCTTGTGTTGTAACGGGGAGAATATAGGTCTTCTAAGGGGTCATTAAACACCAACCAACCTTAGAACCCTAAATTGACCAACTTGGCTATTAGGACAGTAGCAGTATGCTACACTCATTGAGGCTAAACTCTCGAGATGGTTCTGGCCGCGAGAAAAGATTGCGATGCTGGAGTTATGACCGATTGAGGGTAGCCAATGATTTGAGATCCTCTAGAACCCGGTTACTTTTGATAGGACAGGTTTTTAACCAACAAAACCAAAAGAGGGTAATACCTGAAACTCATGCTGGCCTGAAACCTAAGGGTGTCTTGTGTGACTTGTGTGCCTTATTTGCCTATGTGAATACTTGTGGTGTGCTTCATCATAGCATCATGCCATCATACCATTGCACGCATCATGTATAAAAGGCTAACCCATTTCAAAGACAAAAAGGTTTCATCTTTGCTCTGTTTTGTAGGACATCATGATGCCCGTGCGTAGAAATACTGTCCGGCTCAACTTTGTTCAACCACCAGTCTTACTCAAGGATTTGGTTGGAAGGATTCCAAACACTTCTTCTTTCATCAACAGACATGGTTCTCTCCTTGGCTTGATCACTGCAAAATGGGACCAACAACTGATAAGTGTTCTGACCCAATTTTATGACCCTCTGTACCATTGTTTCACCTTTCAAGACTTCCAGCTGGTTCCTACCCTGGAAGAATTTTCTTATTTGCTTGGGATCCCTGTCTTGGAACAAACTCCATTCACTGGTTTGGAAAAGACTCCTAGGCCTGAGGAGATTGCTGCAATTCTCCCCTTGACCAAGGAAGAGGTTTTGTCCAACTGGGAAACTAGAAATGGGATCAAGGGCTTTTTGGTCAAATTTCTGGTTGGCAAGGCTAATGATTTCTGGAATGACTTGGACTTCAAGGCATACGAGGATATTCTGGCTCTTTTGATCTATGGTCTGGTATTGTTTCCCAACCCTGACACCTTTATCAGTATCCATGTCATAAGGATCTTCATGTCTCGGAATCCGGTACCCACTCTTTTGGGTGATATTCTACAACAACTCTATGCTCGTACTGCTCGAAAACGGGGAACTCCGTGGTGTTGTGCTCCTTTGCTAGTAAGGTGGTTTATTTCGCACCTTCCTAAGTTCGTGTTGAAGAATGAAGAAGGAAAAGGTTGGGCTCGGAGGTTAATGTCTCTCACTGATAATGACATCACCTGGACTCTCAGAGGTTTGGAAGAGGTAGCTGTTATCGACCGTTGCGGAGAATACCCTAATGTCCCGTTGATTGGTATCCAAGGAGGAATCTCTTACAACCCGTGTTTAGCTCTCCGTCAGTTTGGAAGAGCCAGAGGAGATGGGCCTCATGAAATGCTGGTTCCTCACTTCCATTTTGAGTTTCAGGCAGACAGTGACAAACTACGCCAGGGGTTCATTAAAGCTTGGGACAGAATCCACAAAGCTGACCCACATGAGTTGGGACCAAAGACTTCTCTACCAATGGAGCCCTATTGCAAATGGGTCCGCATCCGTGCTCAAAAGTTAGGTATGCCCTACGAAGCTGTTAGACCTCTCATTCTGGAATCTCCTGATGAAGATGGGGTTCCTCCAACTGTCCTCCCTCCTCAGATACCTACTGATTTTGACACCATGAAGAGATCTTGGGCGCAGCTAAAGGAAGAACGGGATTTCTACCGGGAGAAGTTCAACGAGCAGGAACGGAAGATCCAGAGGCTGACTAAGCAATTGGAGGAAGAACGGGTCCTGAACAACTACATCAGCACTGAAAAGAGGAGGCCATGGGAGCATTGATGAGCTTTGATTGTTTCCTTTTGTAGTGTATTTCCTTTCCAGTATTTTTCATTCCTGTAATGCCTAAGGGCAAGTTGTTGAACAATTGAAAATTTTAATGAAGTGTGTTTCCCTTTTTGTCTACAAAGTTGAATCTTGTTTGTCTTTGAAAACATAAAACATACGCATTCCATTACACCATATGCATAGCAGGTACCCTATTTCACAGGTTGCTTAATCTTCTTCGCTGTTTGTTTGAACAGTCGTCATGAATCCAGACTCCTCCAGTGAGCAAGCAATCAAGGCCCTTCAGGCCCAAAGTGCACAGTTTCAAGAGATGGTCCTAAGCCTAGCCCAAGGTCAGCAAGAGTTGAAGACTCTACTCATGAAGAAGAAGAAGAAAAAGAGGACTGCATTGTTCAACACCGGACGCAGATTTGGGAACACACTCCACAATGAAGCTGATCCAACCACTTCTTCTGCTGAGAAAAACAGTCCCCAAGGGGGAGGAGCTCCTAGACCCGCAGTCTCCGACAACGAGACGGACTATAACGACGAACAATACCCACCTGCTGCTGACAGATACAAGCAATTGGAGGACCGCTTAAGCGCCATGGAAATTCAGAATGTGCCGGGACTGGATTTCGGAGATTTGGGGTTATCTTCTGGGGTAGTAATTCCACACAAGTTTAAGGCGCCTGCCTTCGCCAAGTATGATGGGGTCTCCTGCCCAAAGCTGCATCTAAGGTCGTACGTAAGGAAAATCCAACCTTACACGGCAGATAAGAACCTCTGGATTCACTTCTTCCAAGATAGTCTCTCGGGGTCACAACTTGAATGGTTCTACCAATTGGATGGAGCTAGCATCCGACACTGGGAAGATTTGGCAACCGCATTCTACAGACAATACCAATACAATTCCGATCTCGCTCCTACGCGTACCCAACTTCAGGGTATGTCTCTAGGAACGGGTGAAGGGTTCAAAGAGTACGCTCAAAAATGGAGAGATTTGGCTGGCAGGGTGCAGCCTCCATTGACTGATCGTGAGCTGGTTGATATGTTCCTTGGGACATTGTCTGGTCCGTTTTTCAATCATTTAGTTGGTAACTCCTCCGCTGGGTTTACAAATTTAATATTGACGGGAGAAAGAATTGAAGCTGGCATCAGGTCAGGCAAGATACAAAAGGCTGCCTCCACAAGTGCTGAGAAGAGGCCGTTTAAGAAAGAAGCAAGTGCCGTCTATGGTCCTAGAAGACAAGTCAAGCCCGAAAGTCGCCAAGCCGTCAATGCTTTGGTCATCTCAAAACCTGTTGCTGCTCCTCAGCAGTACAATCAACAAAGAAGTGAAAGGCCCAAGAGGCAGTATACTCGGCTGAGTATGACATTATCTCAAATTTTACCCCAACTATTATCAACCAACCTGGTGACCCTCAAAGAAGCTCCTAAGGTCGTCAACACTGCGTCTCCTAAGTATAACCCAAATGCCCGGTGTGCTTATCATTCTGATAGTCCCGAGCACACTACTGATGATTGATGGGCCTTGAGAAACAAAGTGCAAGATCTGATCGACGCAAAGGAAATTTAGTTTGAAGCGCCAGAAAGACCAAATGTCGTAACTGCTCCTATGCCCCAGCATAGAGTAAATGCCGTTGAGGAAGAAATGTACGCTGTTTCGGTAGATGAAGTTGTTACCCCTCTGAAGACCGTTAAGAAGAACCTACTGCGGGCCGGTTTATTTCCGGGTTGCGGTGAAGGTTGCCTGTTCTGTGCTGTTTCCCTATCTGGTTGTCCCTTGCTGAGGTTAGGCGTCCAAAGCCTAATGGATAGCAAGGAGATTCTGTTTAAGAAGTCTGCTGTTCAGTTGGTTCCGGTAAAAGAAATTTCTGTGGTCACCATCTTCAAAAATCCAATCAAGGCTCCCCCGAAGAAGCCTGTTCAAATCATGATTGTTGCACCTGTGATTATTACTGTCCCGGGGCCTCTCCCCTACATGTCTGATAAAGCTGTCCCCTGGCATTATGGGGCAGACATGTATGTAAATGGAATCAAACAAGAATTCGACACTGGCGCCAGTATCTGCGATATCACTGGTCCAGCCAAGGTCACCCGCAGTGGCAGGCTCTTCTCGCCTGACATTGCACCGCCCGCTATTCGAAAACCCCTCCTTATAAAACCTACAAGTTTACCTGTTCCTGTTGCTGATCAAGTTGTGTCCCCTGCCGCTGAGTCATCAAATGCTCGGGGCAAAGAGATTGAAGAAGAGCCTGCCCGGATGGAGGCACCAATACCCATAAATGCTGAGGCCTCCCGACAAGAAATGGAGGAGATTCTGAAAATAATAAAGAAAAGTGATTTCAATGTTGTCGAGCAGCTGGGGCATACGCCCTCCAAGATCTCCTTGCTCTCCTTATTGCTATGCTCCGAGGCCCATGCTAAGGCCTTGATCTCATTTCTCAAGACGGCCCATGTGCCGCAAGAGACGTCTGCAGTCCAGTTCACCGATTGCATAGAAAATCTGACAGCAGACAATGGCTTGGGTTTCTCAGATGCTGACCTGACTGCGAAGGGAAGAGACCACAATGATGCCCTGCATGTTTCTATCGAATGCAGGGGCACTACTCTGGCGCATGTATTGGTGGATACTGGTTCTTCTTTGAATGTTCTACCGAAAAAGGCTTTAGACCGTCTGGATTATGAAGGCCTGGAATTGAAGCCCAGCAATATCATCGTCAGGGCCTTTGACGGTTCTAAAAGGATGGTTCATGGAGAGGTTAACATCCCTATTCGTGTGGGCTCTCAAGTGTTTGACTCTACTTTTTATGTGATGGATATACGTCCATCATACTCTTGTCTACTGGGTCGACCTTGGATCCATAAAGCTGGGGCAGTGACCTCCACCTTGCACCAGAAGTTGAAGTATCCCGTCAGGGGGAAGATCGTCACTGTGCAAGGAGAAGAGGAGTATATGGTGAGCCATTTGAATTCCTTCAGGTACATTGAGATGGACGGGGAGTTTATTGAAACCCCCTTCCAGCATTTCGAGGAGGTGCATCCAATTTCAGCAGCTGCAGAGACAATAGCCGAAGAGAATGATTCCTTGAAGATGGCTTCCCTAAGGGATGCCCGGGCTGTGGTTCAGAAAGGCAATTGTGCACACTGGGGTCAGCTTCCTGACTTCACTCAGAAGAACGACAAGTTTGGGCTAGGCTTTACTGCAGAGGCTCAGAAGGCGGTGCGCAAAGAGAAGATCGGAAAGGCTCCGGTGTTTATTTCCAGCTCAAGGGTGAATGCTATCGAGGAGGATGTGGAGGAAGCTGAGTTTGACAGTTGGATCTACCCGACTACCAGCAACGGACCAAGCAACTGGACGACAAAGGATTTTACCCCTATCACATTTGTCACGCAGTAATTAATTTCTTTTGATTTCCGATTTGTAACAAACAATATGTTAAAACTTTGTTGGCTCGGTGTCCTACCCGGGGCATCGTAGCTCCATTTGTGAGGGCTTTTTGTATGACATTTTCATATATCATCAATCAAAACATTGGACGTTTGTTGCATTTCAAATCTTTTGCTCTTTTCCTTTCTGTGTTATATATATTGCAAAACAGCTATATTTACACACACTCACTTATACAGGTTTCAATCCACTCTGGATCTCACTGGTAACAGCTCTGCTACCGCCAGTTATGACTTCGAAAATCCGATCAACTTGGCCGAAGACGAAGGTGAAGATGATTGCGAAGTGCCTGGTGAACTCGCAAGACTGCTACTCCAGGAAGAGAGGGCTATTCAACCACATGAAGAGCCTGTAGAAACAATTAACTTGGGTACTGAGACAGATAGGAAAGAGGTCAAGATTGGTGCCAATCTAGAGCTCAGCGTGAAGCAACGATTGATCCAAATGTTACAAGACTACATGGAGATTTTTGCTTGGTCCTATGAAGATATGCCTGGTGTGATCGGTGGATCTGGAACTGACTGTTTAAAGCTGGTTCGCGAAATGTCGCGGAAGCAAGAGTCGCCACCGTCTTTTATTTTCTCCAAATGGAAAGGACAAAAGCACAGAAAAATTCCTTAAAGAGATTGCTCTCGGTTCGGGAGGTAGGTTATAGAAAGGGAAGGTGTTAGCACCCTTTCTATCCATGGTTATCCATGGGCTCTTAGATACTTGCTCAATGTGTTTTCAAAATTGTTTGTTTGCTTTTCAATGTGGGTTTAAAAGTTTTCTTTGAAAAATTTCAGATCGACTCGTACGTCAGAGTGTTTGAAAAGTTTGCTTCGAAAGCTTTTGAAAATGTGTTGGTGTGAAAAGTCTTTTTGAGTTTGTTTTGAGATTAGAGCAAGTATCCTTGAGAACCTACCTACCCTAAGGAATTTGTCTGTGTAAATGTCCTTAAAAGTAGTGCCATCCCACCATTGAGAGGTAGGTAGCACCACCGTTGGAGGTGTTCGGGTCAATTCGATTTTTAGGGACATGGTGATCACCAGAGCAATGGGAAGACACCTTAGAAGCTACCCTCATGCCAGGTTCCCGGATCATGAGGACTTACTAAGACGCCCTCTACTCGACGATCACCTTTTGAAAGGCAACAGTGAGGCGTACCCTAGGGGTGGTGTGTGCGATTCGTGTGTCATGTTTCAGTTATTTGTCTTGTCATGTTTGTTGTGATCTACGCTTGATTTTAATTAGGGCCATTCATTCTTGCATGCATATTTAACAGTTATAAAGTTTGCGAAAAATAAATCTAAACTATTACAAATGGCGCGGGTCCACATCGCCAAAATTAAACCGGACCCGATTTGACTGAAAAATAAATAAAGCGAAAGTAAAAGTGCGAGAAATTTAAATTACAATGCTTTGGGAGAGATACAAAATTATAATAAATGACATAAGATAAATGCGCAAATTAAATAATTAAAAACAACGGGCGTTGGACCCTTTTGGCAAAAAGATTAACTTTAATAAGGAATTAAAATAAAATTGAAAAATTAAATGTTTTGGGTATTTTTGTGTTTTTTAAGATTTAAAAAGAAAAAGAAAAATTAATTAAAATTAAAATGAAATGCTAAACCCTAATTCTAATGTTTTTTAAGTTTGTTGTGAAAATATTGAAATTTGACCTAATTTAAATCTAATTTATTTATGTACAAATTTAATTATAAAATATAAATAAATAAATAATTATTACTGTGAAAAAAAAAAGGGCAAAATGTGAAAAGGAATCAAAATTGCTAATTAACCTAATTCTATATTTTTATTTAATATGAAAAGAATTAAATTGCAAACATCCTAATTAAAACTAAATTCACTATATGTTAATTTATTTACAAGAAAATAATTATAATAAAAATATTTATTATTTTGGTCTTTTCTGATTTTTTTATAATGTTTTTGTATTTTGTTAAAAAAATAATTATTGAATTAAAACAACAAAACAAATAAAATAATAATTAAAAAGATATAAGAAAAATGAAATTAGCAAACCAGAGTGGGGTGTAGTCCCAATTTAGGAGGTTTTGGTTCAGCAAATCAGGCCCAATAAGCATGGCCTTGTGGACTTTTCCAGATTCCATATGGTGCGTTGACTGGAGTTTATTGCGCTTCTTAAATCCCTGCCTTTGATTTGGTTCTAAACATGCACGTGGATGGATAGATGAGGAGGGCGTATGGTGGTCCTTAAGAGCGTGCCTGCATAGGAATGAGTATTGAAAAATATTATTGAAATTTGCCAGACCTGGGACTTGAACCCAGGTCTTGAGGATTAACCATATCACGTGTTACCAACTGAGCCACTGCATTTCAATTAATATATTATGGTTAATAAATAACAAAAATCAAAACCAACGCGTAGTGGAGGGAACGCGCGAAATTTCAAATGGACGTATCACTGGCTGCCACGAGTCCTTCTTCTTCGTTCTCTCTTTTATTTTCTGAAACATAAAAACAGAAAGCAACGGTTTTAACCCGTTGCCATAGAGGCCCTATCAAAAAATAGCGAATAGGAATCTATTGATCATAAATTCATCGCGAATACACCATTCTCATCGTCCAGACGCGTTGAACATAGTGGTCTTAGTCCTAGCCTCTAATTTTTCTTGATTGCAAAAACCCCAATTTTAAAACCTGCAAACCCTAGAATATGGACATGGCAAAACCTTGTATACAGCATGGAAATCCAATTAAATATAATGGTTAGTTCTAAAACTTTGTAAGGAACATGAATATACAATTAAAATGCAATGATCATGCTTCAAAACCAAAATACGATTAGGCAATTTTCTGGATGCAGTTCACGTTCAATGTACCGATTCTTTGCGTTTGAATTGATGTTAGGGATTGGCACACGTTCAGAATTACCCAAGGAAGCTATTGGAAAAGGAATGGAGGCTTGAATCCACCTATAACCTTGAAATCAGTTTTCAATTTTTTGGACAATTTTTCAAGTTTGTGTTTTGCTTCTGAGCGCAGCTGAGAGTGTAAAGGCATTAGGTTTGCATTCCTGAATATGTAGCCAAGGCATTAGGTCAACAAAATTGCACAAAATCCATGGCATTGATAGTTTTCAATATTTGATTTTGTAAAATCTTTTCATATCTTTTTCATGTGCAATCTTGTGTCAATTAGTTCAAATCAAACCAAAACTTTCCATAATCAAACAAGCACGAAATATTGAGAGTAGAATGTGCACAAAAAGATTTTTTTAGGTCAAATTTATATTTTCTACATATTTAAATGATTTAAGTGAATTAATATTAATATAAATTCAAATAAATAATTAAAAATTGATAAAATACTTCCCCTTGGGCTTAGTGGTCGTGCATAGGCTTGGCATGAAGAAACTTGGAAGAAAAATGGGCCCATTTGCATTTTTGGATCATTTGCATCAATGTTGACTTTTCAAAATTCCCAAAAATTTCCCAACTTCCACAAGGCATAACTTGCTCAATTTTTAAGCTTTTCACATGTTCTTGGACATTTTGGAAAGGTCTTTGAGTCCTCTAACCAATGTCTTTGGTCCCATGTAATTTTGATTTACCAATCTCAAGTTATGGCCTTTGACTTAAAGTCCCTTTTTGTTGACTTTTGAAAATGACCTATAATGTTGAAATTGATAACTTTTTGTGAGAGCATTTCTTGGACTTGAAATATGAAGATGAGTTGTAGGAAATGTCTTTCTCTTCAAAATGAGCTTTGGGTGGAATTTTTCTGATAATCCATGTGAAAGTTATGCCCTGGTCAATTTCAGTTGACTTTTTTCAGCTGTCCAAATATAGCAACTTTTGCATCTTGATGATTTTCTGAGCCAAATTTTGAGAATCATGATCAAGCATTGATCAAATGATGTTTGTGGCTTCAAAATGATATATTGACCAAAAATTTGAACTTTTGACTGTCAAATGACCATTTTGCCCCTACAGTTGACTGTAGTGCAATTTAGGGTTTTGACTGTGCAATTTTGAGCTGAATGCCTTGAAACTTGATATGAGGATACTTGACCATCTTTGTAGGCATATGAGACTTGATTGGGCCTTTGAAAACTTCCTTTCTTTGATCAGAACACAAACCCTAGTTTTGACTGAGTAGGAGACAGTTTGACTGTGCAATTCTTGGGGAATTTTGCAGCTTGGCTTGGCAAATCTTGGAGAATATGGGAGGGCAAATTTTGGGGTACAACAGTTGCCCCTGTTCAATCTTCTTAGACCTGAGGATGCAGATTGGCTGACGTGCCTTTCGTAATCCGATGGTAAAAGATGATTGGACACTAGAGTGCCCAGAAATTTGCGCTCACATGTTAGCAGTGTGATGGGGGGAATGGGCTTATAGATGCCATTTGGAGATTGCTGGATAGGATGATGGGCTTATAGATGCCATCTGGATGTTGATCGCGTAGGAGATTCCTTAGCGAGAACCTGCATACCTGCAAAAGAGAAAATGAGTACCTGGCACGTTGCAGGAGCTGATTTTAGATGCTTGGTATAGATGTGCCCTGATTGGTTACAGGAGCTGAGTCTGGAGCTTCAAACGCTGATGAATGAACCAGGGATGGTTACTGTCTTAACATGAATGATAAGAGAACCTTGGGCGACTTTAACTTCAACAACGCTCGTTGAGAAAAATCTTGGGTGACTTTAACTTCAACAACACTCGTTGAGAAAAATCTTGGGTGTCTTCTACTGGGATAAGAATCAGGGAGATCTTAGGGTCGATCTGACCGAACCAGAGGAGGCCTTTGACTGGATAAGAATCAGGAAAATCTTAGGGTCGATTTAACTGAACCGGACAAGGTCTTGAAACATCTTCAACTGGATAAGTATCAGGGAGATCTTAGGGTCGATCTGACTGAACCAGAGGAGGCCTTTGACTGGATAAGAATCAGGAAAATCTTAGGGTCGATTTAACTGAACCGGACAAGGTCTTGAAACATCTTCAACTGGATAAGTATCAGGGAGATCTTAGGGTCGATCTGACTGAACCAGAGAAGGCCTTGGACTGGGTAAGAATCAGGAAAATCTTAGGGTCGATTTAACTGAACCGGTCTAGGTCTTGAAACATCTTCAACTGGATAAGTATCAGGGAGATCTTAGGGTCGATCTGACTGAACCAGAGAAGGCCTTGGACTGGGTAAGAATCAGGAAAATCTTAGGGTCGATTTAACTGAACCGGTCTAGGTCTTGAAACATCTTCAACTGGATAAGTATCAGGGAGATCTTAGGGTCGATCTGACTGAACCAGAGAAGGCCTTGGACTGGGTAAGAATCAGGAAAATCTTAGGGTCGATTTAACTGAACCGGTCTAGGTCTTGAAACATCTTCAACTGGATAAGTATCAGGGAGATCTTAGGGTCGATCTGACTGAACCAGAGAAGGCCTTGGACTGGGTAAGAATCAGGAAAATCTTAGGGTCGATTTAACTGAACCGGTCTAGGTCTTGAAACATCTTCAACTGGATAAGTATCAGGGAGATCTTAGGGTCGATCTGACTGAACCAGAGAAGGCCTTGGACTGGGTAAGAATCAGGAAAATCTTAGGGTCGATTTAACTGAACCGGTCTAGGTCTTGAAATGTGATTGAGACTTTAAACTGCATCTTTCCTGAAAGGTAAAAGTCAGTCATATGCAATGCATGATATGGGTCAAGCAATGATGTTCTCAACACAAAGGAGACTTGTATGATGCAGTGCGTTATGCATGCTATGATGATGTATGTGAAGTTTTATGTATGTTTTCATCTAGGAAAGTGAATCCTTGACGGTTGCCGGGAAGTTGTATCCTGGGCTGACGTTGAAGAATAGATTTTGCTTCCGCTAGGGATGATAACTGCAAGAATACCGGTAGGAGAAGATAACTCCGTTGAGGAATAAACTTGGCAAATGAAGAGTCTGCGGGGAGAAAAGATACTCTAGCGACTATGCTGGGAAGCGGTACTCTGTGGGGATAGAGATGCTTTGCTTGAATTATTGAGAATGACTTGCTGAGGATACCGTTGTTGTATGAAGCGTTGACGGACTTCGCTGGGGATAGGACAGAACTACGTTGACGACGACCTTTCCGTGGCTTTTGGCTGAAGATAACCCAGTTATATCCTGTTAAGGAAATAACTCTTTAAATAAAGCCGGACGACGCGTTCGTGCTCTGTGAGGATAAGCTTCCAGAATTTACTGGGGGTAAGCTTACTGCTTGGGGATATGAATTCCATCTTTCCTGGGGAACTGGATTGGATTCTCTGGGGAAGTTTTGAACGGTATTGGTTATGTTCTTCCACGGAACCTACCCTGATACCTTGGAGGATAACAATCAGATTGCTTAGACCGCTCTTTATTGCCCCTGTTTCTATGGGGGAGGCACTTGTGGGGTGCTGACAGTTGTTGAGGGTCAAACCTTCTTCTGGTAGGCAGATGATAACATGACGGGACATAGTCGTACGCTTTAATCCCTAACTTTTGCCTGGACCGCCCTTTCGGGTTTTCGGTCCACCGGGATACCCATTTTTGCCCAAGCCGCCTTTTCAGGTTTTCGACTTGCCGGGTGTACAGATTTTTCATTTCATCCCTTCATTTTGCCCGAACCCTTCTGGTTCGCCGGGAAGCCCTAATTTTTGCCTAGGCATGTCAGCCTAGCGGGTCTTTGATTTTGCGTAGTATTTTCGACTATGCCCATGCTCTTAGAATGCAGGGAGGTGCCCCTGGCTGCTTGTGTTGCGATATTACCAGAAGGTGTCTGATCGTGTAAGATTCTTTGCTGGAGTGCCCCAAGTGACTCAGGCAGAGATTTGCCCCAGGCTATTCAGACGAAGATTTGCCCCAGTCTATTTGGCCTTTGAGAGATTCTCTGGGTCTTGACTTCGCTGCCCCAGATTATGAACAATGATCATGCCGTGCCCCTTGATTGGAGGTACTTCTGTTCATTAGGCATTTGTCGTGTAAACTTCTATACTGTTCAAACAAAAAGTCATATGCAAACAAAGTTATGTTAAAAATGCAAAGCTCATGTCTGTCTTTGAAGATTTTGAAAATGTATTCTTTTTCATAAAACAAGTGACTGTTTGTAAAACATGATGTCAACTCTGTATTTACCGTAACCTTAAGGAGTCAGGATACCTTTCGTAACAGTATGCTTTCGAACTAACCCATGCTTCAGCTAGGACTTTTAAGGGTTATAACGTGGCCTGGTTCACGGTTTAAGAAACAAAGGATAAAGGCTCAAATTATTTGTACCCACTCGCTCTTCGTGATGTTCTCCAAACCTAAACTCAGTTGATCATACGTTAGACCTTGTTTGAGTCTTTGCTCTGATTTTCCGGTGATGGTTCAGATATTGATGATTTATTTGGAATAGGCAGTCATTTTTTGCTTTGGTTGAGGGTTTGTGAGACCTCTTTCTTGATTTTTGTTATCCCTTTCTTTTTTGCCTGAACTGTTTCCTTTTTTGGAATTACAGTCAGCGGGATGCCCCAGTTTCGTAAGTCTTCTTCATGGGTTTTGACTTAATGGGCTTTTCATTTATGAATTTTGATGATGACTGCCTGTCCTTTTGATTGTTCTGAACCATTACTGTCTTTGCTCGTTTTGTGAAGATGCACTTGGATCAACTGAGAGAAACTACCCTGCCCCAGGTTATGATTATGGGTTTTGATTTTCGAAAATAAAAACTCCTACTTCTTTGGCTCTGATGGGTTGACGAGGGATTATCATCCTTATAACTCCAGTGTTTAGGGGTTGAAACAATGCCTGTACCTCATCAGCGGGGTCTGTTCAAAAGCGTACTGTAATGATCGCGGTATCGTTTTCGTCATCCTCCCTCAAGAGGCTTAGAATTAACGAGAGTTGACATCAGAAAAAATATGAAACAATTTGCATATAGTAAATGCGAATATATTGATTCAAAATAGACATAAGCGATGCATTAATGGAACACAATGTTTTAACATGAATAAATGTTTGAACGGTCAAAAGAAAGAAACACAACTTGAACATTCGAATGAACAAAAAGTTTCCTAGTCTCGGAGTTTGTCACTTCAACTGATGAGCCTTGGAGGAATGGTAGAAAAATTCAACCTGTCCATCTTGTGTGAACTCCACTGTCCCTTCATCGACCAGGTCCTGGATTTTGTTCCTCAGCTCCCAACATTCATTGGTATCATGTCCTGGGCTAGCAGAGTGGTAGGCACACCTCTTATTGGGATCATAGGTAGGAGATGTTGTGTTGGGGTTCCGGGGATGAGCCTTTAATGTGATCAGATTCAACCTCAATAGGCGTTGCAAAGCTTGAAACAGCGACATGTTGAGCTGGGTGAATTGCCTCCTGGGCTTGTCTGGCTGAACTTGGCGAGGTTGGCGCTGAATTTGTGGCACTGGAGTCATTTGAGGAGCTTTCCCCTTATCCTCTTGTCTCGAGGATGATTGGATGATGAATGGCTTTTTACCCTCAGATGTTTGCCCCAGTAGGTTACCCTGAAGCAGTTGGTTGAAGAGAAACCAGAGCTCCTCTTGTCTTTGAACTAGGCAGTGAATGACATTCCTCTGTCCCAGCATCTGGGCTTTCATAGCATCCATCTCAGCTTGTAGGTGTTTCAGCCTTTCATCCTCAGCACTGTTCCTGACAAAGGTCTCCATGAGAAGTGTCCTTAGCTCCTCCTGCCCCTTGGATAGATTCAGGAGGATTTCCCCGAACCGAGTCTCTTGATCAAGAAAGTTCTGGTTGTCTTGTGGGCAAGCCATTGCTGAAATAAACAGCGAGAAGGGTGAGTGACCTGCAAAGAACGGGTATCTGTAATGCAATGATATGTATGATATGCATGCAATGTTTTCAAGGATCTCGCAGGGTAAACAGAGAAACTTGTTAGAGTTGGAAACTGGCAGCTTGATTGAAGGAACTTCCTGTTGTAGAGAGCCCTTCTTCAAGGGTCAAAGGCTCACCATATCTAGTGGGTCATAGCCCTTGACAACCTTGGCTAGAGGAAAATAAATCCTCTTTGCCCCTGGCTAGACAATTGGTTCATCCTGACCTGCATCACAAGCCCTTGAGATCCTTGAAATGGGTTAGGATGTATGCAATGGTATGCAATGGTATGATGTCATGCTATGCATGGGGTGATGTAGGTAAACCCTGCTATGAGTCCCAATTAAGGACTATAAACAGACCCTGCAAGAAATTCAGTATACTTTGTTATAAGTCCCAATTAAGGACTATAAACAAAACCTGCAAGAATTTAGTAACCCTGTTATGAGTCCCGATTAAGGACTATAAACAAGACCTGCAAGAAACTTAGTACCCTGTTATGAGTCCCAATTAAGGACTATAAACAAGACCTGCAAAAAACTTAGTACCCTGTTATGAGTCCCAATTAAGGACTATAAACAATACCTGCAAGAAACAAGTGTCAGGTAGCAAGCACACAGATAGTCAAGTACGAAGGCACACAAGTCACACCAAAGAGCCCTTAGGGTTCAGGCCAGCATGAGGTCTAGGTATTACCCTCTTGAAGTTGGTGGGTTCAACCTGTCCTAATCAAAGTAACCGGGTTCTAAGGTTCCCAATATCACGGGACTGCTTTCATTGTTCATCGTTTCGATTTGGCCACTGAACTGGCGACCGAAATATTCCAGGAAAGCAGCCCTCAATTGAGCGTAGTATCGAGTATCAACCAACCTCGGACTGCACCAAAGTCAGTTATCTCACTACCCTAAAGAGGCCAAGATAGTTCAATTAAGGTTCCTAAGGTCTGTTGATGCTTCACGACACCACACGGAGGCCCCGTACTCTCCTTGACTGAACTCAAGGGTTACCGGTACACACCAAAGTGCCACATCAACGTAGCAGACTGTTTCAACCATGTCGGTATACCCCGCACAGTTCCCTCACAGCCTTGTTGCTACTTTCTAAGAAAGGTATCCCCCAGATCCGGGTTAGGATCCATAGAACTCCCGAGCAACCCACAATTTAAAGCACACAAGGAAAACAATTGAAAACATAGTTATAAGCTAGCCCTAAGGTACACCTCACTTTAAGTTTTATCCCCAGCAGAGTCGCCAGTTCTGTGATCGGTGGATCTGGAACTGACTGTTTAAAGCTGGTTCGCGAAATGTCGCGGAAGCAAGAGTCGCCACCGTCTTTTATTTTCTCCAAATGGAAAGGACAAAAGCACAGAAACATTCCTTAAAGAGATTGCTCTCGGTTCGGGAGGTAGGTTATAGAAAGGGAAGGTGTTAGCACCCTTTCTATCCATGGTTATCCATGGGCTCTTAGATACTTGCTCAATGTGTTTTCAAAATTGTTTGTTTGCTTTTCAATGTGGGTTTAAAAGTTTTCTTTGAAAAATTTCAGATCGACTCGTACGTCAGAGTGTTTGAAAAGTTTGCTTCGAAAGCTTTTGAAAATGTGTTGGTGTGAAAAGTCTTTTTGAGTTTGTTTTGAGATTAGAGCAAGTATCCTTGAGAACCTACCTACCCTAAGGAATTTGTCTGTGTAAATGTCCTTAAAAGTAGTGCCATCCCACCATTGAGAGGTAGGTAGCACCACCGTTGGAGGTGTTCGGGTCAATTCGATTTTTAGGGACATGGTGATCACCAGAGCAATGGGAAGACACCTTAGAAGCTACCCTCATGCCAGGTTCCCGGATCATGAGGACTTACTAAGACGCCCTCTACTCAACGATCACCTTTCGAAAGGCAACAGTGAGGCGTACCCTAGGGGTGGTGTGTGCGATTCGTGTGTCATGTTTCAGTTATTTGTCTTGTCATGTTTGTTGTGATCTACGCTTGATTTTAATTAGGGCCATTCATTCTTGCATGCATATTTAACAGTTATAAAGTTTGCGAAAAATAAATCTAAACTATTACAAATGGCGCGGGTCCACATCGCCAAAATTAAACCGGACCCGATTTGACTGAAAAATAAATAAAGCGAAAGTAAAAGTGCGAGAAATTTAAATTACAATGCTTTGGGAGAGATACAAAATTATAATAAATGACATAAGATAAATGCGCAAATTAAATAATTAAAAACAACGGGCGTTGGACCCTTTTGGCAAAAAGATTAACTTTAATAAGGAATTAAAATAAAAATGAAAAATTAAATGTTTTGGGTATTTTTGTGTTTTTTAAGATTTAAAAAGAAAAAGAAAAATTAATTAAAATTAAAATGAAATGCTAAACCCTAATTCTAATGTTTTTTAAGTTTGTTGTGAAAATATTGAAATTTGACCTAATTTAAATCTAATTTATTTATGTACAAATTTAATTATAAAATATAAATAAATAAATAATTATTACTGTGAAAAAAAAAGGGCAAAATGTGAAAAGGAATCAAAATTGCTAATTAACCTAATTCTATATTTTTATTTAATATGAAAAGAATTAAATTGCAAACATCCTAATTAAAACTAAATTCACTATATGTTAATTTATTTACAAGAAAATAATTATAATAAAAATATTTATTATTTTGGTCTTTTCTGATTTTTTTATAATGTTTTTGTATTTTGTTAAAAAAAATAATTATTGAATTAAAACAACAAAACAAATAAAATAATAATTAAAAAGATATAAGAAAAATGAAATTAGCAAACCAGAGTGGGGTGTAGTCCCAATTTAGGAGGTTTTGGTTCAGCAAATCAGGCCCAATAAGCATGGCCTTGTGGACTTTTCCAGATTCCATATGGTGCGTTGACTGGAGTTTATTGCGCTTCTTAAATCCCTGCCTTTGATTTGGTTCTAAACATGCACGTGGATGGATAGATGAGGAGGGCGTATGGTGGTCCTTAAGAGCGTGCCTGCATAGGAATGAGTATTGAAAAATATTATTGAAATTTGCCAGACCTGGGACTTGAACCCAGATCTTGAGGATTAACCATATCACGTGTTACCAACTGAGCCACTGCATTTCAATTAATATATTATGGTTAATAAATAACAAAAATCAAAACCAACGCGTAGTGGAGGGAACGCGCGAAATTTCAAATGGACGTATCACTGGCTGCCACGAGTCCTTCTTCTTCGTTCTCTCTTTTATTTTCTGAAACATAAAAACAGAAAGCAACGGTTTTAACCCGTTGCCATAGAGGCCCTATCAAAAAATAGCGAATAGGAATCTATTGATCATAAATTCATCGCGAATACACCATTCTCATCGTCCAGACGCGTTGAACATAGTGGTCTTAGTCCTAGCCTCTAATTTTTCTTGATTGCAAAAACCCCAATTTTAAAACCTGCAAACCCTAGAATATGGACATGGCAAAACCTTGTATACAACATGAAAATCCAATTAAATATAATGGTTAGTTCTAAAACTTTGTAAGCAACATGAATATACAATTAAAATGCAATGATCATGCTTCAAAACCAAAATACGATTAGGCAATTTTCTGGATGCAGTTCACGTTCAATGTACCGATTCTTTGCGTTTGAATTGATGTTAGGGATTGGCACACGTTCAGAATTACCCAAGGAAGCTATTGGAAAAGGAATGGAGGCTTGAATCCACCTATAACCTTGAAATCAGTTTTCAATTTTTTGGACAATTTTTCAAGTTTGTGTTTTGCTTCTGAGCGCAGCTGAGAGTGTAAAGGCATTAGGTTTGCATTCCTGAATATGTAGCCAAGGCATTAGGTCAACAAAATTGCACAAAATCCATGGCATTGATAGTTTTCAATATTTGATTTTGTAAAATCTTTTCATATCTTTTTCATGTGCAATCTTGTGTCAATTAGTTCAAATCAAACCAAAACTTTCCATAATCAAACAAGCACGAAATATTAAGAGTAGAATGTGCACAAAAAGATTTTTTTAGGTTAAATTTATATTTTCTACATATTTAAATGATTTAAGTGAATTAATATTAATATAAATTCAAATAAATAATTAAAAATTGATAAAATACTTCCCCTTGGGCTTAGTGGTCGTGCATAGGCTTGGCATGAAGAAACTTGGAAGAAAAATGGGCCCATTTGCATTTTTGGATCATTTGCATCAATGTTGACTTTTCAAAATTCCCAAAAATTTCCCAACTTCCACAAGGCATAACTTGCTCAATTTTTAAGATTTTCACATGTTCTTGGACATTTTGGAAAGGTCTTTGAGTCCTCTAACCAATGTCTTTGGTCCCATGTCATTTTGATTTACCAATCTCAAGTTATGGCCTTTGACTTAAAGTCCCTTTTTGTTGACTTTTGAAAATGACCTATAATGTTGAAATTGATAACTTTTTGTGAGAGCATTTCTTGGACTTGAAATATGAAGATGAGTTGTAGGAAATGTCTTTCTCTTCAAAATGAGCTTTGGGTGGAATTTTTCTGATAATCCATGTGAAAGTTATGCCCTGGTCAATTTCAGTTGACTTTTTTCAACTGTCCAAATATAGCAACTTTTGCATCTTGATGATTTTTTGAGCCAAATTTTGAGAATCATGATCAAGCATTGATCAAATGATGTTTGTGGCTTCAAAATGATATATTGACCAAAAATTTGAACTTTTGACTGTCAAATGACCATTTTGCCCCTACAGTTGACTGTAGTGCAATTTAGGGTTTTGACTGTGCAATTTTGAGCTGAATGCCTTGAAACTTGATATGAGGATACTTGACCATCTTTGTAGGCATATGAGACTTGATTGGGCCTTTGAAAACTTCCTTTCTTTGATCAGAACACAAACCCTAGTTTTGACTGTGTAGGAGACAGTTTGACTGTGCAATTCTTGGGGAATTTTGCAGCTTGGCTTGGCAAATCTTGGAGAATATGGGAGGGCAAATTTTGGGGTACAACACCTGGTTTGGATGCCGACATTGTAGTTCACCACCTGCCAACCAAGGAAGATTGCCCTCCGGTAAAGCAAAAAGTCCGACGGATGCGTCCAGAGATGTCTGAAAAGATCAAGGCCGAGGTTGTGAAACAGTTTGATGCCGGGTTCCTTGTAGTAACTTCTTACCCTCAGTGGGTTGCCAATGTGGTGCCAGTGCCGAAGAAGGACGGTAAAGTCAAAATGTGTGTTGACTACAGGGACCTGAACAGGGCCAGCCCCAAGGATGACTTCCCCCTACCTCACATTGATGTCCTTGTTGACAATACAGCTCAACACAAGGTGTTCTCCTTCATGGACGGTTTTTCAGGGTATAATCAGATCAAAATGGCTCCAGAAGATATGGAGAAGACTACCTTTGTGACTCAGTGGGGCACCTTCTGTTATAAGGTCATGCCATTTGGATTGAAAAATGTTGGGGCAACCTATCAACGTGCCACGGTTGCTTTATTTCATGATATGATCCATCATGAGATTGAGGTATACGTTGATGACATGATTGCAAGGTCTCAAACTGAGGAGGAGCACCTTGACCATCTGAGGAAGTTATTTGACCGACTCAAGTTGTACAAGCTGAGATTGAATCCCAACAAATGCACCTTTGGGGTGAGGTCCGGAAAATTGCTAGGTTTCATTGTGAGTGATAAAGGTATTCAGATAGACCCTGCCAAGGTAAAAGCCATACAAGAGATGCCGACTCCAAAAACAGAGAAAGAAGTCAGAGGCTTCCTGGGACGACTAAATTACATTGCCCGATTCATCTCACACCTGACTGCTACTTGTGAGCCAATCTTCAAATTACTGAAGAAAGATCAAGTAGTACGCTGGAATGATGAGTGCCAGACTGCCTTTGAAAGGATAAAGGAATATCTCCAAGAGCCACCCATTCTTATGCCACCGGTGGAAGGAAGACCTCTGATACTATACTTAACAGTGCTTGACAATTCAATGGGGTGTGTGCTGGGGCAGCATGACGAGTCTGGCCGAAAAGAGCACGCTATTTATTACTTGAGCAAAAAGTTTACCGACTGTGAGTCTCGTTACTCACTGCTTGAGAAAACTTGCTGCGCTCTTGCATGGGCTGCTCGCCGGCTGAGACAGTATATGCTGACTCACACTACTTTATTGATTTCAAAGATGGATCCCATCAAGTACATATTTGAAAAGCCCGCTCTGTCTGGAAGAATAGCGAGATGGCAAATGATCTTGACAGAATATGACATCCAGTATACAACTCAGAAAGCAATTAAGGGAAGTGTACTGGCGGACCATTTGGCACACCAACCTGTGGACGATTACCAATCATTGAACTTTGATTTTCCGGACGAAGACATCATGGTGGTAACTGACTGTGAAGTACCTGGACCGGATGAAGGACCTGAGGAAGGATCCCGATGGTCTATGCATTTTGATGGAGCCTCCAATGCTTTGGGTAACGGCGTCGGCGCTGTAATCATATCTCCCAAAGGAACTCATACTCCACTCACCGCCCGATTATGTTTCAGCTGCACCAACAATATGGCAGAATATGAGGCATGTATCATGGGTTTACAAGCTGCAATCGACTTAAGGATAAAATTTCTAAGTGTCTTCGGAGATTCCGCTCTCGTGATCAATCAGATCAAAGGCGAGTGGGATACGAAACACCCGAATCTTATTCCTTACAAGGAGTATGTGTCGACCTTGCTCCCCCACTTTGAAGAGATAACTTTCGAACACTTCCCTAGAGAGGAGAATCAGCTAGCGGACGCCCTAGCTACGATGTCTTCAATGTTCAAAGTTAAATGGGACAATGAGGCTCCCCGAATCATAATCTGGAAGTTGGATGAACCGGCGTACTGCTGTGAGCTCAAGGCTGAGAAGGTGATCGAAAAACCCTGGTATCACGAGGTGAAGAGGTACTTGGAAGCTCAGGAATACCCTGAAGGTGCATCTGTCAATGATAAGAAGTTCATGAGGAGGTTTGCTGCAAAATTCTTCCTCAGCAACGGCATCCTCTACAAACGGAATCATGATTCAACTCTGCTACGTTGTGTGGATAAGGATGAAGCAGAGAAAATTATGATGGAATTACATGAAGGTACATTTGGAACACATTCCAGTGGACACACCATGGCTAAGAAAATCCTTCGGGCAGGATATTTCTGGTCCACAATGGAAGCCGATTGTTACCAACACTCCCGAACTTGTCATAAATGCCAGATCTATGCTGACAAGGTGCATATCCCGCCGGTTCCTCTGAACGTCCTAATGGCACCTTGGCCTTTCGCCATGTGGGGCATCGATATGATCGGGGAGATCCGACCGACGGCATCCAATGGACATCGCTTCATCTTGGTGGCAATCGATTACTTCACGAAGTGGGTTGAGGCAGCTTCCTACGCCACGGTAACCAAGAGTGTCGTGGCACGTTTCATCCGGCATAATCTGATCTGTCGGTACGGCGTCCCAGAAAGAATCATTACGGACAATGGTACCAATCTCAATAACAAAATGATCACTGAACTCTGTGAACAATTCAAGATACAGCACCACAATTCTTCTCCCTACCGGCCGAAGATGAATGGGGCTGTAGAGGCAGCCAATAAAAATATCAAGAAAATTGTGCAGAAGATGACAGTGACATATAAAGATTGGCACGAGATGTTACCGTTCGCTCTTCATGGGTATCGCACCTCAGCAAGGACATCAACCGGGGCAACTCCCTTCTCCTTGGTCTATGGCATGGAGGCAGTCTTGCCAATTGAAGTCCAGATACCCTCTCTCCGGATAATGAAGGATGCAGACTTGAATGAAGATGATTGGATCCAGACTCGACTTGATCAATTAAATCTGATTGACGAAAAGAGGCTCACTGCTATCTGTCATGGTCAAACGTATCAGAAACGGATGATCAGGGCATTTAACAAGAAATTCAGACCGCAAGAGTATCAAGTTGGGGACCTGGTAATCAAACGCATCATCCTTCCTCAAAGTGATCCCCGGGGCAAATGGACCCCTACCTACGAAGGGCCATTTGTGGTTAAACGTGTGTTCTCAGGAAGAGCCATGATCCTAACCACCATGGATGGTGACGACCTTCCTCACCCCGCCAATGCAGACATAGTGAAAAAATACTACGCATAAATAAAAGACCCGCTAGGTTGACATACCTAGGCAAAAATAAGGGCTTCCCGGCGAACCAAAAGGGTTCGGGCCAAAATAAGGGATGAAATGAATAAAAATCTGTACACCCGGCAAGTCGAAAACCTGAAAGGGCGGCTTGGGCAAAAATGGGTATCCCGGTGGACTGAAAACCCGAAAGGGCGGTCCAGGCAAAAATTAGGGATAAAAGCGTAACACTATGTCTCATTGGATCACTTCGCATCCAGAATTCGGCATCAACTATCTGGCTCAGATTTCGGCATCGACCAATCAGCTTCATCTTCAACTAGGCAGCAAAGCGATGAGACATTCGTAGACATAAAGGCGATAGCAGAGTTGGAACCCAGTGGGATTGTTCACATAGCTGTTTTGTTTCCTTTTTCAAATTGTAAACTCTATGTTATTTGGCGGCATCCTCTTACTAGGATGTCAGCCCCTTGTACAAAAAAACGCCTATTCACAGGCAAAGTTGAAATCAATACAAATTCACTTGTCCATACAAATCACTATTGTTTTCCTTTTTCTGTTTTGTCTTGCGAAGAACGTCCAATGTTCATTTTTGATATATGCATTTGACATTAAATTGCTAATTCATAAATATTTGCATATGAAACGAGAGATTGATTACAGGTGACATCAGAGACAGGGGCAATTGAAGTTGTCTAATGCATGTCTGGTTGTTTTGTCCGCCAAGGCACCAAGGTAGGTTCAACTGAAGAATGTGGCCAGATCATCTCAGCTCCCCGCAGAGTAAAATCAGGTTCAGTAGTACTTTCCCCAAGCAGAGTTGGTTCCCCGTCGATCCTGAAAGAGCACAGCATTCCCCGGCAGGTCTTAAAGCTCATCCCCAGTAGATTCTGGAAGCTTATCCCCTGCGGAGCACGGACGTCTCTCCCGAGTTTTTATTTAGAGTTATTTCCTCACAAGGACTTATAACTGGGTTATCCTCAGCTAAAAACCACGGAAGACCGCCCTCGGCAAAGTTCCTCCAATCCCCAGCGGAGTATATCGTCATTATCCCCAGCGGAATCCATCATTAGAGTCCTCAACAGGCCTCGCATCAAAACTTCGGCCAAGTATCTCTTCCACAGAGCAATTCCCCGGTCGACCGTCAAGGATTTATTTTCCTAAGGCGAAATTACATCCATAAACATTTCACATTTTCATACATCTTGCTTACATACATGGTGAAACGCATACAACATCTCATGTTGAACATCATGATATCATGCATATCATACATCATGACATTGCATACAACTTACGTTTTTACCTTTTCAGGAAAAAGACAATCCCAAAAACAATTACCGTCAACTGTCGCAATTCCAGATCCGATACCTGTATCTAGCCAGGGCACATCTGAGAGTGATCAGTTTCCAGACTCGATTCCTGTATCTAGCCAGGGCACGTCTGAAAAGTTCGAAGATTCGATTCCTGTATCTAGCCAGGGCACATCTATCAACTACAACATTTCCAGATTCGACCCCTGTATCCAGCCAGGGCATATCTGTTGACCACGTTTTCAGATTCGATTCCTGTATCCAGCCAGGGCACATCTATTAACGACTATTTCCAGATTCGACTCCTGTATCCAGCCAGGGCATATCTTTGAACAACCAATTGTAGATTCGATACCTGTATCTAGCCAGGGCACATCTGCATAAGGAGATTGAAGATCAAACACCTGTAACAAGCCAGGAAAACATCCGTCTTTCTCAAATACACAAGTTCTCGCTAAGGAATCTCTTATGCGATCGACACTTCCAAATGGAATCTATAAGCCCATTCCCGACAAGGTTCTGTCACGTCTCCAGATGGCATCCATGAGCCCATCTCCCTATCTACCACCTCTCCAAATGGCATCTATAAGTCCATTCCTGACATCACATTGTTGATACCTCAACATGCGAGTGCAAATTTCTGGGCACTCTAGTGTCCAATCTTCTTTTACCCTCGAGTCGTGAAAGGCAAACTTGCCAATCTAACTCTTCAGGTTCAAGAAGATTGAACAGGGGCAACTGTTGTACCCCAAAATTTGCCCTCCCATTTCCTCAACATTTTCTCATCACAAGACCTTTGAAGATCAAGATCCAATTAGGGTTTCCTCTGCTCAAGACTTCTCCTTGCACTGTGGACTCAAATTAGGGTTTGTGTTTTCCCAAGGATGTTTTGACCTAAAAAGCCTAAGATGACTTTCATGCTTCATATTGGACTCCCAAGCTTACCTATAACAAGTTTCAAGTCTTGATTCCAAGTTTTGCCCAGTCAATTGGACAGTTGACCTAGAAATCAGCTGTATTGGGGAAAAAGTCAACTGTGGCCAATTGACAGTCACACCTCATGAAATTTGACCCACATCAACATTATGAACTCATATGGACCATTTGATCAAGTTTGGATCACAATTCCACAAGAAATTTGATCAGATCACCAAAAGGGCAAAATGGTCATTTTTAGGGTTTTGACTGCACAAAGGCAATTTTTGACTGTTTGACCTAGCCAATGGCAAACCAAGCTCACATATGGACTCAAGGACCCCATGGAATTATCTTGACATGTTCATCAAGCTCAAAAGATCCCAAGTACACAAGATTGACAGTTGAATTTCCCAGTCAATTGATCAATTTTGACTGTACACTGAAAATTCAAACTTTGACTTTTTGGTCAAAATCAAGAGTCAAGATTCATTTTTCATCAAAACATGCCAAATCATGAAACTTGTTCACCAAGAAATCACAAAATGCAAATTAGGGTTTGAAAATGGAATTTTTCATAACTTAGAATTTTTCTAAGTTATGAAAAACCCTAATTTTTTCCCAACTTTGCCCCACCTTTTCACCAAGATCCATTTGGATTCAAGCAAAAGTCAAAACATGAAAGTTGTAGCTTGTTGCATAATCTACAACTTTGATTCACAAAGTTTTCTCATTTGAAGCTTTTATCTCAAGTTACAATTTTTTGAATAAGGGCACTAAACCATTTTTAACTTAGTGAAATTTTAACCTATTTTGACAAGGTTTTCTACCCCACTTCAAGGCCACTTTTCATACCCTTCCACTTATAATTTCAATTTGCATTTCAAAGATGGATTGTAGTACACATTCCAAGCTTTCCAAAATGTCCAAGAACTCATCAAACAACCTCATAACTTGAGAGATTCGAATTTCACAAGTTGGCAAAAATCCACTTTTGAATGGTTCATGAACATGTTCATAACTTTGCAAATCTAAACTTAGCTTGCTTTATGCTTGATTACAGGTCCTTGAACCATTCCATACTCAATAATTTAATGCATATTCAATGTGTTAATACCATGTTCTTTGTGTTCTAACATTGGATAGTGGATTAATCCTAAACTAGATAAAGTGAACTTTCTATTTTTGAAAAAGATTAACTTTATGTCAAATTGAAATCCAAGAAGGTACAAGCAAAATCCCTTTGGCACAAGATTATGGGCAAATTGCTCTGATCAAGAGAGGCTTATGCAGCAGGATTAGAGGCTCCTACTGACCTAAAACACAAAGTGACCTTTGCTTGCTTCATTTTCAAGTAACATTGCATAACTTGTGCCATATCTCATCTCAGCTGACAAACACAAGAGAGAAGTTATCAAACACATTCCACATAACATATCCAAGCTTTTGCACGAGCCCTTGCCATCTAAAACACCCCCATTGCCCTAATCACCTTGAAACTGCACAAACAGGGGAACCCCTGCAGATTGAGTGTTATCTCTCAATCCCTTCGAGCATTCTTGTCCAAACCTGTTCCTCTACCTTCCTTACAACATATGCAAGCTAACCATGTCCTGAAACCTGACCTGTAACACCTCCAAGCCACTTCACCATTTTTAATTTTCTGTTTTGCAGTTGGAGTTCACTAGCTCGATTCAGGGAGTTTCAAGACAAAGTAGGACTTGGAAAAGCATCCTTACACTTCAAGGAAGCTATACCAATCATCATTTTACTCTGAAACATCCTCCATTACAAAGCACGATTCCAACTGAACAGGTACATTCATGGAGTTCTATCTCTCTTGTTAGGCATTGTTAGCTTTAGGTTTGTGAAGAAAATATGTCACAATCATAGCCCTGAACATGCTCATATGTTTAGATTTCATTTATATTTCGTGTGCTTAGAGAATTTTATGTCTGAACATGGTTAAAAAATTAGGTCAGGATTTGGGAGAGAAGAAATTCTCTCTCATTTCTGAGAGTTAGCTTGACTTCTTTATATGTCTAGAACCGTGGTTTCAAGCTCTACAGGTTTCATGTTGGAAGATTTGGCAAAAGATCAAGGAATGAGGAGTTAGAAAACGCGCGTTTTTTTGAACAAGGAAGTGTTCTGAGGTTGAAGATGAAGCTACATGGGCTGGGCCTGTGTGGTTTCTTCTTTTTGCACCATATTTCCATTTTCTCACCCCCCTGAGCCCATTTGTTCATTTTTTAACATTTTTGACTTTTTCCTTTTTTGTTTGACTTGTTTATTTTTTTCCAGCACATTAAAATTTTGAAAATATTTTTTCCATCATTTTATTAAAATATTAAATAAATATTTGTTTTGTGTATAATATATATATATATATATATATATATATATATATATATATATATATATATATATATATATATATATATATATATATATATATATATATATATATATATATATATATATATATATATATATATATATATATATATATATATATATATATATATATATATATATATGTTTATCAATATATTTGAGTTAAAGAATATAAAAATACTTGAATTTATATTTTTATTAATATTTGATACAAAAATACTTTTTCCATAATATACTTCATTTTATTTTATTTTTTATAAATAATAAATAAATAGTTATATTAAATTAGATAATAATGCATTTTCTTTTAAAAATTAGGGTTTTTGCCCTAAAATCAAAATACTCCAAAAAATAATATTTTTTTTATTTTCTTTTCTCTTTTACATAAATAATATTTTTTCATACATATACAAAACATTTCTTTTGCATCTTGCATTTTTTTTAATTTAATTTCCTGTACATTGATTAAATTGCAAATATTCAAAATGATGTAATAATGTAGGTTTAAATTTTTGTCAATATCCCAATTTGAACATTTGTACCCCCCCTTCCCATATTTGGTTTTGTAATAGCTTAGTAATTTTAATTTCGCGCTTTATTGCTTTCTAATGATAACATGTTAGAGTTAGGGTTTGTATGCGAAAAAACGATAAAAAATAGTTTGACCTAATACAAGATAAACAAGCATGAAAATAAACAACACATCTCACACTTGCACCCCCTAGGGTATTCCACTTGTTGCCTTCAAATAAATGGGCCATATTGTATGTTGAACTTCTTTGGGCAAAGCAAACAATTTGAATGATCATAGTCCCTCGATAAAACTTTTCAAAAAACAAACAAAAACAAATGATCAAGTCCCTTAAAGAAAATTGCCCAAAGACATTTAACGTCGTTACAATTATGGTCTAAACGATGACCCGCGCCCGTCCCTTTCACATCCTAACACAAGGTTGTCCACCAAATACAATGGTGGAACAAACTTGTTAAAAGGGTTAAAACATAGCAATAGTCTTTTGAGAAATTTAGGAGTAGATAACCTCTTAGTTACTTGAATCAAACTTGCAAAACAAAAACACTTGCCTTCTTTTCAAAAACCACAATCCAAAACACTTTCAAACAAACTCTCAAAAACATTTGAAAACATCTTTTCGAAAAGATTCACACTTTTGTAAAACACTCAAACACGAGTCAAATACATTAGTTGCCTAAGACAAGGCATCTTTCTCCAAAACATTTTCAAAAAGCACCCACACACACAAAGTACCATTTCAAACAAATTGAAAACAAAAGGCAAGTGATCTAAGCAAGTAACTAAGAGCCCATGGATAACCATGGATAGAAAGGGTGCTAATACCTTCCCTTTCTATAATCTACTCCCCGAACCCAAGAAAACATCTCAAAAGGTTTTTGCTGTGCTTTTTAACCTTTCCTTAGGATAAAATAAAAAGTCGGTGGCGACTCTTGCTAACCGCAACATTTGCGAATACAAACGCAAAACCTCAAGTCAGTTCTCCCACCGTATCACAGACGCTTCCCAACAACGGATGCTGCTCTATTGCTTATTCAACTTCAAGATTTCTAAAATCAGTTCACGGGTTCTCCAAGTAACGGATGTTAACCTATCGCTTGTTCAGATTCTTCTCCAGACTTCTGAAAACAGTTTACGGATTCTTCCCAACAACGGATGTTAATCTATCGCTTATTCAGACTCTTCTCAACCTCTGAAAACAGTTTACGGATGCCTCCAGATACGGATGTCAATCTATTGCTTATTCAGACCCCCAGTTCGGAGATGGTCCAAAGCATGGACACCTTTCTGATACTCATTCCAGATGGCATCTTTAAGCCCATCCCCGACAAGTTTCTGTCACTCTTCCAGATGGCATCGTTAAGCCCATCTCCAAATGGCATCTCTAAGCCCATTCCCGCATCCATTGCTTTGACGAGTGCAAATTTAAGGGCACTCTAGTGTCCAATCTCCTTTTACCCTCGAGTCGCGAAAGGCAAACTTGCCAATCTAACTCTTCAGGTTCAAGAAGATTGACTAGGGGCAACTATTGTACCCCAAAATTTTCCCTCCCATTTCTCAATAATTTCTCATCACTAAGCCCTTGAAACTCAAGATCCAGTTAGGGTTTCATCTGCTCAAGACTTCTCCTTGCACTGTTGACCCAAATTAGGGTTTGTGTTTGCACAAAGATGTTTTGACCTAAAATGCCTAATATGACCTTCATGCTTCATGTTGGACTCCCAAGTTTATCCACATCAAGTTTCAAGCCTTGATTCCAAGTTTTGCCCAGTCAATTGGACAGTTGACCTAGAAATCAGCTGTATTGGGAAAAAAGTCAACTGTGGCCAATTGACAGTCAAACCTCATGAAAATTGACCCACATCAACATTATGAACTCACATGGACCATCTGATCAAGTTTGGATCACAATTCCACAAGAAATTTGATCAGATCACCAAAAGGGCAAAATGGTCATTTTTAGGGTTTTGACTGCACAAAGGCAATTTTTGACTGTTTGACCTAGCCAATGGCAAACCAAGCTCACATATGGACTCAAGGACCCCATGGAATTGTCTTGACATGCTCAACAAGTTCAAAAGATCCCAAATACACAAGATTGACAGTTGAATTTCCCAGTCAATTGATCAATTTTGACTGTATACTGAAAAGTCAAACTTTGACTTTTTGGTCAAAATCAAGTGTCAAGATTCATTTTTCATCAAAACATGCCAAATCATGAAACTTGTTCATCAAGAAATCAAGAATTGCAAATTAGGGTTTGAAATGAAGATTTTTCATAACTTAGAATTTTTCTAAGTTATGAAAAAACCTAATTTTTTCCTAACTTTGCCCCACTTTCTCACCAAGATTCATTTGGATTCAAGCAAAAGTAAAAACATGAAAGTTGTAGCCTATTGCATAATCTACAACTTTGATTCACAAAGTTTTCCCAAAAGAAGCTTGTATCTCAAGTTACAATTTTTGGAACAAGGGTACCAAACCATTCTTAACTTAGAGAAAATTTGACCTATTTTAGGCAAGGTTTTTACCTAACTTCAAGACCATTTTTAATATACTTCCACTTGGAATTTCAATTTACATTTCAAAGATGGATTGTAGTATACATTCCAAGCTTTCCAAAATGTCCATGAACTCATCAAACAACCTCATGGTTAGGGAGAATCGAATTTGGCAAGTTGGGAAAAACTCACTTTTGATTTGGCCAATTTACATGTCCATAACTTGTGCATTTTCAAACTCAGCATGTGCAAGCTACATTGCAGGCCTCTAATCCCATTTTTACTCAATAATTCAATGCTAAACCATTGTGCCAAGATGTTGTTCTATGCATTTGGACATTACATGGAGAATTAATCCTTATTTAGAAAAAGCAATATATCCATTTTGATAAAGTTGCACTTTATGTCAAATTTGCAATCCAAGTGGTACAGTTCAAATCTCTTTGGCACAAGTTTATGAACAAAACACACTGATCAAGGAGAAGGTTAGCAGCATAGCTTGGGGGCCTGCATCAGTCTAGAACACCAAGTTGCCTTTTGTTGCTTAAAGTGTAAGAAACATAGCATATCATCCAACAACTCTCATATTAGCTAACACATGCTTAAGAAAACTTGTGAAACATATCCAAAACATCCATTCTGAGCTAGAACACGAGCCAACCAAGTCCCAAACACTCTCATTCACAAAATCACCATTGAATTGCACAAAAATAGGGCCTGCTGCAGATTGAATCCCCCAACTCATTTCCATCGTGCATTCTTGCTAAAACCACTTCAAACACCTTCCCTACCATCAGTGCAAGCTATCCAAAGCATTAGAAGTGGACTGTAACTCCTCTAATCAGTTTGGCCATTTTCATTTTCTTGTTTTGCAGTTGAAGTTCCATAACACGATTCAGCTAGTTTCAAAGCAAAGTAAAGCTTGGAATAGCATCCCTGGACCTCAAGGAAGCTGTACCAATCATCACCTTGCACTGAAAGTACCTCAATCATCAGATACAACTTCAACTGAACAGGTAAGTTCATGAATTCGTATCTCTCTATCCAGGCATTGTTAGCTTTAGGTTTGTGAAGAAAATATGTCACATTCATAGCCCTGAACATGCCCATGTAGTTAGTTTTCATTTATGTTACGTGTGCCATGAGAATTTGATGTCTGAACATTGATAAAAAATTAGGTTAAGATTTGGGAATGGAGAAATTCTCTCTCATTTTTTAGAGTTAGATCAAGTTTTTGGTATGTATGGATTCGTTGTTTGATGCTGAACATTTTTGATGTTGTGAGTTTTTATTAAAAAGCCAGGAATCAGGATGTTTGAATCATTGAACAAAGCGCGCGTTTTTGACATTGTTTCTGGCCAGAGGTTGAAGAAGGACTTGGTGGGCTGGGCTTGATTTGTCATTTCTGTTTACACATTATTTTTACTTTGACACCCCCTAGGCCCATTTGACTTATTTTTATGATTTTTTGACTTTTGTTTTTTATTCCTGACTTATTTATTTTTCCTCATAATATTAAAAACATAAAAAACATTTTTTACACCATTTTTATATTTTTTAGGCATTTATTTGTTTATGTTGATATTTGTATGTAAATAAATACATAATATTATTATTTAGAATAACTAGAAAAAATAATGTAAACACATTCATTTTTTTATTTTTATTTTATTTTATCTTCTGAAAATATTTTATATAAAATATACTTTTTTTTATAAATATTAAATATTATTATTTTGTATATATAATACATATTTAGAAAATAATACAAATACATATATATATATTAATATATTTAGGTTAAAATACAAAATATACACATTTTTATTTTTATTAATATTTAACATTAAAAAAATACCTTTTTGATAAATATACTTCATTTTATTTTATTTTTTATATAATAAATAAACATTGTACATATCAAATAATTAATACCTTTTACTTAATAAAATTAGGGTTTTGCCCTAAACATAAAAAACTCCAAAAAATAATACCTTTTATTTTTGTTTACTTGACATATAAAAATACTCTTTTTCATACACATAAAAACATTTTTTTTGCATCTTGCATATTTATTTTATTTCCATTTAATTTGTGCAATTAAATATCTTGTAAATAATTCCAAATTGATGTAATAGTTAGGTTTAATTTCCTTGTCAAATACCCCCCATTTGAACATTTGTACCCCCTTTCCCATACTGTGTTGTAATAGCTTAAGAACTTTAATTTTCGCACTTTAAATGCTTTCTAAATATACCATGTTAGAATTAGGGTTTGTATGCGAATTAAAAACAACAAAAATAGTTTGACCTAATTTCAAGATAAACAAGCATGAAAATGGACAACACTAATCACACTTGCACCCCTAGGGTATTCCACTTGTTGCCTTCAATAAATGGGCCATATTGCATGTTAGGTCTCTTTGGGCAGAACAAATACAATACAAATGATCATAGTCCCTCGATGACGCTTTCGAAAGTTGCCTAAAAATGATCAAGTCCCTTAAAGGAAAATTGCCCAAAGATACTTGGCACCATTGCAATTATGATCTAAACGATGACCCGCGCCCGTCCCTTTCACATCCTAACACAAGATTGTCCACCAAATGCAATGGTGGAACAAAATTGTTAAAAGGGTTAAAACATAGCAAAAATCTTTGAGAACTTTAGGGTAGATAACTCTTAAGTACTTGTCAACTTGCAAAACAAAAACACTTGCCTATTTTTCAAACCACACTTCACAAACACTTTCAAAACAAACTTTCAAAAACCTTGAAACATCTTTTCAAAAAGACAAACACCTTTTGTAAAACATTCGAGTAAAGAATTGTTACAAGGGTAGCCTAGACAAGGCATCTTTTTAAAACATTTTCAAAACCATACACAAAACACCATTTCAAACAATTGAAAACCAAGGCAAGTTGATCTAAGCAAGTACCTAAGAGCCCATGGATAACCATGGATAGAAAGGGTGCTAATACCTTCCCTTTCTATAATCTACTCCCCGAACCCAAGAAAATATCTCAAAGGTTTTTGCTGTGCTTTTTAAACCTTTCCTTAGGATAAAATAAAAAGTCGGTGGCGACTCTTGCTCAATCGAAACATTTGCGAAAACGAACGCAAAACCATAGTCAGTTCTCCCACCGTATCATAATGGGGAATTGATTTCATGGGACCGTTCCCTGCATCTTTCAGAAATAAGTATATATTGGTAGCTGTTGACTATGTATCAAAATGGATTGAAGCCATCGCTGCACCCACAAACGATACACGAGTGGTACTTAAACTATTCAAGCATGTTATCTTCCCATGATTCGGTGTACCAAGACTAGTAATCAGTGATGGCGGTTCCCATTTTATCTCTAGAATTTTCGAAAAACTACTTTCAAAATATGGCGTTAAACATCGCATAGCCACACCATACCATCCTCAAACGAGTGGACAAGTGGAAGTGTCAAATAGGGAAATTAAACAAATCCTTGAGAAAACCGTAGCCACATCCAGAAAAGATTGGTCCTCCAAGCTAAATGATGCTCTTTGGGCATATAGGACAGCTTTTAAAACCCCTATCGGAACAACGCCGTTTAAATTAGTTTATGGAAAATCTTGTCATTTGCTAGTAGAATTAGAACATAAAGCTTACTGGGCAATTAAAACCCTTAACTTAAATTACAAGATTGCTGGCGAGAAACGAATATTAGATATCCATGAATTAGAAGAATTGCGTTTAGACGCTTATGAAAATGCTAGAATTTATAAGGAAAGAATAAAAAAATGGCACGATAAGCGTATCTCGCGGAAAGAATTTAAGGAAGGAGACATCGTACTCCTATTCAACTCTAGACTGAAACTTTTCCCGGGTAAATTACGTTCCAGATGGTCAGGACCATTCGAAATTAATAAAGTTTTCCCAAGTGGTGCGATAGAAATTAAAGGAAATTCTATTGAACCATTCATAGTTAATGGCCAGCGCTTAAAGCACTATTTTAACGTCAGCAATCTAAACTATTCGGCTTATCTGCAATTAAGTGAGCCACCTACCCCGATACCTAACTGAATAGGTACTATCTGTCGAGCCATCGACATAAAACAAAGGCGCTTCATGGGAGGCAACCCATGTTTTCTTTTAATTATTTTTATTGTTTTACTATGTTTTTATTTTTCTTTTCTTTTTCTTAATCTTTAAAACTTTCATGTTGCATCTCTTACTCCTTTTTATTTTCTTTTTCCTCTATTTTTATTTTTCCTTTAAACTTTCTTTTTCTTTTTGATTTAACTTCGGCATTTTTAACCTGAAAATACTAACTTAGTTTTTCAATTATTTATTAAAAAAATTTCAGGGGTAATTGTTTAGCTTTCATATTTAGCTCCATGGCACGAGTAAACTATATGAATATCTCCTTGAGAAGTCGGCACCAAAGAAGACTCTTTGAGGATCTGGCTGAGCGTGAGATGTGTCCTACAATTTACGCTGATGACCATGCTATGACTGCTCTAGGCATTCGTGAGAGTGTCATGTATCTGCTACACCAGATAGGCTGGGACACTGCTCCTATTCAGAGACGGTATTGTACCTACAGGAAGTTGACCCTTAAGTTCCTGAGCACACTGAGCTACCTTCCAAATCATGGGTTAGGGTTCAACCGTGGGTTGATCACCTTCAGACTATTTGACATGGACTACCGCTATAACCTTAGGGAGTTTTCCAACCTGTTAGGCTTCCCTTATGGCCCTGATGTTATTACCATGACCCAGGAAGACCTATTGCTTGATTCTGACCTTGATTTTTTCTAGGGTAGCATTGCTGGAAATAACCATCCAGAGCCATCTGACCTTTATTCTGAGTCCATCCACAACCCGGCTATCAGGTACTTTCATAAGATCATCGCCCATACCCTTTTTGGTAAAGAGCAAAATGTTACACCAGTGTCACGTGATGAGCTCTTCATTATGTATTGTGCTTCTCAGAGTCGTCCAGTAAACGGTGCCGCTTATATGCTAGCTAACATGGAACGTATTATACAAACTCCGAGTGCACCAATCATGTTGGGTGGTTTAGTCACTATGATCTCTAATGCCATTGGACTTTGAAGGCCTATGTTAAGATCAGCACCGCATTATGGAATCAAGCCAATGAACATTGAATTTTGCTTCAACACTAGTTTTATAGGAAATCTTGGGCCAGATGAATTCGAGCTGTTAATTAATCATGAGACTGTCCACCAGTTTATGCTCCCGAACCCTATAACTAGTGTCCACAATAGAGAAAACTGGCTTTTTGACCTCCACCATCCTCCTACACCGCCTTCGTCTCCTTCCACTGTTGACATCTATGAAGTATCCAACACCTCTCGCGATGCTGAAGATCCTGCAACACCACCGGGTTACCACCAGTTTCCCGATCCATGGGAGCAGTAAGTAGTTTCTACTGAGACCACCACCCAGGCTCCAGAGATACCACCACCGCCTCCACCTACTGTCACCCTTAACTCTTTGCATGAAGAAATTACCGAAATGCGGGGTGAGCTCACATCTCTACGAGTGGATTTCATCGCTTTCATGGATTTGGTGACTGACCAACTGGATTTCATGCACCAGCATATGTTCCCTACTCCCTGTGGCTAGAGATTGTCGTTGTTATCTTGATTTTTTTCTTCTCTTGCATTTGTATACACAGTGAGGTCACTGTTTATTTTAAGTGTGGGGGAGGAATTTAGTTTGTTCTAGTATTTTATCACTTTTATTATTATTTAAGTTATTATTATTTCCAAACAATTTTTATGGATTAATGAAATTTCAATTATTTATCAAGTTTCAAGTTTTATTACCCTATTGCCATTGTTTCATTTCATACATATTATTTCATTTTTAGTATATTTTTCATTTCTTATTAATTTACTGTCTATATTTTTTGCAAAAATTTAGTCACGTGTGTTGGTAAAAATTATTACTGCTTACTATGCTTGAATTTTAAATTATAATATTAGAAAATAAAAAAATAAAAATAAATGTGTAATGTTCTTCTCATTAATGCAATTGAATGTGTGACGCTCGTAACACCCTCATGACGAGCGTAACACGCGTTTCACGGTGTTACGCCTGTCACACCCTCGTGACGACCGTCACGCGTGCATTATATCAGAACCTGCTATTACAGAGTAGTTCCATCTTTGTCTTCAAAAACCTACAAACCTCCATTGCTGCAAAATAATGGTAACATACCCACTCTATTTTTTTCAAACTTCCAACATTCTAACACTAAAAACCCCATCAACCCACTACCCCATTCTCATTCCAAACCTTTTTCAATCCGTTTTACAAACACCATGGCCAACAATCAATAAGCTCCCGCTCTCACTTTCAGATCCGGGGAACAAGGTGAAACCCAACGGGTCAAATTCCAGAAGTTTCAACGCCGCGGTCTCCAACCTACACGGTATGTTGATCTTGACTGTTTGAGGAGTTTGGGACTACTTGACAGTGTCCGAAAATTGTTGCAGAGTGTGGATTTATGGAACCTATGCCGTGAACCGCGACCGATTTATGAAATTCTAACCCTTGAGTTTTTGAGTTCCTTTGTATACATCACTCCCCCAGGTGCCACGAACCAACTGTCAGGCCTGGCCAAGTTTTGCATGTTTGGCATAGAGCACGAGCTGCCCCAAACCGACATCGCACGACTTTTAGGCTTCTGTTCTGACGAAGGTGTCCATCTCCGCGTGCCGGATAATTTTGGGGAGGAAGCTTTTAACTTATGGCACAGTATGACGAACATCCGTGCCAGATCCTACGACCACCTCAACGCCATCCACATTCATAATCCGGCCATCCTCTATTTCCACCGCATCCTCAGCAACACCATCTTCGCCCGTGACAGCAACCACAAGCTCAACTCCAAGGAGCTCTTCTTCATGCATTGCGCATTCACCGGGCAAAAGATCAACGCCGCCCCGTTCTTACTGGCTCATATCCACTCTATTTGTGCTAGACGCAAAAAACCCTTTTATTTCTGAGGGCTGGTCACTTCACTTGCCATAGCTCTGAACTATGGTGCTGCTCTCGCGGATATGCCTTCTATGGCACCAGCTTTGCTGACTTTGGATCACTGCAAGGCCGCACATCTCATTTATGAGCGGGAGAATGGCAGATTCCACCCTGTGATCAGAAACATTGTTTATCATAACATCACTTTGCCTTGCAGGGACCGAATCGATCCACGAAACCGAGCTAACTGGTTGTTCGATCCTGCAACTCCCGTGGGGCATGCTCCTACTCAAGAAGACCAGCCTAATGCCCCCGCAGACGAAATGCAAGAAGAGCTGGACAGTGCTCCTCCTGTCCACAACATTCCAGAACCCTCATCCGCACTACCTTCTATTACCCTTGAAGAGGTCCTCTGCGCCATTCATATGTAAAATGAAATGAGCACAACACTTGAAAGAAGACAGCAGGAGCAATATGAGTATCTATGCGCTCAAAACACTCAGATCTTGACTGGACAGAGGAGCATGCATGAGAGGTTGGATGAGGCCCTGTCAGAGCTCAACGCCTTAAGGCTGGACGTCATCACCCTTGTTTACCAGGATACTGACACAGAAGGCACTCCTACCAAACGCTCTTGCACCAGGAGTAGAGGACGTGGTCACCAGTAGTTTTCTTTATTTTCTATGTAGTTTACTTCTTTTTTTTCTGTTTCATTTCCTTTCCGTTTGTTTTTGTAATTGTACTTCCCCGCCTATATACCGCAACATTGAGGACAATGTCGGATTTAGTGTGAGAGAGGTACCTTTCCATCTTTTATTAACTAGTAAATTTTTATGATATGTCTCGATTCAAATTCTTCGCTTTATTTAGCCATACCAAAAAAAATTTATCTTCGCATTAGCCCGACTGTGATACGGTGGGAGAACTGACTTGAGGTTTTGCGTTCGTATTCGCACTTGTGCGGTTGAGCAAGAGTCGCCACCGACTTTTTACTTTATCCTAAAGGAAAGGTTAAAAAAAGCACAGCAAAAACCTTTTGAGATATTTCGTGGGTTCGGGGGGTAGATTATGAAAAGGGAAGGTATTAGCACCCTTTTCATCCATGGTTATCCATGGGCTCTTAGTTACTTGGTTTTTTAGATCACTTGCCTTGTTTTTCGATTGCTTTGAAAATGGTGTGTGTGTGGGTGCTTTTTGAAAATGTTTTGGAAAAAGATGCCTTGTCTTAGGCAACTAATGTATTTGACTCGTGATTGAGTGTTTTACAAAAGTGTGGATCTTTTCGAAAAGATGTTTTCAAATGTTTTTGAGAGTTTGTTTGAAAGTGTTGTGGATTTTTTGAAAAGAAGGCAAGTGTTTTTGCAAGTTGATCTCAAGTAACTAAGAGTTTTGTCTACCCTATTGTACTCAAAGGTTTTTGTCATGTTTTAACCCCTTTTAACAATTTTGTTCTACCATTGAAATTGGTAGACAATCTTGCATTTAGGAAGTTTATTCGGGACGGGCGCGGGTCATCGTATGGACCATGAATGCAATGGTGCCAAGTGTCTTTGGCAATTTTGCTTTGAAGGGACTATGATCATTCCGTTTAGGCAACACTTTGAGACTTATGATCATTTGATCTTGTTTTGCCAAAGATACTCGACGTGCAAGCATGGCCCATTTTGGAAGGCAACATGTGGGATTACCCTAGAGGGTGCAAGTGTGATTGTGTATTGATTACATGTATTTGTCTTGTATTAGGTTATCTAGCGTTTGATTTTATGTACATGCAAACCCTAGGTCTAACCATGGTATAATTGGAAAACTGTAAAGTGCGGAATGTAAAATCTACGCTATTACAAAACAATGTCCGGGAGTGGGGGTATAAATGTACAAAAGGGGATGAGACTTATAGTATCCAATAAGTTACAACCAAATCGAATGTGCGATCAAATGTAAATATCGAATATACAAATATAAGATAAACAAATGTGTATAGGGCAATGTGAATATATTTGTGTAAGTGTACAAGTATATGAGTATGTGTAATTATTTACAGGTGCGATATGTGAAATTGAAGCGTATTAGGGTTTTTGACCTAGATATGTATTTTAATGAATCTTTGATTTGTATATTTAATTATGTGCAAAAAGAAAAATGTCTTAACTTAAATGTTCAAGTTTTAATTAAGAAATGTATCTTTATTTGTTTATATACAAAAATGTTTTAATTAAATGTTTAGGAGCTTAATTAAATTGTGAAAATGATATTTTGAGAAAAAGAATATATTTCCATGTGTTATGTACAAAATTAATGTTTTCAAAATTTATGTACAAAAGAAAATGTTTTTAATAGAATATTCAAGTTTCTAATTAAATTATGTATAAAATGTCTTAAGAAATTTAAATTATGCAAGAAAATGTATATTTATTTTAGTATGTACAAATGTATTTTATTTAAAGAGTAAATAAAGTAAAAAAAAGAAAGTATTTTCAATTTTAAATAAATGAGGTAGAAAAATGTATTTTACTTAAGTTATGTACAAAAATATTAAGAGAATAAAAAGGTACTCAATTTTAATTATATGATAAAAATATGTTTTATTATTTTTATACCAATATATGCTTAAAAGAAAAAGATACTTCCAAATTTAACTATATGGTTTTAAAAAAAATTAAATGTTTTAACTAAAAAAAAGTTGATTAACTAAATGAAAGAAAAGTTGTTTTATATCAGAGGTTTAGAATTTTAATGGGCTTTATAGAAGTTAAACAGATTAGGCCCATTTTGGAGGCAAATGTTTTAGGGTTTCGCTTGGGAATTTTCATTTGATAGCGCGTTAGGGTTCTGGGACGGTGCCGTTCGCTGGGTTTCGTCTTCTTCGTTTCTTCTGATCAATGCTCCTCCGTCCGGCCACCGGTGTTGCTCCCACACCTCTCTTCCCTCCATAGCACGGTCTCAGCGTCCTCTTGATACAAGGTCTGCTTCCAGTGTTTATGTTCCTTTTTCTCTTACGAATTGCATGTTTTGTTTTGATTTGAATCTTAACTTGATCTTTGACTTACTATGAGGTGAAGGAGAAAAAGAGAGGGAAAAGTTTTGCTACCTGACTTTGGAGGAGGAGGAGAGGGGCTGTGGCGCTTAGGAGGCCGGAACGAGCGGAGGGGGATTCGCGCGATTCTTCGCTTCTTGGTGACCCTGGTATCTTTTATCTGGTTGCTTTTTTAGGGTTTTGATGATGATAAACTTATACTGAGAACCCTTCTTAAAATTCACTTCTTTATCTTTCTTTTTCTACTATATGTTGCCTTTGGGAATTCGTATGTTCTTGAATTGTTGCCTTGCCTATGATGAAGCTTGCTTCTGAGGCTCTTGAACTGCCTTTTGAGATTGCTACTGTTGAAACGATTTTTGACTAGCTTTCTTCTTCTCTACTGCTCATGTTGCCTTTGGATGAACTTTCTCTCTTCTTCTTGAACACTGTATACCTGTTGCCTTTGGATGCGTTTATCGCCTATGATGAGGAAAGAAACTCTGAGGCTTAGGAGTTGGACAGGTTTATGGCTATTGCTTCTGTAGGTTTAGCATATGCTAGTTTTTGTGACTGGTACATGGCCCTTTGGATTAGGCAGACTGTGATGGTTTTTTGACAGCATGGCTGGTTTTAAGGTTTGAACTTATGCAGGCTTTACCTCTTGAGGGTTTTTTGATGTATGGTTACAGGCAATTTGTAACTTGTTAGGCTTTTTAGGTTGTATTTGATGGTTTGATTTGTACAGTTTTATGACAGGCATGTTAGGGCATTAGCAGGTTTTGGTGCTGGTATACTGATATGGTTTCTTGGCTTTTAGTTGTTTATCAGGTTTTTGGTGGTTAAGGCTTGACAGGATGCTATGGTTTGACAGGGACTTTGGTAGTTTTGTTTATGTGTTTGTATGTTCAGTTCATGCGTTTGTGAGGTTATGACAGTAAGTTTTGGGCTTTGCAGATTATTGTTGTTTGATGGTATAAGCTTTGACAGGTTAATGGTTGTGGTTCAGCAGGATTCTACTTGGGTTCAGGCTTGAACTTACAGTAGGTTATGTTGTTGGAAAGTATGGTGGTTCTGTTGAGGCTTAGCAATTTTTTGAGTTTGTGTCTTTCTAAGGATGATGCAGGTTCTGAGTTTTGTATATATTTTTCTCTCCTCTATCTTTCTTGCTGAACTGAGTTCTCTTTTCTTTGTGTTATATCTTTTCTTCTTATGTTTGCCTATCCTGCCTCTAGCCTAAAACCTGCCTATGCTTCTTTATTTCTCTTCTCTTTTCTCTATGGTACAGCTTTAAGAATTTTTAAATGTTTATTACTGTACTTTTCTGAAGGGGCCTTTGATGGGAAGTGATGATTAAAGAATTAGCTTGCATAACACATTTTCCTCTGCATCTTTTTCTTTCTTTTGACAGCTTTATGTGCTTTGTGATATCTTCCATATCTTCTTTGACAGCTTGGGTGGATTTTGTGCTTTGACAGTAAAATGCACTTTTGGCCTCTTTGAGTAGACTTTGGCATTTGATAGGAAGTGGGAATTGGATTTTTCAGTTTAGTTTGAATTTGAAGTTTGAGATTCTATGCAGCTTGAATTTTGGAATTTATGCATTTTGAGATTCTATGCATTTGACATTTTGCATTCATGAATAAAAAATGAAATTCTTCCCTCTTTGTGAACCGGGAGAAATCCCGTGATTTGCAGAGAGGGTCAACTGATCCCAATCAGTGGCCCCTAATGATGAGCAAATTTTATCTGTCTCTTTTAATTTAACTGCTTTCTGACTTTTCTTCTTCTTTTCGCAGATAAAAAATGGAGCACCGGAGCGGAGTGAAGAATGAAGAATATTAGAAATAGGATAGCTTTTTATTTTATTTAATATTTAAATTAATGTATATTATTGTTTGTAATTTAAATTATAAACAACAATTTGTACAAATAATTCAAATATCAATAAAATCTAAATTATCCAATTAATTCTAATTTTCTTTATTGTTTATTTATTTATTTAAAACTCTTTGAATTAAAACAATTGAAAAATAAATTTCAATCATTCAATTTTAGAATAATAAATAACTTAAATAAAAACAATATTGATCAATTAAACCTGTCTCTTCCAATATCCAAAGCAAAGCAGTAGTCAACCAAAATAAACTGATCAAGCGCATTCCTTCTTCACTGATTTGCCATAAACACTGTGAATCTAATACTGCATACTGTATTTGACTGGCTCAAAGAAAGCAACATGAATTCAAACCACCGTCTCTTTCACTGATTAAATCAAAACAATGCGAATTTAACCCCAATCTCGGAATAAACGGCAAAGTGCTGTGGAATTTTAACCCTTCTGAGAACATGCCCATAAAACCCTTAATTCCTGATTAAATGCCAAATAGCGTTCGCTTGATCAAAATTGAACCAAAAATCAACCAAAACCCTAAGCCAACTGTATGAAACAAATCAGAGCTCTGAAAATCAGCAAAAACCCTAATTTTGCTTGACTGTCAAGAAAAGTCCGCTTGTCCGATTCTTGAGCCAGCTTGAAAAATTAGAAAAGGTTTGAAGCTGAGATTTCTTGTGGAAAAACGCGAGGGCAAATTTTGGGGTACAACAGTTGCCCCTGTTCAATCTTCTTTGACCTGAAGAGTTAGATTGGCAAGTTTGCCTTTCGCGACTTGAAGGTAAAAGAAGATTGGACACTAAAGTGCCCAGAAAATTTGCACTCGGCGATCTGATGGTGGAGGTGAATGGGCTTAAAGATGCCATTTGGTGATGGGCTTAAAGATGCCATCTGGTGCGAGAGAATTTTGTCGGGGGATGGGCTTAGAGATGCCATCTGAGAATGGGCTTACAGATGCCATTCGGCGACTGCTGGTAGGAGGATGGGCTTATAGATGCCATCTGGACACGTTGAACTGTGTGTCAATGGTGAGTGGACAAGTATCAGGAGGGCCTCCATGTTTTGGGACATCTCTGAATTGGGGTCCGAACAAGCAACAGATTGACGTCCATATCTGGAGAATCTGTAAGCTATCTGAGATTGAATAAGCAATAGAGCAGCATCCGTTGTAGGGACGTGTCCGTAAACTATTTTCAGAAATTGTGAAGAGTCTGAACAAGTTGGTAGATTGACATCCGTTGTTGGGACGTATCCGTAAACTATTTCAGAAGTTGAGAAGAGTCCGAATCAGTTGGTAGATTGACATCCGTTGTTGGGAAGAATCCGTAAACTGTTTTCAGAAGTCTTGAAGTTGAAGAGGAACCGGTGTAGGGTTTCTTGATGATGCGTCTGAATGAATCTGGAATAAGTATCAGAATGTCGCCGCGTCCGGGTCACATCTGAACTATTTCTGGATGAACCTTGGGAGATGATCTTTGTCTGTCGACTGATCTTACCTGAAAAAGGCAAAAGGTTAGTTGTATGCAATGTTATGATGCATGATGCAACGTACGTGACATCAATGTTTATGACATGAATGCGATGAATGTGCATGTAAGCTGATGAGCCAATCTTGCTGAGGATACATGAATCAGAGATGGCTGGAGATAAAAGCATCTTGACTGCTGCCGGGGAAAATAAATCCTTGGCTGTCGCTGGGGAAGAGAATTCCTGATGACCTCTACTGGGGAGTTCCAACTAGTAGACTCATGCTGGGGAGGCCAGATTGAGAATCTTTGGCTTGATGGGAAGTAACTCTGGAGACTTCACTGGGGAACCCAAGGTTTGCGCACCTAAAACTCTGTGAGGAGAAGGCTCAATGGTCTGGCTCCGCTGGGGATGCTGAAGCTTAAACTCTGAGGGGAAGTGAATTCCGGAGGATTCTCTGGCTGGGGATTTTTGATGAACTCCGCTGGGGATAGGGAGAATTTTGGCGAGCGCGATCTTCCGTGGTTGTTAGCTTGAGAAGAATCTGAACAAGCGATAGGTTAACATCCGTTTACTTGGAGAACCCGTGAACTATTTTCAGAAATCTTGAAGTTGAATCAGCAATAGAGCCGCATCCGTTGTTGGGAAGCGTCCGTAAACTAATTTCAAAGGTTGCATCTGAACAAGCTGATAGATTAACATCCGTTACTTGGGAAGAATTTATAAACTGTTTTCAGAAGTCTTGAGAAGAATCTGAACAAGTGATAGGTTAACATCCGTTTACTTGGAGAACCCGTGAACTATTTTCAGAAATCTTGAAGTTGAATCAGCAATAGAGCCGCATCCGTTATTGGGAAGCGTCCGTAAACTAATTTCAAAGGTTGAGAAGAGTCTGAACAAGTTGGTAGATTAACATCCGTTGTTGGGAAGAATCCGTAAACTTGTTTCAGAAGTCTTGAAGAGGAACCGGTGTAGGGCTTCCTGATGATGAGCTTGTGTAAAAACTGCATCGGTTTTGAACACTTTTGACATTCGAATGCCCCAAGTGGTGATGTAGATAAAATCCTGGCTTATTACAGGTGTTGGTCTAACATCGGTTGTTCACAGATGTTTTCCTGGGTTGTTACAGGTGTTGATCTGGAATTCTTCAGACATGCCCTGGCTGGATACAGGAATCGAATCTGGAAAGGTGATAGTTGATAGATGTGCCCTGGCTGGATACAGGAATCGAATCTTCAAACTCTTCAGACGTTCCCTGGCTAGATACAGGAGTCGAGTCTGGAAATGTGGTCAACAGATATGCCCTGGCTGGATACAGGAGTCGAATCTGGAAATAGTCGTCAACAGATATGCCCTGGCTGGATACAGGAATCGAATCTTCGAACTCTTCAGACGTGCCCTGGCTAGATACAGGAGTCGAGTCTGGAAATGTGGTCAACAGATATGCCCTGGCTGGATACAGGAGTCGAATATGGAAATAGTCGTCAACAGATATGCCCTGGCTGGATACAGGAATCGAATCTTCGAACTCTTCAGACGTGCCCTGGCTAGATACAGGAGTCGAGTCTGGAAATGTGGTCAACAGATATGCCCTGGCTGGATACAGGAATCGAATCTTCGAACTCTTCAGACGTGCCCTGGATAGATACAGGAGTCGAGTCTAGAAATGTGATAGTTGACAGATATGCCCTGGCTGGATACAGGAATCGAATCTGGAGATGTTGTAGTTGATAGATATGCCCTGGCTGGATACAGGAATCGAATCTGGAAATGTTGTAGTTGATAGATATGCCCTGGCTGGATACAAGAATCGAATCTTCAAACTCTTCAGACGTGCCCTGGCTAGATACAGGAATCGAGTCTGGAAATGTTGTAATTGATTTGTTGAACACTTTTGACATTCGAATGCCCCAAGTGGTTGTGAAGGAGTCTTGAATCAGATTACTCTGCATATTGAGAGATTTCTTGAAATCTTGACTGGACTGCCCCAGGTTAACTGAACTTTGAAAGATCTGTTGGACCTTGACTGGACTGCCCCAGGTTAATTGGATTTTGAAAGATCTGTTGGACCTTGACAGGACTGCCCCAGGTTAATGACATGTCATGCCCCTTGTTGATAGGAGATTTGATGGAAGTGTTATCCTCTTGAAGTGATTTTGACTTACTGAGAGAGTTTTCGTTCCTCCGAACATTCGCTGTATGAATTTCTTCGCTGTCAAATAAAAGGGTCAAATGCAGACAATGATATTCGAATAATGCAAAGTTTATGTTTGTCTTTGAAGTTTTGAAAAATGCGTTTTTTAGCAGAAAACTTTTCATAAGACAAGTTAACACAAGATTTAGAGCAAAGCCCTACAGGAGTCAGGATACCTTTTGTAACAGTATGCTTTCGAACTAACCCATGCTTCAATTAGGACTTTTAAAGGGTTGTAACGTGGCCTGGTTCACGGTTTAAGAAACAAAGGATATAGGCTCAAAGTATATTTGTACCCACCCGCTCTTCGTGATGTTCTTCAACCTAAGCTCAGTTAATTGTGCGTCTCACTCTGTTTTGAGTTTGGAACGACTTTTGGGCGATGGTTCACCAGTTTGAATTTGGGGAGACAGTCATCATCTCTCTTTCTTTTTCAACATTTTTCATGTTGTTGAGGATTTTGTAATGACCTCACTATTTTGATTTTGATTTGTTATCCCTAACTTTTGCCTGACTGTTACCGTTTTCCGGGATTACTGTCAGCGGGATGCCCCAACTTTCTTAAGCCTCCTTTATAGGTTTTGGCTCGGCGGGCTTTTCTCTTTTGAGAGATTGACTGTCTATGTGATAGGGAACCACCCTTGTCTTTTGATTCGAAAGGAATACTTTCTTTTTCGACGTCGTTCGTTGTGTTACGAACTGAGAGTTTGCGACCGTCACACGCTTAAAGGGCAACATTATGAATTAGTGGAGACGTGGGCAACGTTGAGGGCATAACTCTTCTCCTATATTTCCTCCACTCAGTAACCATGCATCCGGATCTTACTCCACTCAAGCCTTTTCCAAGATTTTCTCAACTGCAATATTTTCTTCTATATATATGTGGTAGTTCAATGGATGATCGTCGAAGAATTTTTCCCAGAAAAAAATTTCTATTTTCCTGCAAATATTCTATTTTCTTGTTTTTGCACCCTTTTCTACACGTACTGTAATTTTTATTTCCAGCATTAGTTTTAGAGTGTTAATTCTTCATCTAAGAATTAACACAATTATTGATTTCGATTGAGCTGCAAGGAATTTGTAACATCCAAGATTACCATAGCAACATTATTTCCAGGTTTTTTATGCAATTAATATTTATTTATTCTTGTGATATGTTATTTATTTTTATGGATTATATTTTGAATTGCATAGTTATTAAATATATTATGTCTGGCTAAATTAATTGTACCGGTATGTGACTCCTAAGTACCGAAAGAATTCAGTGATACCTTGGCTAAAAACATTTATAAATAATTTCTGGTTTCCAATTTCCATGTTTAATTTAACTACCCTTGTCACGAGAGTGAGAGGATAATTAACACGATTTTGCCACGAGAGTGGGAAATTAATTAAGGCAAGAACCTGCATGCGAGAGCTGGGGTTCAACCCAGATAGTGGTAACGAAACATTAATTTTTAAATACATGAGAGTGTTTTAATAAATTAATTAAACTCAAATTGTTTTCAAAAAGTGTTATTAAATTTAAAGTGCATCCACTAGGTTTAGTAGCATGACTTATTTCATGAACAGGAGAGTGTATGTCTCAGGTTTTTAAACAATTCGTTTTTACCGAAATACTCTATATGCCAAGCGATTCACCGAATTCCCGAAGTCCGACTATCACATACTGGTATAGCTATTACTATTATTTTTAATTAAACTATTTCCCCCCTAAAACCAAATATTCATCGCTTAGTTAAACAACTGTAGCATTAGATCGTACGCGATTGATCCTCAGTCTTTGTGAGTTCGATAATCATTTAAAACTAGAACTACTAAACTGTATACTTGCAGTTAGTATCCCAATAGACTTATAAAGCCCTGATCATTATTCACCTCGTTAAATAACGTATTTGCGAGGTGATATTCACTCCGCAATACTGTTTTTTTTAATTATAAGGTTTTCCATCTCGCAACAGATAGGGGGAAATTTAAAATTTTTTAAAAGAAAGTTGCGAAGTAATAAACACTCTGCAACTTTTTTTTAAAAAAAGGGAGGAAATCCACTGGTACAATTATTGTTGCGTCAATGGTGGCAGGTGAGTTGTATTGTCATAGATTTTGTCAGGGAAGTTACACCCTGCAACTCTCAACGGATAAAAATTTTGCCAAATGATTTTCACTCCGCAAACTTCCTTTATATATATGACCATTTCGCTTTCCTTTTTTCCATTCCAGATTCATCTTCCTTGTTTCTTTCCATTCTATTTCTTCACAAACCCTTTCCTAACCCCTCTAAATCTCTGAATTTTAACACCAAATCAAGACTTCAATACTCAAATTTTTTGCTGGATTCGGATTTACTTTCCATATTTTCATCAAATTCATTTACAAAGGTACACATATTTATAAATTATTTTGTTTAAAAATATATGAATTGGTTTGTATAATATTTATTTAGATTGGTTTGGTTTGTATGATATAAACATATGAATATTTGCTTAGGGTCTATTTCAAAACACGCAAATTTGGTCGCATACCTTAGACAACGCTTTTTAAAAAAGCGCTGTCTAAGGGGGTGAAAGTGGTTTGATAAAGCGCTGCTAAATGGGGGTTTTAGAAAGTGCTTGGAATAAACGCTGCTAAATGGAGTAGGTGTTGTAGCGCTTTAGAAAAGCGCTACCTAAAAGGGGACCTTATAAAGCGCTGCCTAAAAGGTGGACTTACGCAGCACTTTGTAAAAGCACTGCCTAAATGGGGGATTACGCAGCGCTTTTTACTAGAAGTGTTTGCTAAGGGTGGGCTTACGCAGTGCTTTTAAAAAGCATTGTCTAAAGTCCTGTTATAAAAAAAGTAAAACATGTTCAACACACAGAAACATTATTATTTCCAGAACCCTATTCTCACGCCCATCACAGTACGAACCCTCACGCAGCGCTTAAGTTCCATTTTTTTCGTTTGACTCTAAATGAAAATCGACTCTATTTGTTCCATATTATTCAAGGTTCCCATCCTTCTTCCATTCAAGACTGTTTCATCATTTCTTCCATTCACAACCAAGGTTCTCTTCTCCTCTAGGTATGATTTTTGATATATTTCATAATGTTTATATATAATGTTGCATTTGGTTTAGTTGATAGTGTTGATTTAGTGTTGATTTAGTGTTGATAATGTTGTATTATGTTGTGTTTTGTGTGGCATGTGGTTTTTGCATGTAAGGTATTTGTGAAAATTTCACAATGAATTTTACATGTAAGGTGTTTGTGAAAATGTCACAATGAGTATTGCATGTATTGATTGAGAGAAAATATATTCCTATACAATTAATCGAGCTATAAATTTTGGTTTGTGAGGTTGTCGTAATAACACTTATAGTGTTGAAATTGAAAGCACTTCACATAGAGCTGAAATTGAAATTGAAAGAACTCATATAATTGAAATTGTTTTATTAGTTTAATATTGTTTTAATAGTAAAATATATGTTAAAAATAATATACAAGATACCCCAGTTCTTACACGGGTCAAACTAAATTACTTTATGATTTCACTTTTTTTAAAATAGTTTTAAAAAATATGATAACTTTTAGAGTTAGTTCTAAATATTAATTGCTAAATAATTAATATACATTTTTAGAAAAATAAAATTTGATTTTTTTGAAATAATTAATAATAATATAATATTATTATATTATTATTTTATTGTTATATTATTATATATTAAAAAGGGTAGTTATAATATTTATATTTTAATGTAATTCTTATTCTATAGATTTATTTATTATAATGAAATTAATTGATCATTTATATAGGTTACTTGTGAAGAGTGGAGTTTTTTAGCGTTTCCAAGAATATTACATTGTGTAGTTTCAGAAGTTGCTGACTTCTCTACAGGTATTAAGCTTTTCCTATGATTTTCTATGAATATGCCTAATTGGTATTAAGCTTTTTAGTCTCTGTCCTTTTTTCTAAAGTATTGTTTTTGTTTAGCTTACTTAATAGTAAAACCATGGATAAAAATGGATGTTTGTCAATCAATTGTCCAAAGAGTATGAGAATGGGGTATTGGAATTCGTTAAGTTTGTTGTTGAACACGCCGAAGATGCCAATCGAATGAAATGTCCTTGCTTAAGTTGATGTTTTGTGGGTCGGGTTGACGCGGTTGGGTTGCAATCGCATTTATTAAGGCGTGGAATTGTTTGAAGTTACACATGTTGGATATTCCATGGTGAGAAAAGTAATGAGAATGTTGAACCGGAGGATAGTACGACATATGCTTCAGACGACAATGGCACAGATACATACGATTGCGATCGAGTCGAAGAGATTGCAGAAGCACTTGAAGAAGATCTTCAGGATTGTCCCAAAATGTTTGAGAGGTTGGTAAGCGATGCAGAGAAACTGTTGTATAAAGGTTGCACTAAATTCACAAGACTGTCTGCGGCATTAAAGTTGTACAACTTAAAGGAGGGCAATGTATGGTCGGATAAAAGTTTCAGACTTATTAGGCATTATGAGATATATGCTTCCGGAGGATAATGTTCTTCCTAATCGAACCTATGAGACTAAAAAAATGTTGTTCTCTATTGGTATGAGCTATGATAAGATACATGCTTGTCCAAATGATTGCATTTTGTTTCGAAACAAATATGCATCGTTAAATGAGTGCCCTAAATGCGATTTATCTCGATATAAGAAAAAATTGTCTCCAGCAAAAGTCTTATGGTATTTTTCTATAATTCCGAGATTTAGACGCATGTTTCGTAGTGAAACCGATGCAAGACATTTGACTTGGCATGAAGATGAAAGAATTATTGATGGAAAGTATCGACATCTGGCAGATTCACCACAGTGGTCGAAAGTTGATAATGATTTTCCTGATTTTGGAGAAGAAGCAAGAAACCTTTGCTTGGCATTATCTAAGGATGGAATGAATCCACATGGTCTTCAAAGTATCTCACATACCATATGGAATGTGATTCTTATGATTTATAACCTACTCCATGGCTATGTATGAAGCGTAAGTACATGATGTTATCTATGTTAATTTTTGGGCCTAAACAACCAGGGAATGACATAGACGTATACTTGACACCTTTGATCGAAGATTTAAAGATTTTGTGGGAGAACGGTGTGGATGTTTATGATGGATATAGGAAATAAAGTTTCAATTTGAGGGTGATGTTGTTTGGCATAATTAATGATTTTCCAGCATATGGGAATCTATCAGGGTATAGCATTAAAGGTCAAAAAGCGTGTCCTGTTTGTGAAAATGGAACCGATACGACGCGATTGGACCTTTGTCAGAAGAATGTCTTTCTCAGTCATCGTAGATTCTTAAATTCTAAACATCACTATTGTGGGTGGAGAAAAACATTCAATGGAGACACCGAACAACGTAAAGCTCCACCTGTATTGTCAGGTGACCAAATTTTTGAAAAGGTGAAAGATGTGTGTACTCAGTTTGGCAAGCCTTTTGCATATACAGTTGTCAAAGGTGGGTGGAAGAAGAGGTTGATTTTTTTTTGAATTTCCAAATCTTTGTATGTGAGACATTTTCTCGATGTTATACATATTGAAAAAATGTATTTGAAAGTGTTATTGGTACGTTACTCAATATAAAAGAAAAGTCTAAGGATGACCTTAAAGCAAGGGAGGACATGGTAAAGATGGGAATAAGAACTGAATTAGGACCCGTGAAGAAAGGAAGACGAGCATATCTACCACCTGCTGCTCATACTCTATCTAGAAAGGAGAAAAAACTATTGTGTAAGTTTCTGAGTGAAGTTAAAGTTCCTGAAGGATACTCTTCAGATATCAAAAGACTTGTGTCTATGAAAGACCTTAAGTTACAGAGTTTCAAGACACATGATTTCCATGTCATAATGGAATGGTTTCTACCAATAGGTATACGTTTTATTTTTCCAGAAAAAGTAAGAAGCGCAATAACTAAATTATGTTTTTTCTTCAGGTCAATTTGTAGTAATGTGATCGATCCTGATATATTACCGACATTGCAAAAAGAAATAGTTACTACTTTGTGTGAGCTTGAAATATTTTTTCCTCCCTCATTTTTTGACATAATGGTACATCTAGTTGTTCATCTAGTAAAAGAGACACAGTTGTATGGACCAGCTTATATGAGATGGATGTACCCTGTTGAACGTTATATGAAAATATTAAAAGGGTACGTGAAAAACCGAAGTCTTCCAGAGGGTTATATTATTGAATGATACATTGTTGAAGAAGCGGTTGAATTTTGTACTGAACATTTGTCCAATGTGAAATCCATTGGACTCCCCAAATCTCATATTTTCAAAAAGAAAAAGAAGGTAAAAAATTAATTGGAAATAAAATTGTGATAACATCTAGGGATGAACGGGGTCAAGTGTATTTGTATGTTCTACACAATGATAATGAGGTTGAGCCATATGTTGAAATGCACAAGGATGTACTCCGAGGTGAGAATCAGAATAGAAATAAAAATTGGATAGTACGAGAGCATAATCAAAGTTTTATAAAATGGTTTAAGGATCATATTTATTCAAACTTTTATTCAGATCCCGCTTCAATAACAGAAAAGTTGAGATGTTTGGCATACGGTCCAAGTTTGCATGTGTTTTCTCATAGCGCATACGCAATTAATGGATACACATTTTATACCAAAGAACAAGATGATAAAAGTACTATCTAAAATAGTGGTGTCACCGTGGTAGCTGAAGCAATGCACATTTCAAGTATGAAGGACTTAAACCCCAAATATGAAAACCTGTCATATTTTGGGGTAATCAATCGCATTTGGGTGTTTGATTATGAGAAGTTTCAGATTCCTATCTTTGGTTGCAAGTGGGTACATAATAGTGGCATACAAATGGATAAGTCAGGATTTTTGCAAGTGGATCTTAATAGGATGAGGAACAAAGATGAGTCTTTTATTCTAGCCTTTAAAGCTAAACAAGTGTTCTACGTCACTGACCCGAAGAACACGAAATGGTCTATAGTGCTTTTATCTAACAAAGTAATTGATGATAAAAGTATAGATCAAGGTGATATTGATGTTGAGAATGAGTCGTATATTAGAAACGATCGAGATGATAATATTATAGCGGATAAATCATATATCAAAAAGGAACATAATGAGGGAATTTGGACCAATCCATCCATCCGCGTTCTTAAGAGACAAGTGATTCACAATCCAACCAAGAAAAGAAAGAGATGTTAGAGAAAGAGGTAATATAGTAAAATGTTATATATTCCGTCATTCAATAAACTTATATATTTGTCATTTTATATACTCAATTGATTATGGAATTAGATATTTGGAACTATATATTTGTCATTAGATACTTATGTTTTATTTATTACAGGTTAGATGGCTAGTAATGAGGATCACCTACATGATGATTCTATTAATGATGGAAAGAAAGCTGTTAATGCAGAGGAAAGGGAAATTAGAAGAGGAATAACTATCATGAAGAAAATTATTCATGATAGAAATAGAGGAATAAAGTATGATGTATATTGGAATTCAGATGAGCAACTAATTGAACCTAACGGTTCTAAATTGACAAGTTACATTGGTTCACTTGTAAGGAGAGAAGTTCCAATTACTTGTGATAATTGGAGAAATGAGCAGTTGGATACCGCTAAAGACAAAATCTGGAGAGAGATACAGGTACCATATGTGATGTTATTTGTTTTTTATTACGATTATATCTTTAAATTACTTATACTAACGCACTCTTTGTATGTTTTTCGTAGAGGTCTTTCAACATTGATGACACCAGAAGAGCTTATTGTCTTCAATTGGCCGAAAAAAGACATAGAGGGTTTAGATCTTTTTTATCAAACAAGTATCTAAGAGATACTGAAAATTTTTTGTTAATGTCGAGCGTCCAAGTATATATGCAGACTTGATTTCACCGGAAGAATGGGACACTTTTAAAAACAAACGAAGAACCGAAAAATTTCAGAATACGAGTGTCATAAATCGCCAACGAGCATCAGGTCCCGCATATCCATACAAAAAAGGGCGTACGTGATATGCACGCTTACAACAAAAATAGTAAGTATCTATAAATTGCAATGATATACTTGTTCATCATGAGTTATAATTGATCTTATTTTTTGTCTTAATGTGTAGCTAAAAGAGGAGAATAGTTTCGAAACATCTGTTCCAGAATATGTTTTGTGGAAGGCTTCCCGTGTGGGTAAGGATGGAGTTGTTAAAGAAGAGGTTCAACAAATTTTTGAGAAATGTGTAAGTATAACATTAATAGTTTAATTAAATCAAAAGTTTATTAACATATAATATTCATGCTTTTTCGATATTCATATAAATTTCAGGAGAATCTGTCTCAGTCTATATCTCCAGATGACTACACTGATTGCAGGAGCATACTCAGTCGAGCATTAGATGTTCGTGAGTATTCCGATCGGGTGAGGGGTATGGGACATGGGGTCACTCCAACATCCTTGAAAAAGAGAAATCCAAAGAAAAAAATCTCTTAGCAATAAAGAACTGCAGGCAAAATTGCTAGCATTAGAAGCTGAAGTTCGTGAGTTGAGAAAGGAAAGAGAAAGAGATCAATCAAAAAGGGAAGCTTCAGGTTTTAAAGATACTAGTGACAAAGCTAGTATTAATTGTAATGTTCAACCGAATATTCCTGAGGTAATTATATATATCATTATGAAATTAAATTAGTGTAATTTATTTAATTGACACACACACACACACACACACACACACACACACACACACACACACACACACACACACACACACACACACACACACACACACACACACACACACACACACACACACACACACACACACACACACACACACACACACACACACACACACACACACACACACACACACACACACACACACACACACACACACACACACACACACACACACACACACACACACACACACACACACACACACACACACACACACACACACACACACACACACACACACACACACACACACACACACACACACAAACACACACACACACACACACACACACACACACAAACACACACACACACACACACACACACACATATATATATATATATATATATATATATATATATATATATATATATATATATATATATAAACACACACACACACATTAATAATATCATATTTATTATTGGTTTTAGGGTATTTCACCCTGTTAACTTTATTTATCACCACCGACTTATCGGATGGTTGGCAAGGGGAAAGTGCATAATACTTTGGGAGAAGTAATTCACCATAAACCGCTCCCTGCTGGATATTTGAAGGTATCAATTGATATTGCTTTAGAGGGGGTGCATTATTACCAATACCAGACGATGTTTTAGATGCAACATTGGTGGGAGAGGCAATAGGTGCGTATGTTGCATGGCCATCAAGCCTCATTCGCGTAGATGATGAGGTATTCTTAAAACCATTATAAACCTTTGAGTATTCAATGTTTTTACGAGTATTTTATGTACATTTTTTACATGGTAATGTTAGACTCCTACAAAACCCAAATCAAAAGATAAGGGGATGATGCGGCAAACTGAGTCAGTTGCATCAAAAAAAGAGGTATAACACAATTATATGATATTTATGCATAGAATGATCTTATACTTCACCTAACTAATTATATAATATTTAGATGCATGCTAAAGAGATTGAACAAGTCAGTAGGGGTAAGAAGACCGCGGCTAGAAAAAAACCTACTTCTCAGTATATGTCGTGCCTTCAGACATATATAGGAATAACAAATATTTCAATTGGTGGTACACGTCTTATACCTATGTCAGAGGACATTTTTGGTTATGAATACATGGAAGCAATTGGTAGAGAAGATATGGATCAAAATTTTCAACATTTGACTTTAGGCCTCGGTGTTATCGATACATACATCAGGTATACTCTGATCAACTTTGTTTAATTAAACAAACAATTTATTTACTCATTTCAACGAATATAGTCTAATTTTAATGATGTTTTTATTTAAGGTTTTTGTATGACAAAGTGATGCGCCCGCATGGATTGGAAGAAAGATTCGCTTTCTTAGCTCCCAACACCGTCAACGCAGGGTTAATCCTAACAAAACCAAATGATATCATATCGTATTTACTCGGTTTATTTGTGACCAGCAAAGATACAAAAAATTTGTTCTTTTTACCATATAATACTGGCCACGAGTTAGATTTTCATCCTAACTTCATCTATTATATTTTTTCATTTTTTGACGTTGTGTAGAAACTTTTCATCTAACATTTGTTTAATCTTACAGTGGACATTGGTTGTTGCTTGCGATTGATCCTGTAGTATAAATTATATACTATCTGGATTCGTTATACAATGATTATACAACATACCCATATTTGAAGAAGATGATTGATACGTAAGTGAAATTATTCTGAACATTCGTGTGTATATTTATTTATCTATGTGAGATTGTTCTAAATAGTCGTTTATATTTTATTATAGCGTTCTACAAGCTTTTCGATCACAAAGAGGTATTCAAGTACCAAAGAGTAGATCCAACAACATTACATGGATTATAGTACAGGTATATTTTCACAATTTCGATTATATTAGTGATGATACTTGATAAAACAAGTTAAGGGGTATATCCTGATATATATCCGTATTTTCTTTCCATGTGTAGTGTCCTCGTCAATGTAATGGTATAGATTGCAGTTATTTCATATTGAGGTTTATGAAAGAAACGCTTCTTTTGGATCGAATAGAGATTCCATCCACGGTATGGATTTCTAACTTAGGAATTATTTTAATATTTCTCATAAAATGGCATAGTATTTTAACTAAATCACATACTATGTTATATTATTATGTAGTACTTTGACGAATTCAATTGTGCTCATTACTCAAAAGATCAATTGGATGAACTTATAGAGGAATGATGTCAATTCATTATGGAGTTGAGAATTTTATAAGGTATATTGTCTTTCTTTCATTGATGAGAATTTTGATTATAACTTTCGAGTTTTGAGTATAAATTCGAATAAAGTTTTGTTTTATCATGGTATGAATTTCGATCTTTTGGTTTTGTTTCAGGTTATAGGTGCAGATGTACAAGATAAAGCTAACAAATTCATTGTTGTTGTTTTTTAGAAATTCTCGAAGTTGTATGTAGATTGAACATCAATTTAGAATTTTAGAATTTTCAAGTTGTATCATCAATTTTCAAGTTGTTGTTGTATATATCATCAATTATATATATGTAGATTTTTTGTATATGCAAATTTGGTGCATTTATATTGGATTGAAGCTACCAAATCTGGTGCAAAATATGGTGAAAACCTGGTGCAAAATATGGTGAAAATTTATTGTAGATATTAGACAGCGCTTTTTGTAAGTGAAAATAAGTCTAATATTTCAAAAAATTTGTGAACATTAGACAGCGCTTAATGAGAAAGTGTTGTCTAAAGTGGGGAAAAAGCGTTGCCTAAAGTGAGGAAAAGCGTTGCCTAAAATGGGAAAGCGCTGCCTAAAGTGGAGAAAAGACAACGCTTTTAAAGAAAAGCGATGTCTAAAGAGATGCGTAAAATATAACCAAAAGCGTTGTCTAAAGAGAAAGTGTTGCTAAAGGGGTACATATAGAAAGCGCTTCAAAAGAGACAGCGCTGCTAAAGGGGTGCATAAGAAAGCGCTTTAAAAGTAAAAGCGCTGCCTAATGGGGACATATAGCAGCGCTTTTACATTAATTTAAAGCGCTGCCTAAAGGAGACATATAGCAGCGCTTTTACATTAATTTAAAGCGCTGCCTTTACCTATAGCAGCGCTGGTTTAGGCAGCGCTTTAAAGCGCTGTCTATTGTCAAAAAAAATATTGTCTATGTGTTGTTTGGTATAGTGAAAAAAATAATAATAATCTAACTTTTGTCAATTAAACTATTTCAAATCGTAATTAAATAAAAATGAAAGATATCAGTATATGAGTGCCTAAATAGTGTAAAATTGTAAAGATAAAATAATAGAACTAAAATCACCTATACTATACTATGTTAAACGATATGAGAAGTGCATCTACCAAAATACCACAAATTGTATTAAACAATTTAAAAAAACCTAGAGCCCTCATCTTTGTATGGAAACAAATTGAATATTATGATTGCACTAAAATATTTGGAGTAATAGATTCGTTTATTGAAAGGGTCTTCTGTTGTATTGGAGGCTGTTTTAGATGCACTGAAAGTAGATTCTAATGATGAACCAATATCAAGAGTAGGCTTGTTGTAAAATAAGACATTACAATACATCAACAAATCAAGTAATAGATGAAAAATAAGGGATTGGATAATCCCTTTTTAATTATTATGTATTCTCATTGTCTTCATGTTTGTTTTATGATATGTGATGCTTATGAACAACAAAGTCATAATACTATCAATTCATGTCTCCTAATAGACAAGTCATTGCAGAACAACAATAATTTTCTTTCTCCATAGATCTGTTTTATAGGTTACCAGATGAAATAAAGAATCCATTTCTAAAAAAAATGCAAAGCAAAGGGGAAAAATATTAAGGACATCCTAAAAGTTACTTCTACTAAAATAAGAAATCTCGAGCGATAAACAAATCAATGCAAAACAACAATAGTTTCTTTCTCCATTGATCTGTTTTATAAGCTATAAGATGAAATCATGAATCCACTTCTCCAATGAAAAATGCACGGAAAAGAAAGAGTATTAAAAACATCTGAACATTCAACCAAAATACCAGTGGTTTTTTGGCACCAAAGAGAACATCAACATTAAGAACTGCATCAAGACCATCATAATAATTCGGTCGAGAAAACATGGACTGAATCACTGGAGTTAATAGCAAAGAGAAACTTGAGTTCTAACTTCCAATGCTCAAATAAGCTTATCATATAGATTATCCTAAGAAATAAATAGAAAGGAATATAAAACTCACTTGTTACACTTAAGTCAATTTGAGAATTATCATAATCTATAAAAAAATGTCCTTTCACATTCTTTCTATTGATATTGTAAACTTTCTGCTTAGGATCAAACAATGCAACAGTTGTTACATGACACAATAAAAATCAATCAAAAAACAATGCAAAATGTAAAAATGAATCTTGGGATTTCCCAATCGAACTCAGGGAGTAGAACGAGAAATCCAAATTGAACTCGAATAATTTTTCACATCAGGTATTTTGCAGCATGTAAAACAATTTCAGTTGAAAAATATAATGACAATGAACAAATAAGGTAGAGTAAATACTTTTAACTATAAATAAGGTATATCAAAATCAAAGTAACAAATCTTGATATATCTAAGTGAAAATAAGAAATGAATATAGAAATCATGTTTCTTTCCCTAAGGACAACAATTTATTTAGCGTGGTAAATAATCATCTTGTTTTTGCAGTCTTATAATGAAACTGCTTACAGAATATCGCGGGGCTATATCTTGATGATTTGAATATAATCTAGACTGAGAGAAGGCATATGTTCCCTGATCAGGCAGAATTTGAAACAGGTAAGGAACATGAAAGTTCAATGGAATGAATAGATTATCCAACGCTAACTAATTATAGATGATGTTTTAGAGAGACAAAAGTTTATAGTTAGGCCGTTTTAAAAGAAGTTTCAAGACACTTATAAATAAAATTTAATTTTGCTGCTTAAGTTGCAAAATATGAAGCATCTAGTACGAACTAAAAGCTATGATAAAAGTTATAGAAGTTATAACAATTCTATAGCGATAGAGAACAAAATTTAAACATATCAGTATTTCTCTGTGATACCTATTTAGAACAAAATGTCGTCAAATAGCAGCTATAAAACTGTTGTACCGCAGCTACTGATCCTAATCGAACAAAAAAGTAGACACAATGTTTGCTGTAAATTAAAAATCCAATAAGGACTGGTATAAATAATAGTCAAGGATGACTAAACCATTGTTTCGGGAGATGTTGTGTCATGTGATGTTTTCCTATTTAGAGAAGTCGGCTTACCTAAAATCTCCTGAAAATGATAATAATAACTATGACAAGTTAGAGAGCATGTTTTAATGAGAATATGAAAAAGCTAGATTTGAAAACAATCCCTTCATCTTCCATATATAAATTTCATAAAGACAAATAAACAAAAATGGAGTTGATCCTCATAATAAAGTAACAGAATAAATAAAAGAGTAGAGAGTCAAGGACAACCAACAGAAAATACTGCTTGAAAAAAATGCATTGGAAACAATGCATCATACTCATGTTGAAAAATGAAAACCATTGATGTTAGATGTGAAAATTGATTTGATTGACAATGCATTGGATAGAGTTTCCAGTTGAAAACCAATGAACAATTTATATTGATTTTTTGAGAGTACAACCAATGTGTGAAACCAGAAGTGAGAGTGTAACTAATGTGAGAAATCAGAACATTCCATTAACATGCAAACTTTAAACACAATTTTTTGGCAAATCCTCACACCCTCATTAAAGCTTCACCCAAGCATCATTCTCAGAAATTTGAACAACTAAATCAAATTTAAACCCTAAAAATATTTTGACAATCTTGATCAAGGCTTAAATAAGTGTATGTGAAAAATGTAGATATTGCATAAGAAATTCTCTCACATAAAAAATTAGTAGCAATACCAAATCATTTTATTTTAATACTAAATCATTTTAAATCTCTTGCCTATTTAATATAAGATCAAAATTCATATCTGAAAGGAATAAGAATTTTTCATGTATCAGTAGTTACCATATACATATAAAAACTCAAAAAAATACATAATATTTGACCTAATATCGTTTCTCAAAAGAAATTAATAAAAAATAATATAATAAACCATCAGGATGGTAAAATAAAAATAAATTAATGAAAAAAATCAATCTTTTATTCATCTCTCTTTACATGTGTTATTTACGTCAAGGCGTTGAAAGCTTACCAAGATCCAAAATCTCCATGCCAATGCGTAGTGCAAGTGGCAAAATCATGTTTTATAGTAAAAAATTGAAGGAAAAAAATATCAATTCCACTCCACTTTCAACCAACAAAAATATATCTGAGCAAACCTTAACAATTGAAATATATAAATATATAATATAAGAAAAATAGTTGTTTTGAAAATCACAATTATACCCTTGCTTGATTTGCTGCCTCATAAATATTTTAGGGACAAAATATGTCTAAATGAATCAATCTCAATCAAATTGCATATTTGGTTACATTTGAAACACACTTTACCTCAATTATACCTGTTAAACAATATTTTAATATATTTCAATGTAAATATGATGGTTGCATTTGAATGGTAACTATTTTTGATTTGTTACTTTGTGTCACATCTGGTTTTTTCTTTTCAAATGGACCTTAGTGTTGTTAAACACTTTGCCATTCATGGTTCTGATATACATGTAAAAGTTTCTAATGCTTTTAAACAAGCATATGGTTCGGTTTTAACGGTGAATAGCACTTATAAATTTTCAAACTTTCAAGTTTCCTTGAACGATTTGGTTGTTCAAGCCTTCCGATCACAAGTTTATGTTGACATTCACTGATGGAACATCAATATGTGACAAGAACAAACATGAAATACCTCCTAATCCCCTTAATTTCACACCTTTTTTCTAATATTATAAGTGGCAAGTGGAAAAAGGATGTCTTGATAGGTCAGTGCAACCATTTCACCTTATTACATGTTTAACCTATTGACTTCATTTAGTAACTAATTTATGGATATGACATGGTTTTCTTTTTTTCATTATTTACTTAGATGTTATAGGAATGGTAACAGAGATTGGTTACACTTAACTTCAAAGTGGGAGCAAAAAACGACAGATAAATTTGTTGTTAAAGGGTTTGTGGTATGTCTATATCATGATATAAAGAAGCAGACTTCGTTATGTGATTTATTTTGAGAAAGAGGCAAACTTTTTCGTTTATTGCTTGTTAAATAAAATACACTCTTGGTCCTTATATAGACCCAATGACTTTTACAATTCCAAAAGATAACTGCTACTAATAAAAACTATCATAACTTACTAACTTTTGTCCTTCCAAATTATATTGGTTCTTAATCTTCCTACTACCATATTTAATATGAAAACTTATTACTAATGACATTAAAGTTTACTCAACAAAACTCCTCTGTAAACTTAAATGTTTCTTCCATCAAGCATTCCTATCATCTTCTTGTCTCTGTCGAAGATCTCTTTTGATAGTGGTTTTGTGAAAATATCCACTGCTTGGTTTTTGCTTGCTACATGCCTTAATTTGACACTTTCCTCCTTCACATGTTCACGAATGAAGTGAAATCAAACATCAATGTGTTTGCTTCGTTCATGATTCACTAGATTCTTTGTCAATTCGATAGCTGATTTATTGTCCACTTGTATTATTATTGGACCTTCCTGTTTTAGCTTCATCTTGCTTATCAACCTTCTGAGCCATACTGCATGACAGCCGCACCAGGATGCTGCCACATATTCAGCTTCACACGTCGAAAGTGTTACTATAGGTTGCTTCTTCGATATCCAAGTAAATGTTGTGTTTCCCATGAAAAACACATATCCAGAGGTGCTCTTTCGATCGTCTATGTCTCTGCACCAGTCACTGTCAGAATAACCAACTAACTTGTAGTCTTTTGTTTTTGAATAAAGCATTCCCAGTGATATTGTTCCTTGGATGTATCTTAGAATTCGTTTCAGCGCCTTCCAATGTGTGTGTATTGGCTCCTCCATGAATCGACTTACAATGTCAACACTTAGTGAAATGTCTGGCCTTGTGCATGTGAGATATCGAAGGCTACCTACCAAGCTTCGATATTTGCTTCCTTCAACCCGTTCTCCTCCATCAAACTTTGACAGTTTTGCACCTGGTTCCATTGGCGTCGAAGTTGGATTGCAATTCTTCATTTTATATTTTTCTAGGATTTCCTTTGCATATTTTTCTTGTGAGATAAAGATTCCAGCTTCTTCTTGTCGAACCTCCAGACCAAGAAAGAATCTCATCAGACCTAAGTCTGTCATTTCGAATTCGCTTGTCATGGTGCTCTTGAAATCTTCGATCATCTGAACATCACTGCCTAGAAAAATAAGGTCATCAACATAGAGGGTAACAAGTAATACATTACTTCCATTTTTCTTCACATAGAGGGCAGGTTCATAAGGACATTGCTCGAACCCATTCTCTTTGAAATATGTGTCAATGCGTGTGTTCCATGCCCTAGGTGCTTGCTTCAGCTCATACAACGCTTTCTTCAGTTTCAACATCTTCTTCTCTTCTCCAATTCTCATATATCCAATTGGTTGTTCGACATAAATTTCTTCTTCGAGCATACCATTCAAAAATGCTGTCTTGACATCCATTTGAAATATTGTCCATTTGAATTGAGTATCTTGAGAAATGAGTAATCGAATTGTCTCCATTCTTGCAACAGGCGCAAACACTTCGTCATAGTCAATTCCTGCTTTCTATTTGTATCCCTTCGCAACCAGTCGTGCTTTGAATCTTTCGATTTCTCCTTGAGCATTCATCTTTTTCTTGAATACCCACTTTACACCAATGGGTTGACTATCTTTTGGCAATTCGACTAGCTCCCAAGTATTGTTGCGTTCGATTGCTCTAATCTCTTTGTCCATGGCACTTTTCCACTTCTTGTCTCGTAACGCTTCTTCGACACTGATGTTTTCAGCATCTGCCAGAAGACACACAAGATACACCTCACTTGTTGAATCATACAAATCTTGCAAACTTCTCATTTTGGGTTGTAGAGGTTCATCTTCATCTTCAGTTTCTTCATGTTCTATTGGAATACTTGTTGGTACAGCTACAGTTGTTTCTTCGACTACGTCAATAACCTCTGTCAAATTGTTCCAGTCCCACTTGCTTGCTTCGTTCATTCGAACGTCTCTACTCACAATCAATTTCTTGCTTATGGGATCGAAAAGCTTGTACCCTTTCGTCTTCTCATCATATCCAATGAATATGTACTTCTGACTTTTGTCTTCAAGCTTTGTTCTTTGTTGATCTGGTACATGTGCATAAGCTATACAACCAAATACCTTGAGATGAGAAACTGTTGGCTTCTGCCCACTCCATGCTTCTTGTGGTGTTTTGTCTTCTAACTTCGAATGTGGACATCTATTATGAAGATAAACATCACATTGTACTGCTTCTGCCCAGAATTCTTTCGACATGTTCTTGCTTTTGAGCATTAATCGAATCATGTCAAGAATAGTTTGATTCTTCCTTTCAGCCTCAGCCACACCATTTTGCTGAGGTGAATATGGTGCAGTTAGGAATCTCCTTATACCCTGTTCTTCACAATACTTCACAAAGGTCATCGAAGTATACTCACCTCCTCCGTCAGATCGAATTGCTTTGATGTGTCTGTCTGTTGCCCTTCTCCACCATTACTTTGAACTTTTTGAACACCTCTAATGCTTCAGATTTTTCTTTCAGGAAGTAAACCCAGGTTTTTCTTGAGAAGTCATCAATAAAAGAAATGAAGTACCTTTTTCCACTGAAGGATTTTGGAGTGATTGGCCCACATATGTCAGTATGTATCAATTCGAGAATATGTTTAGTTTGATACTCTGCCTTCTTTTGAAACGAGGTTCTTGTTTGTTTGCTGAGCACACATTCTTCACAAAACTTTCCTTTGAAATCCATGTCTGGTAGTCCATGCACCATGTTCCTTTTCGCCAACCTTCTCAAACCAGCATGATGTAGATGACCAAAGCGCATATGCCATAGTGACGCTTTGTCTTGCACTTTGATTTGCAGACATTTCTCTCGAACGTTCCTCAGGTTCAGTTTGTACATTCAATTTCTTTCCATTTCGACACGGGCAATCAGATGTCCTACTTTGTCCTTCAAATGCAGTGTTTGATCTTTCATAAGTATCAAAGCACCTTTTTCTGTAAGTTGTCCCAGACTCAATATGTTGGTCTTGAGATCTGGTACATAGTAAACGTCTTCGATTGATCCAATCAAGTCATCCTTCTGCAAGTAACTGATTGTGCCCTTTCCTTCGACCTTCACTTTCGATGCATCTCCAAAAGACACATTACCATCTTCAATTCTCTTCATATCTTTAAACAAGTGTTTGTAACCACACATGTGATTACTTGCTCCTGAGTCAAGATACCAAACATTGTCATTATTGGTGTTGATTTCGTTTTGAGCCATCAGGAGAAAGCCTTCATTCGATTCAGCTTCAAAGGCTAGGTTGGTTGTTTCTTCAATCTTCTTTTTGATTCGACGGTCTTTTGCAAGATGTCCCACTTTGTCACGGTTGTAACATTTGTAGGAGTTGCAATCCTTCGCGTAATGATCATACTTCCCACACTTGTAGCATTCGAAGTTGGAATGATTCGAACGACCACCTCTTTGACCACGTCCTCTGCCACGCCAATTTTGTTGGCTCGATTGTCCTCTTTCGAAGTTGCTACCTCTACCAATTCGACCACTGTCAGGACCTTCACGTCCACGTCCTCTTCCTCGAAAGTTTTGAGAAAAGAGTACCTTTTCGTCTTTGTTTGATTCCTTGATTTGATTTGCTTCTTCGACTGCTTCTTCTTTCTTTTTCATCTTTCGCTGTTCATGTGCTTCGAGAGAACCAGCGAGCTCTTCGACTGAGAGCGTCGAAAGGTCCTTCGACTCTTCTATTGCACACACAATATTCTCAAACTTGTTTGTTAAAGATCTCAAGATCTTTTCAACAACTCGTGCATCAGTTACTGTCTCTCCATTTCTGGTGAGTTGATTCACCACCTTTTGCACACGTGTGATGTAGTCAGATACAATTTATGTATCCTTCATCTGTATCCTCTCCAATTTGCCACGAAGAGTTTGGAGTCGAACTTGCTTCACTCGATCTGCTCCTTTGAACACTCTTTCTAACGTGTCCCATGTTTGTTTCGACGTAGTCGAACCAGCAATTTTTCCGAAGCCTGATTCATCTACAACCCTGAACAACATGTATAATACCGTTTTGTCCTTCGATCGCGTCTCTTTCAACGCCTTCGTTTGAGCTGCCGTATATCCCCCAACTTTTGTTGGTTCTTCAAACCCTTCATGGGTCACATCCCACGCGTCTAGAGGTCCAAGAAGAGCTTTCATTTGGATACTCCAGTTTTCATAATTTGACTTCGTTAGCCGTGACAACGACATTTGATTCATCATGTTTGTCACGAGCTCTGATGCCAAATTGATATAAAGAAGCAGACTTCATCATGTGATTTATTTTGAGAAAGAGGCAAACCTTTTCGTTTATTGCTTGTTAAATAAAATACACTTTTGGTCCTTATATAGATCCAATGACTTTTACAATTCCCAAAGTTAACTGTTACTAATAAAAACTATCATAACTTACTAACGTTTGTCCTTCCAAATTACATTGATTCTTAATCTTGCTATTACCATATTTAATATGAAAACTTATTACTAATGACATTAAAGTTTACTCAACATATCAAACATAAACCATTACTAATGTATTCTAGTCTGTCACGTTGTTTTATGTTATTCTATCTTTCTTCAATTATTGATGTGTAGTAACAACCATATAAATTGTATTTTGTGGGTGGGATACACATTGCTATTCTATGATTTCAATAAAGATAAGAGGGACTTATCTTTGCCAATAGTTATTGTTTTGCAATTTGCCAAGGTCAAGGTCAAGGGGGAAGGTCTATATTATTTTACTGATTTGACCTTTGCATTTACTTAACTTTCCATATTCTAACAATCCTATTAGAACACCACTTATGATAAACATTTTGCACATTCATGTAGAAAAGTATCCATTGTGTTTCAAACACATTTAACGTAATGAAGTTACACATCAGTGATGATTTACCTGAGATTTAAGATTTTATAAAAAGGTAACACTTTCTGTCTAATTCTGTACTTAAATTACACTTGAATATATTTTATATTTACCTATTGTATTTAATTTCTTCTATTGTAGGATCCCAAAACTGACTTTGGTAGAATGTTTAAGTCAAGGTTTGACTTCACAATCACAAGCTTCTGGCTCTTCTCAGCATACCCCTTATAATAAGTTTATGTATAAAGTTGTTATTCTTCCTCTAGGGAACATTATAAAACTCAAAGAAGTAACAATTAATCTCATTTTATGCCGTTTCTTCATATTTATTGTTATGTGAACATAACTTATATCAAATCGTTTATTTGATGTCGTTTCAATTTCAGATTATTCAATGTGTTACACTCGCCAAAGTCAACAAATTCAGTTGTTCAAGGAGCTTGGTATTACCAAGTATGTCGGTGTTCAAGGGTTGTCAAAGGAGGTCAACCACCTTATGTCTGTGGTGATGGCCACAAAACTGAAACTGAAATTTTCAGGTGAATCTTCCTATACAATACATCTTATATACCTACTTACTTCTCCATATATACATCTCATTGTTCAATTTATTACCACATTTATATAAGATTTTAATTGAAGTTGTAAATGCTGGAGCCAAACCTACATTTGCTATATGGGACCGCGAGACTTTTGAGCTCTTGAAACTTACTGCAGCTCAAATGCGTAACAACATGCTTGAGGTCGGTTACTACCGTATAATCAAAATTTATACCTCTATATTGTACCTATTGTCTATTTACTTACTAAATCTATTAGCAATGACCTTAAATAGGCCGGAACAAGTGATTCTCTTGAATTTCCATTGACACTTGATACTTTGGTGGATTTGACTATGGTTTTAAAGATAAAATGGCAAAATGCATCTGTTGTCTCTATTTATGAAGATAAAATTGTCAAACAAGATATACTAAATCTGATTATGTTATTGAAGCTTTTACAAAGACATAAAAGCAAAGTTTCCAACAACTCATTGATTAAACATATCTGATTATGTTATTGAAGTTTTTCCAGTGTAACTAACCATGACTTTCCAATAACTCCTTGATGAAACGATTTACATCAACTAGATATAAGTTCTCGAAAACCACGACAATAAAAAAATATGCGTCACAAATATGTCAAAAAAATTGTCATAAATATGTTATTTCTGCAAAAAATATAAAACTGTTATAAAAATTGAATAATAGAAGAAGGAAAAGATAAATACGAAACAAAAGCAGTAAAGAAAATAAAGAGGAGAAGATAGTAGAGGAGAAAGATGGGAGAAGACTATTTACACCGGAGAGAGAGAAGTGCAAATCTGCACCATTAAAATTCCATCTGCTTTTCATTTTCTGGTATATTTTTGTCTTTCAATCTCTTTTTAACTAATGGTCCAGATTTCGTTATAGAAAAAATTGAGAGAAAAGCACGGGAGAAAATCCCTTCTCAGAGAAAGATGGTAGAAAAAAAAGAAGAAACCATAAAGAAAAGAAGAGAAAAAGTTATGAAAATGACATTAAGTAGTGGTCAAATTGTATTTAATGTGTAGAAGACTTTAATTTAGGAGCAGAAAATATTAAAAAATCAATTGCAAAAAAAATGTTTCATTTGAAAAAAAGTGGTGTTGCGTTTTCTAATATTAATTTTCATATCAGAATAACATGCGCAGATGTACTTTCTTAATTGGCTTTTGAAAAATCAATCCTCAGATATTTTGACATTAGAATTTGTTTCAAATATTAGGTTACAGCAATATTTAAAATTTAGCCGTTATCCGGTTCAAGATCGTTCGGCCCGGTTCGAAACTGTGTACAAACTATTCATACACTTTATCACGTGCTGTTTCGACACGTGTCATAGTATATTAAAACCGAAACGTCACATCACCATACCTTTTAATCCTTACCGTACACTCAAGTGCAGTCAATCAAAACCCCACTCCACGGTCCACCCATTCTTTATGGTTCCAACTTCCCATTCCTAAGAACGCGTGAAAACAGAAAACGCGTGAAAATTAAACGGCGCTATATAAATTACACCACAAATCCAAAGCCCTCCGCGTCGTTTAGCAAGTAGCAACAGATACTACAATTCTCTCTCTCTCTCTCTCTAAAAAAGTACGCTATGGACGATGAAGTGCAGAAAATCTTCAGCAAGTTCGACAAAAATGGCGACGGAAAAATCTCCTCCTCCGAGCTGAAGGAAATGCTCTCAACGCTCGGATCCAAAGCCACCTCCGAAGAAGTGAAACGCATGATGGACGAAATCGATCAAAACGGCGACGGTTACATTGATCTCAAAGAATTCGCTGATTTTCACTTCTCCGACGCCGGAAAAGACGACTCCGATGAGCTTCGCGATGCGTTCAATCTTTACGATCTTGACAAAAACGGCGTTATCTCTGCTAATGAACTACATTCTGTTATGATGAAACTCGGCGAGAAGTGCTCTCTCAGTGATTGCCAGAGAATGATAAGTAACGTTGATGTTGATGGCGATGGAAACTGTAACTTCGAGGAGTTCAAGAAGATGATGGCTCGCTAGGTTCGGATTTCGTTTCTTCAAACGGTTAGGGTTTAGTAATTTCTTCTGTACATTTTTCATGATATTTTCAAAGCTTTAGATTATTTTTTTAGGATTTTAGTTTGCAGAATCAGTTGAAGTAGATGAGTAGTTTTCGGTTTAGACATTGATGATTTGATTTATCCACGGAATGATCGCGAATCTGTGATCATACAGTTCTGTGAATTGTAGTTCAACTATTCAATGATTCTAAATTGCAGTTATGATCCATGTTATACTGCAAATATTGATATTTAAATTTTCAACAAATGCGATGTTGTTTAAGAATCATTGAAAAGTTGAACTATACTAGTATTAGTTAAATCTTAGTTCAATGTTACGTGTTTGATTAACTTTCACGCAATGCATTATTCGAATTTTAATATGATTTTAATTTTAATTTTAATTTTGATTCGATAAAGTTTAATGAGTTTGATATGAACGAATAACGCGTAGCGTAGGTTTAGGACTATGCTGGTTGAGTTGATATTTTATTTTATTCGGAAGCGTATATTATAATGAATGATTAGTTATTTTGTGGTTGGTGTTTTGTTCGTGTTCACGTTAAAGTGCAAGGTGGATTGATAAGATGTAACGGAAAACGCGTGAGCGGTTATTAGTGAACGATCACGTTGTGTGTGATGTGAAGGGAGTGGGGGTAACGTAATGCTGCTGAGCTCAACGCGGAGTTTGAAATTGGGTTGTCTAGGGTAGAGAGTCAAATTTTAATACACTTTCTTTTTCCGTCAACTTTTGAATAGTTGCCTATTTTTTTGTCTTTTTAATTATAGTAGAATTCAATTTTTTTTTATAGGAAATCAAAAGAATTAAATTTTGTATAAAAATTAATATGATTATCACTTTGACAAAATATTCTCTTTGTGTAGTTATCACAAAATTTCTCTTTATGAAAATCTTTAAACAATATTCTTATGATATTCGATTCTTAATTTTAGTAAATCAACACACATGTAGTAGTAGAAAAAGTAAAATTAAAAGAATATAAATTTGCCAAATTTTTAAAAAAAAAAAAAATAAATAAAAGTTAATGTAGTACAAAATTTCAATTTTTTTTTAAATATTCTTTTCTATTTTGGGTCAATTTATGAATACAATATGATCTAACTTGATCAGACTTGGACCGTCACGGCTGGCTCCGAGCTGAAAGTTTTGAACGAGGTAGGGGGTACCTGCAAGACACTCCGATGCTGAAGTGAGTAAGAGCACGAGCAGGCAATAGTAAGAGTATGGGTAGAATGATGAATACCTGACCCTCTAGAAACATAGGGTATTTATAGCCCTCAGCGTTGGGCCAAGGTTCCTTCATTGGGCCGGGCAGGTTTGGCCCAATGGAGGAACTGCCAGGTTCTACGTGCGTAGTGGGGACCCGCACGTGGTCCCCTCCCTGGATGTTCTGCGTGAAGTGCGAACGGACAGAGACGCGATCTTTTCGGGACCCAGGTGAGGGTGCAGTGGACCGAGTCTGCCCTAGGAGGGGTGCTCGAGCTGAGGTCGAGCTGGACAGCAGGAGGTCGAGCAAGTAGCCCCAAGGAGTATGTCGGACACGGCTGTGATCCTTTGGTCAGCGTGGCCCTCAGCAAATCCGTTTGGATTGGGCCTTATCAATGCTATTGGGCCAGTCGGGCCCAGTCCAGAACAAGAGCCCCCCAAGTCGTGGTTCCTTGGGTTAGGAGCCATGGCTTGATCTTAGGTTGCTTCCGTTTCGGAGTCTCGTGCCCGGGACAGGGACGCAGCTCCTCGCGGGGGTACTCGAGGGCTTCCCCGTATCGTGGCCGGGGACGAGTCCTTCGCGGGGAGTGCTCGGGGATTCCCCAACGGCATGCGTATGCCGAGCACGCGTGGTATCTTTTGGGAACTGTGCCGCCACCCTATGAGGGTAGGGTCATTATTACCTAGGGAGTCGTGCGTCGAGGAGAGAAATTCTGTGGTTGCCCGAGGTGACGTTTGGTATTCCACGTCATCACTATAAATAGGATTCTTGGACCCCATAACGCGTTACTACTCTTCGCGCTTCTGCTGCTGTTGTTTTTCCAGATTCTCATAGCATCGCCGCGATCTCCGTCACCGATTCCTTTCCTCCGTTCCGAATCTACTCCTTGATTCCAAGTAAGTGACTTATCTTCCCTGTTTTTCTGTTTTGATGCATGAGTTTCATCGTTTTAGACGTTTTAGGGGCTGTGCGCGTGGGACTAGCCCGGTAAATTCATGTTTAGCTCGACAAATTCATGCTTAGGGTCAGCAAACACGTACGCGTGGCCGGTAGATACATGGTTTAGGTCTATAATCTGCAGCGCTGCCCGGGGTCTTCATGATCCAGGGCGCCCAATTCATGGTCGTGCCCGGTATGTTCATGGTGCTGGCTTTAGGCTTTATGATGTTGTTCGCCATGTTCATACCCCGGGTCGGCGTATTCATGAGTGACCGCGTTGTCGGTTTGTTTAGGCGGCTTGCAGAAGGGCCAGTCGTGGTGTCTTGGAAGTCGGGGAGGCGACTGCTATTTGTTTCAAACCAACTTTGTGGTCGTGCGTGGGGGCGACCTGGTTTGTCGCGCACTCCATCTTTTCTGTTACGACGAGCGTATGGTTTCGTGCCCAATTGACTGGTTTCCCGTGCTCTATAGGTAACCATGGCGGACGAGCCGTGCTCTTTCGGACGCCCCGAAAGGGAAGAACAAAGTGCCGATGAGGCTGTGAGTTTGATCGACACCGTAGAAGACCCTCTGTTGGACTGGGTGGGCGCCGAGCCTAGAGGAATCGCCTCGGTCTATAGTCGGCGTAGCCGAAGGCCATACGATATCCTTGAGGCGAGCAACGACCAGCCTGATTTTCAAAAGAATTTCGTCGTTACACGACCGACCTCCACTGCTCGGATTTGCTCGGTGTTCCCCGAGTACAATTTCCCCATGTACGAAATCGCATTCAAAGACCTTGGGCTGCAGCTGCCCTTCAGCGACTTTCAGGCCGGGGTCTTTGCCCATTTGGGGTTGGCCCCGTCGCAGCTACACCCGAACTCGCTCGCCTTTATCCGGGCGTTTGAGCTGACCTGTCGTTTTCTGAGGATCGGGGCGACTATACCCCTCTTTTTCAGAATCTTCCATCTGCAGCGCCAGTCCCGGGGAGGAAAGCACAGCTGGGTCTCCCTGAAGCAGTCGAAGAGACTATTCAAGATGTATATGGACTCCGTGCGGGGTTTTAAAGACAAGTGGTATGTCGTGAGGCCGGTTACCACAGCCGCTTTAGAGTCCATATACGAGGATGAAGCGCCGGTAAGCGACGATGACGGGGAGGCACTTTTAGACAACGACGGGTATCCGGTGTTGGGACGCACGACCAAGTTCCCCGTGCATTGGATTTCTAGGCATTACGAGCACGGAACTGGGTATTATCATACTTCTGCGGGCGACATGGGTTCCGAGGATGAAAAAGCTTATGACACTCTTTGTCGGTACGTTGATAGCTTCCACCCCGCCAGGTGGGCTACGAGGGAAGGGGAAGATGTCCTGGACGAGGAGGATTATCCGACATTCGAGGCCCGACCGATCGATACCAAGGCGCTCGTGGAGTGTCAGACGTTCAGGCAGGCTGCTCGTCTGCTAGGTCGTTTATTACTTGAATTTCTTTGCTCGTCATTTGTCTGTTTATTTGCTCGACACTAACCCGGTTTTTTATTGTGCAGGTTCGATGGCCGAGCGACGGGAGAGACTCTTGAAGCTGTCTTGTGACCAGAAGCGGGACAGGAGGGTTGTGAAGGCTCCCCAAGCAACGAGGATGGCCCCGCCGCATAGTCCGGGCGCTCCTCATGTGGTGAGGGTGGATTCGTCGCCTAGCTCGGGGGCTGCGTCGAAAGAGATCCCAGAGGTTCAAGAGGTCGAGCCACATGCCGACCTGATACAAAGAAAAAGGAACCGGGTGGAAAGTGGGCCGGCGGTCGGCGAGGATTCCAGCGCCGTAAGGTCCTTCGGGTTGCCCCTTGCTTCAAAGAGGAGGGTTTCTTCGAGGGGTTCCCTTTGTCCGTGACTGCCGATGAGGCTGAGGTTATCAGGAGGATGAGTAAGGAGGACCGGAGGAGGCACCTGGCCGCCAATATGGCCGGGCTGGTGAAAATGGCCGAAATGGCCGTTGTGCTGTCCGAGGAAGGGGAGGATCCTGTCCGCATTGAAGCATTGGAACAGAAGAAAGCGACCCTCACCTCGAGTTCGCGCAAATTAAGGACTGCCCTGGAACGCTCCAAGGAGATGTTCCGCGAACAGGCATCGCTGCTGGCTGCCGAGAGGGAGATGCTGATTCTGGAGAAGGAAAACTCGGGGAAGCTAGCCGAGGAGGGAGAGCTTCTCCGTGCGGACCGGGAGCGTCTGGAGACCGACATCGGGCGCCTAACCCAACAGATCGAGGACCTGAAAGTCTCCATGCTTCCTGCCGAGGACGAGCCGGAGGATATAACCGCTTTGAAGAGTCGATCAGAGCTGGTCGCCCATATCCGGCTCCTCGAAGTAGATTGCGTCGGCGCTATGGAGGAGGGGTTCGACTCCGCAGTCGGCCAGCTTTCCTTGCTGAATCCTGGTTTGATCACTGAAGGGACGGGCTACATGTATCAGATCGTGGATGGCGCGATCGTGCCCCCGCCCGACTCTCTTGTTGTCGACAATGATGGTTCCGGGGAGACTGGATTGTAGGATGATGGGCCTGCGTGCCTTATTGATATTTGTTTGTATTTTTTGGGCCTGCGTGCCCGTTGGTTGTACTTCACGAACATCGCCTGCCTTCTTGGTTGGTTTATACTTATTTGCTTTGTTGCCTTCGGGCGTTTTTTGAATGAATGCTGTTTCAAATTTGATTGTTTGCCCGTGCTTGATTTTTATATTTTTGCATAAAAATTAGCCTAAGTTATGGGCCCGAGGAGTGCCCGTAAGTGGCTGTGACCTAGCTGACGAATTTGCCCGCCTTTTGTTTATATATGTGCCCGGCCTTTTCTCGATGGCCAGAGTCACCTAAGTGTTGCACTCGAGGGGAGAGACTCCCTTTTGACCCTTCTAGATGACCCTTCATTCTTGACGATTTGTCGGGCAGATGGAGCAGAGTCGCTCAATCGGGCGCGAGGCCCGGTAGGGACTATTTGCCCTTGGTGTGAACTGCCCATCGCGAACTAGGTGTTCTGCCTTACAGGTACTGCGACGGTGGAGCTCGGTATTGTTGTCCACGTCGGGCACTATCGATTGGTCTCGTTTGATCCGCGATGTCGTGTGGTTTAGCCATAGGTCGGGCTCGTACCCCAGCCTCTCTACGGAGTCAGACGTTTTTTCCTCGTTGACCGAGCGCGGGTGCCGATGGTCGAGGGTCCTAGGTGTTGGTAGTTTTTAACTATAGTACTGATTTAGCTTAGCAGCGTTCCAGGGTCGTGGTAATGACTCTCCGTCTAATTGCTCGAGGTAGTATGCCCCGGTACCAGTGGTGCCGTGGACGCGATAAGGTCCTTCCCAGTTCGCGGCCAGCTTTCCTTCGCGGGAATCTTTCTGGTTCCTTCATAATACCAGGCTGCCGATTTCGAACTCGCGCTTGATGACCTTGTCGTTGTGGCGTAGAGCCACTCGTTGCTTTAGGGTGGCTTCACGCAGGGCTGCACCAGATCGGATTTCCTCGACTAAGTCGAGTTCGTCCCTTAGTGCTTCGTCGTTCATTTCTTCGTCGAGGGGGCTCTCGGTCCGTCTGGATGGTTCCATGATTTCGACCGGGATGACGGCCTCAGTCCTGTATGTTAGTCGGAATGGGGTCTCGCCGGTCGTCGAGTGGGGCGTTGTGCGGTAAGCCCACAAGACGCTGTGGAGCTCCTCGACCCATCCCCTCTTGGCTTCGCCGAGTCGACGTTTGAGTCCCCGGAGGATAACCCTGTTCGCGGCCTCGGCCTGCCCGTTTGTTTGAGGGTGCTCGACCGAAGTGAAGTGTTGTTTTGTCCCTAGTTTGGTGACGAAGTCTTGGAATCCGTGGTCGGTGAATTGAGTGCCGTTGTCGGTCACCAGTGCACTCGGGATCCCAAATCTGGCGAGGATATTTCTTTTGTAGAAGCGGAGGATATTGTGCGAGGTGATCTTCGCGAGGGCCTTGGCCTCGATCCACTTCGTGAAGTAATCGACCGCCCCGATTAGGAACTTATTTTGATAAGTCCCTTGCACGAAGGGTCCGAGGATATCCATACCCCACCACGCGAATGGCCATGGGGACGATAGTATGCTCAGCTCGTGAGGCGGGGTGAGGTGCATGTCGCCGTGTTTCTGGCACTTGTCGCATTTCTTGACGTGCTCCTTGGCATCCTGCTGCATTGTCGGCCAGTAATATCCTGCTCGAAGGGCTTTCCTCGCCAAGGACTTGCCGCCCATGTGCTGGGCATTGATCCCTTCGTGTATCTCTCGCAGTACCTCGGGGACGATGGATTCGTCTATGCATTTTAGGAGGGGGATGGAGAATCCCCTGCGGTACAGTTTGTGCTCGAGCACCACGTAAGAGCATGCTCTCCGTTTTGTGGCGGTCGCCTCGGATTGGTTTGTTGGAAGTTCGCCTTTTGTCAAGAAGTTGTAGACCGGGGTCATCCAGGACGAGGCGTCTCCAATGGCGTGCACTTCGACCGGCGTCGAGGATCTTTCGATGCTCGGGCGTGCCAGAGATTCTTGGATGACGGATCTGTTCCCGCCTTTCTTCAAGTATTCAATGAGGTTGTCGTTTTTGGCTTGGTAATTCCCCTGGACTTGGGAGGCGACGAGTTGGGAGTCGGTGTAGATCTGTACCTCGCGGGCTCCCAGGTCCTCGGCTAACCTCAATCCTGCGAGCAGGGCCTCATGCTCTGCTTGATTATTTGATGTCGGGAAGGAAAGGGCTAGGGAGTGCTCGATCACTACGCCCTCTTCATTTTCCAAAAGGATTCCTGCGCCACTTCCGGACGAGCTGGATGCTCCGTCGACGAAGATGATCCACTTGTGTTCCTTCCCTGGGGGTGGGTCGTAAGTGGTCATCTCTGCGACGAAGTCGGCCAGGGCCTGTGCTTTCAGGGCTTTCCTACTCTCGTATTGAATGTCGAATTCAGAGAGTTCCAGGGACCATTTCAACATTCTGCCCGCCATATCTGGCCGACCCAGGAGTTGTCTCACCGGTTGGTCGGTACGCACAATGATCGTGTGGGCCAAAAAATAGTGTTTGAGCCTCCTCGCCGCGTTGACGAGGGCCAGAGCCACCTTTTCTATCTGTTGGTATCTGCTTTCGGGCCCTTGCAAGGCTTTGCTCGTGAAGTAAACGGGTTTCTATCCGTCATGTGTCTCGCGGACGAGAGCTGCGCTGATGGCTTCGTTCGAAACGGCCAAGTACAAGTACAGCGGTTCTCCGTCGTCTGGTCGAGATAGCACGGGCGGCTGAGATAGACTTTGCTTTAGGTGGCGTAGTGCCTGCTCGCATTCCTCATTCCATTCGAAGGCTGCTTCCTTTCGAAGGAGTTTGAAGAAGGGGAGGGCGTGCTGAGCGGATTTTGCGATGAAGCGGGACAGCGACGTGAGCATGCCGTTCATGATTTGTATCGACTTCTTCGACGTCGATGTTGGGAGGTCGGAGAATGCGTGGCATTTGTCGGGGTTGGCTTCGATTCCCCGTTCTGTTAGATAGAATCCAAGGAATTTTCCTGCCTTAACCCCGAACGTACATTTCTCGGGGTTGAACCTCATTTTACACTGTCTTGCTTGGGCAAAGACTGTCTTGAGGTGTGCTGCATGGTCGATGTCTGCTCGGGACTTGACGATCATGTCGTCCATATATACTTCGAGCATGTCGCCGATCTGTTTGTTGAAAACTCTGTTCATCATGCGCTGGTAAGTTGCTCCGACATTTTTTAGTCCGAAGGGCATTACGTTGTAGTAATAGTTGCCCGAGCTGGTCATGAATGCCGTGCAGTGTTTGTCGCCCATGGCCATCGGTATTTGGTTATAGCCCGAGTAGGCGTCCATGAACGACAAAGTTTTGTAGCCGGCCGAGTTGTCGACCAGCATATCTATGTTAGGCAAGGGAAAAGCATCTTTCGGGCAAGCCCGGTTGAGATCGATATAATCAACGCACATCCTCCATTTTCCATTATTCTTTTTCACGAGTACAACATTTGACAGCCAGGTGGAATACCGGGCTTCAGAAATAAAATTTGCCTTTAGGAGGTCTTTTACAGCTTTTTCAGCAGCCTCCGTTTTTTTTGGAGACTGCTCACGCCTACGTTGTACTACGGCCCTAGCGGCTGGATCAATGGCGAGGTGGTGACAGGCGACCTTAGGGTCGAGTCCGGGCATCTCCGCGGCGCTCCAGGCGAACAGATCAGCATTCTCGCGCAGACAGGCCTTGATTTGCTTTCTGGCCAGGTCGGGGAGGTCTTTGCCAATCTTCACTCCCTTGGTCGGGTCTATGCCGAGGGGAACGAGTTCAAAATCCCCATCCGGTATTGGTCGGAGTGGGATTTGCTCGCTGCTGGATGGCTCGTCCTGGTCGAAGCGGGTGTCCAGAGCTATAGAATCGACTTTTGGTGGAGCTTTCTGGACTTCTTCCTCAGGGGATGCTTTCCTGTCGGGCTCCTGTTTTGTCCTTTTGGCGGGTCTGGTCCCTATGTCGACGGTATCACGTCCCTTAGAAGCGGCGTTGAAGCACCTGCAGGCAGCGGCTAGGTCTCCTTGGATAGTGGCTACCCGTGCCCTCCTGGTATAGAACTTCATCTTCAGGTGGACGGTCGAGGGTACCGCCGTCAGCTCAGCCAGTGTCGGTCTCTCCAAGATACAGTTGTACAGAGACGGGCAGTCGATGACAAGGAAGCGTACTTTGACTTGTCTTGTGGCCGTCTCTTTCCCGAACGTAACCAGAAGCTCGACATATCCCCAGGGTTTGGAGGTCGATCCGTTGAAACCTTGTAAGTCTGAACCCACATATGGTGAAAGATGTGAGTCGTCCAGCTGAAGGGTCCGGAACAGTTGGTTGTACATGACGTCGACGGAACTTCCTTCGTCGACCAGGATGCGATGTACATCAAAATTGGCCATTCTTGCCCTTATCAGTAAGGTGATGACCGCGTTCGGGGCTCCACCGGGGAGTTCTTCCAGGTAGAAGGTAATGGGCTCTGACCTGCCCTTCACCCTTTCAAACGTCACTGTTTGAGGGGGAGCCGCGTCGACCAGTTCGTCCAGCTTCCTCTTGGCTGAATTGATGGTCAAGTCGTTGAACCCGCCGCCGTTGATGACCAGGGCGGAGGGGAAGTATTCCCACCTGCTGTGCGTTGTAAGTGGCTCTTGCAGGTGCTCGGGGAAGTCGAAATCCTCGGGCCTGGTCACGGAGAAGGCAGTTTGGATGGGCACCGACTCGTCAGATGGTCGGGCGTCTTCTTCTGGCTCCCTGGTTTCTTGGGCGTCACGACGGGGAGTGTCGCTTCGCCTGTACTGTGCGAGCCTCCCTCCCTTGATGAGGGTTTCAATGGCGTCCTTGAGGTGGACGCAATCCTCAGTCAGGTGACCATGGCTCCTATGGTACTGACAATATTTGTTTTTGTCTGCTCCGGGCTTGGCAGGAGCAGGTCGGGGACGTTTGACACCGCCTTCCTTGAAATCGGTGCTGGCACACTCCGCCAGAATGCGCTCGCGGGAAGCCGTGAGCGGAGTGTACTCGGTAAAGCGCCCCGAAGGTCCTCTTTGTTCTCGGACTTCCCGGGGTCTGTCTTCCTTCCTTTTCTCCCCGGTTCGTCGAGGAGGAGCCTCTTGGCGCGAGCTGCTGTTGGGACCACGAGTCTTGGAATCTCGGGCTCTGTTGGCCGCCTCCCTCTCCTCGTAGTCCATGTATGCTCGGGCCTTTTCGAGGAGGGCATCAAATGTCCGAGGTGGCTCGATACCCACGGCCTTTCTGAATTCTGTGCCGGGGGGGAGCCCTCTCTCCAGCAAGTATCTTTTCATATGGTCCGCGCAGGGGACCTGTATTGCTTCCCGGTTGAAGCGGTTGATGAATTCCCTCAAGGTTTCATCCTGTCTTTGGATGATGGCCTCGAGGGCCGCCTCGGTCTTCAGATGGCGCCGAGAAGCTGTGAAGGAACTGATGAACTGGTTCTTCAGGTTCCGCCACGACGTGATTGAGCCCGAGGCGAGTCCTTTGTACCAGTCCATCGCCGCCTTCCTGAGAGTCGTGGGGAATAGACGGCACTTGATGGGGCCGCCGACATTGTGATAGTGAAGCAAAGCCTCGAACCCGTCTATATGGTCGACCGGGTCCGCGACTCCATCGTACTCCTTCAAGTGAGGGGGCTTCTCCATGCCCGGGGGGATGGGTGCCTCCATAATAGCCTGTGACAGGGGACCGCGGGGGTCGTCCTCGTCGCTTCTCTCCGGAGACAGAGATGGGGACCTGTAGTATTGTCTGGCACGACGGTCCAGATCGTGCTGAGTTTCTCTCGAGCGGGATGCTCGACTGTTGAATTTCACACGCCCCTCTCTGGAGTGCCTTCTTTCTAGCACTGCCGGGTCGCGACTGGGCTCTCCGGCCTGAATGACAGGCTGCCTCTCCAGATAAGGCCGTCTCTGTTTTGGCCGGGGAGATGGGCTTCGAGAAGTCTCCCTGTAATGTCTCCGCGGGGGAGAAGGGTGTCGAGCTTCAGTCACTCGAGGAGGGGGAGTATGTGGTCTCCGATGCCTCCTCGGGGGTCTTCGCTCGTCTTCAAGCGCCTTTAGTCTCTCTCCTTGGGCGAAGATGAGATAGTTCGTTTGATTAATTGCTGCGAACAACGCTTGTGTGGTGACATCCGCCCCGGAGGGGACGGGGACTTCCTGGAACCGGGCGGCTCTGTAGTGGGCGAGGGCCGCCGGGTCGTCCTCGAGTGGTGGTGGGAGCGAGGAGGATGATGCAGTAGCTCCGTCCCTGTAGGAGGAAGTTCCGGGGACGGTTGTTGCAGGAATGGTGATGTGGCCGGGATTGCCGGCGTTGTCGAGATGTCCGTTTTTGTCCACCGCGCCGTTATTAGTGTCGACGACACGGACGTTCTGCTCATCGCGAGCTGGATCAGCCATGACAGGTAGTTGAATTTGAGCTTTGGTCTTTTGAGTTGTTTGTAAGACGGGGAAGCTAGTTTCCCACAGACGGTGCCACTGATCTAACCTGATCAGACTTGGACCGTCACAGCTGGCTCCGAGCTGAAAGTTTTGAACGAGGTGGGGGGGGGGGGGGGGTACCTGCAAGACACTTCGATGCTGAAGTGAGTAAGAGCACGAGCAGACAATAGTAAGAGTATGGGTAGAATGATGAATACTTGACCCTCTGGAAACAGAGGGTATTTATAGCCCTCAGCGCTGGGCCAAGGTTCCTTCATTGGGCCGGGCAGGTTTGACCCAATGGAGGAACTGCCAGGTTCTACGTGCGTAGTGGGGACCCGCACGTGGTCCCCTCCCTGGATGTTCTGCGTGAAGTGCGGGCGGACAGAGACGCGGTCTTTTCGGGACCCAGGTGAGGGTGCAGTGGACCGAGTCTGCCCTAGGAGGGGTGCTCGAGCTGAGGTCGAGCTGGACAGCAGGAGGTCGAGCAAGTAGCCCCAGGGAGTATGTCGGGCACGACTGTGATCCTTTGGTCGGCGTGGCCCCCAACAAGTCCGTTTGGATTGGGCCTTATCAATGCTATTGGGCCAGTCGGGCCCAGTCCAGAACACAATAGTTACCTTATTTTTCTCTCTAATGGTAAAAGTTTAACTTTTAAAAATGTTAAAGAAATTTTTTAATAACACTATTAAAAAAATTAAGAGAAATAAGAAAGTTAATGATGTTAGAGGGATAAAACTCTACAAGAGAATTAAAAAAAATCGAGTTTATATATTTATCTTACTTGATCAGAGTTGGACCACCACAGCTAGTTCGAACTAGATTTGAAAGAGATGGGGAGAGTACCTGCAAGACACTCCGATGATAAAGTAAGCGACGGAATGAGCAGGTGAATTGTATGTAGGTGTGTAAAGAAATGAATATCTGACCCTCTTGAAATAAAGGATATTTATAGCCCCCAGCGCTGGGCCAATGTCCCTTTATTGGGCCGACTAAAATCGGCCCAACAAAGGGACTGCCAGGTTCTATGTGAGTAGTGGGGACCTGCACGTGGTCCCCTGCCTGGATGATGCTCTACGAAGAATAAGGAAGAACGAAGACGCGAACTTCCCGTTGCTCTAAGGACTCTGAAGCATCCGGAGGGGTTGAGTATGCCCTACGGGAAGGATGCTCGAGCAAGGCTCGGGTTGAGATGTCTTTGGTCGGGGACGCCTCTCGTTGCGGGCAGCGGCGGGCATAACTGTATTAGTCCTACAGCCCGTGACTGGGTATGCTCGGGGGATCTGGTTCCCAGCATAGCACGTGGCACGGTTTGGATCGGGCCTTACTGGTGATTTGGGCCAAGGACAGACCCAGTCAAAAACAGGAGCCCCCCAAGTCGTTACTCCTGGTACATGAGTTATGACTTGATCCCAGTTCGTTCTTTCGCGGGGACCTCGTGCCCGTTGCTGGGATTTTCCATGTCGAGGAGTGCTCGAGGATTGCTCGCGGGAATGCGTCAATAGCGTCTTTTGGACACGTGGTGTAGTCCTTGGAAATCGCAATGTCGCCCTATTGAATAAGGCCATCATTGTCTAGGTGAGTAGGCGTCGAGGACGGGGGCGATTCGTGGTTCCCCGGTGCGACGTTTCATATTCCACGTCATCTCTATAAATAGGATTCCAGGGTCCTGTTGGCTGAAGATTTTGATAATGTTATTTAGAATTTAAAATTGGTTAAGAGTTCTGATCGAAATGGAATTAAACACCATATTTCGAAGTTGCAGAAGCAGTGTTTCGAATGAGTGTGTCAAAGCTTGAAGCTTCGAACGGTGATTATGGGAACATATCCAAAAGGGTCTCGAAACAACAGCGAGGCTAGGTTTGGGAAGAGCGTTCGAAACGGAGAAACACCAAAGCATTTAAAATTTAAATGGAAGCGGGACTTTCAAAAGTTTGAAAGTTATGTGTTGGAGCATTTGGGGACACGTGGAAAGATGAAAGAAGCATTGTCTTGCATGTTCGAAACGTGGCATGATCCTATAGCGAGACCGTTAGGGTCGAATTAGTATAAATAGAAGTCTTAGTATTAGGATTTCAGGTGTGTCATATCTGTTATACAAAATACTCAATAACATTCAAACTACCACATGGCAAGGGAAACGAATGCAAGAGAGATGTATGTATGATAGCACCATGTATTTCTAATTTAATGAAAGCCTTTTTACCATTTCCAGTACTTTCCTCTTTTCTTTTTATCGAATAACATTTACAAGTTTCTTTATCTACTGTCTTTTCATTTCAAAGTCTTTTCCTCAAAGTTTTACGTTTTATTGCTTTCTTTATATTTCGAGCACTTTATATTTCAGAGAACTGTTACGCTTTCAATACCTTTACTTCCAAGTATTGTTTTTCAAACGCATCCTTTTACTTAAAATCATTTATAGATTTCTTGCATTAAACGCTTTCTTCACATTTTTAACTTCTACATTCCAGAAATCTTTTATGTTAAATGTTTTGCAAATCGAAACCATTTACTTCATTTTTCATGCAGTTTTATATGTCTCTTCAATCAGCATTACAATTAGCATTTATTCGTATAACCTAGTTTTCATATACATTTTGACCACAATTTTAAACTCTTAGAGAGAAGGATCGAAATAAACCAAACACTTGTACAATAGCAACCATGAATAATTGTTCGATTGTGAGAGTAACTTTAATATTCAAGGAGTCCTAGGATCAATCTAGTCGATCCTGTGAGTTACCAGAGAGATTGAGTAGCGTTAATAAAGATTATTCGATAGTTTGGAAGACTAGCGGTTGTTTACCAGAAATCACTGGAAACAAATTGGCACACCCGGTGGGACCAATAGTTGGATATCAGAATTAAGGATTGTCGAGACATAGCCATCCCAAAAACGCAGGAACCATAAGAAATTTGCTGTTTTATGAACCTAAGAAGTGGTAAGATAACCAACAGCAACCAACCTTTATCCAGAAGAAAACGTTTGGACAAAATGTCTAATACAGACAATCAACAAGGAAACCAAGGTGACCCACATGCAACAGGCACTAACGCGTCCATTTCGAGCGGAACATCTAATGTAATCCCTTCGAATGCACAGTCTGTTGCATCTTCAACCAGTAACATAGCCACCACTGGAGTAAGTGGCATATCAACTAACAGTTCGATCTTAGGAAATACTGGAACTATGGGCTACCCTGGGGGATTCGTTCCACCACCAGGAACACAATCCCATTTAGCCACACCATTAACTAGACCACCCGGCTTCGATGGGAATAGAATTAGAAGTTCTTCTTACGGAATGCCAACATCTCTTATGGCAGGTTTACACAATTCCACTTCGAATTCATCCCCACAACTAGGATCTGGGTCTGGGGCGAACCAATTTATGACAAATAACCAAGGGTCAGTGGGTTATAGCACGTTGCCTATCCTAACCACAGATAACCAGTTGGCTTTTAGGCAATTGATGGATGACAGCAACCACAATATGATAGGGGTGTTAGCGCAAACCATGCAGGAAATATTTGCCCCAATAGTTCAGAATATGACTGTGACGAACAGGGAAAACGCTGACAATATGAGTTGAATAGCAGATTTCTTTGCTCCCACAGAAAGGCGTAGGCAGAACCAGGCGGGATTTCGAACAAACATGCCTGTTATAGAACGAATTGCTAACGACCCAATTCAGAGACTACCCAGAGAAGAAGCTAACTTAGGGGCCAGAGCACCAAGGTTAGAAGCCCCAGTAATTCAGGGCCCACAAAGGGAAGTTATGGAACCAGGGGCAAGGATCGAAAGGCCAGAAGCCCCGGAACTTCGAGAAGAACAACCCAGGGGAGTTGTTTTTGTTGGTCGAAATCAAGATGCCGATGCCGTCGTTCATAGGATTCGAAACGATAACATTTTGGCAGAAAATAACCTAACCACCATGATAGAGAGGATCATGGCCCAGAATGGCCTCAATACGGGAATGAGGAGGCCAAATTATGCTTCTCCTATATTGGATTGTATAATGCATACTGATTTACCAAGGGGATACAAAATCCCTAAATTTACAAAGTTCGCTGGGGACACCAACGAGTCAACGGTCGAACACATAGCGAGATATCTAACCGAAGCGGGAGATATAGCCAATAATGAAGACCTCAGGATCAAATACTTCCCAAGTTCCTTGACAAAAAACGCCTTCACTTGGTTTACCACGTTGCCTCCTGGATCTATTGACACTTGGGCCCTTTTAGAGAGATTATTCCATGAACAATTTTACATGGGACAAACGAAAATAAGCTTGAAGGAATTGGCCAGTGTTAAGAGAAAGTTCACTGAACCCATAGATGATTATTTGAATAGATTTAGGCTGTTAAAATCCAGATGTTACACAGTAGTGCCTGAACATGAGTTAGTCGAAATGGCCGCTGGGGGTTTGGATTATTCTATTCGAAAGAAATTAGATACTCAGTATTTGAGGGATATGGCTCAATTAGCCGATAGGGTTCGACAGGTCGAAAGACTAAAAGCCGAAAAAGCCAGAGTCTTTAAGAACAGTAAGAAAGAAAGGATTTCCTATGTTGGGACTGAGGAAATAGAAGAATATCCTGAATTCGAATTCGAAGAGGTCGAAATCGACCCCGCCTTACTCCTGCAAAATGTTAGTTCCCACGAAAGGGAAAGATATTGTCGAAAATGAGAAAAGTGACAAGTTTCCAAAGAAGGTTTATACCTTCGACGTCACTAAGTGTGACGAAATTTTTGACTTGCTTGTCAAGGATGGCCAACTAATTGTGCCATCAAATGTCAAAATACCTCCCTTGGATCAGAGGAAGAAAAGGGGATTTTGCAAATATCATAGTTTCCTAGGCCACAAGACCTCACAATGTTTTCTTTTCAGGGACTTGATTCAAAACGCGATCAAAGATGGCAGACTAAAGTTTGCTGATAAGGTGAAGATGAAAGTGGACGAAGATCCTTTGGACGTCGCAGACACCAACTACTTCGAGCCTGCATGCATTGGAGAGGTCAACATGGTGGAAACTGATCAAAGCGATGCCCCAACAGGAGAGAAGGACACTGGAGTCGAAAACTGGGTGATGGTCGAAGTCAGCGAGGAAGTCACTGAAGACATCCAGAAAACGCCAGACACTTCGATTGTTGCACCTGTGGCTGTTGCAGGAGAAACCCAGGCTACTGAAGGCCAAGGGAATCAAAACGAAGGATTGACACAAGTCACTGAGGGCTTGAGGCTGGAATTGGAGAAAGTCCAAATTACGCAACCAGTTCCCCTTCAGAAGGAAATATGGGACACTCTAGGGGAGCCCAGTGGGAAATTTGACTATCTGGTCAAATATTCTGCCCCAGAAAGTTCGAAGGTCCAGATCGAAGATATAAAGCCCACAGGATGGGGCGATGACGAAACTAAAGAGGGGGACGTGGAAATAAATATGGTGGATATGGAAGGACCCCGTTCTGAGATGGAGGAAGTGGGAAAATACTTAGAAAAAGAAAAGCACAGAATGCGGGATAATCACACTAGAGATGCTACTCTCAAAGACTATCTCATGACATGCCACAAAGGAGATCCAGGCATGATATTGTACCCTAGGTGCAGCATCCTCTGCAACCAAAGAATTGCTGCAAATTTCGAAAGGGTACAGAGGGCTCGAACTGGCAACAATTGGCGCCAGGATAACCAACTCTTTAGGTGCTATCCCAAGGCTGGAGAGAGTCTGTTGGAGTTTGTTTTTCGCTGCTACAAAGGGGCAACTAAGTGTTTGGTTTGCCCAAGATGTTCTGCTGTGTATGACCAAAGCATGGCCAGGGCCTTCGAAACGATCCCCTTCGCCCCTTGCTGGAACCATCAAGAAACTGCCCAGATGGGCCCGCGTTTCGACAGCAGATACAAACAACGAAGACCTGATAGCCCTCACCCCAAAGTTGCTCGAAGAGTGACTTTCAAACTCCCTGCTGAAGTGCCAACCGATAGATGGCTACAAGTCAGAAATGACAAAGGCAAAGACAAATGGATGAGTGCTGAACGAAATGCACGCCATGCTGTGACATACAGGAGGCAATTCAACACACAAAAAAGGGAGGAAGTAAGATTAGAGAATTACAAAGGAAGGAACCCCATGTCAAGATCCCAGTGGCGCAGACAGCAAAGGATTCGAAAGGCTGAGAGAGAAGCTATGGCAAACAAAGGGGATACTTCAACGAAGATACAAGGTGAATCAAGCACCAACAAACCAAAAAATCAGACTGAAGAGAAACCTCCAGTCAATAGGAGGCTTTTTTCTGAAGACCAACGAGACGAACCAAAGGAATATACTCCAGGCCCGGAAGAGGACGAAGATATGATAACAGATAACTTCGAATCGGAGGGGGAGTCTTCATTCAACCTGAACTGTAACGTGGTGTCCGTGCTTCCCTGCGAATTTGGGCAGGAAACCGAAATCAATGAATATGAGGAGGAAGACACCACAGATTTAATGAAACATAGGCCCGTGTGCTACTACGTGATGGACAATGGGGCTGTTGAGGAACAAAATGCGTTCTTCGAACGTCCAGAGCCTGCAATGAAGAATCATCTCAAGCCACTTTTCATTCGGGCGAAAGTAGGTGTCCATGGTGTGAACAAAGTTCTAGTGGATGGGGGTGCTGCAGTCAACCTGATTCCCCATTTCATGCTAAAAAGGTTAGAGATCCGCGAAGGAGATATCAAGCCCCATAATATAGTTCTATCCAATTATGAGGGAAAAGTGGGCAAAACACTGGGGGTGGTCCAGTTGGAATTGACAATAGGCTCAAGTTGCAGGCCCACCATGTTTATGGTTATCGAAGCCAAGGCCAACTATAACCTACTGCTAGGAAGAGAATGGATTCATGGCGTGGGGGCAGTTCCTTCGTCAATGCATCAACGACTAGTTCTGTGGAGAGATGACGGAATCGTGGAAAACATCGAAGCAGACCAGAGTTACTTTATGTCGACTGTCAATTTAGTTGACAAAAGGGATTATGATAAAAATCTGGCAAAGATTGCTCCATGTGTCCCAAACGATGAGATGAATGAAACTAGAAACGCCCACTACTACATGACACTTCGTCATGATGGTCTTTACTGGGATAGAACAATAATCAGTGAAGAAGAGGAAGTTGAAGGTGCTATACAAAAACGGCCAGCAGGCTGGAACTTCGACAACCTTAACCATGACTGAGTCTACCTTCTTCGAAAGGATTTCGGCCTATATGGCTGAGAATGAATCGAAAGCGGCCTTAGAGGCTGAAATAAATGAATCAACTGTAAAGACGAATGAAGTCAGTGGGGGGGGGGGGGGGGGTGCGAAATGCTCACCCATCAAAGAATTGGAGATGGATCAAAGGTTGGATGCCATCTATGACAAAGAACCCTTAGGCTTCGAAAGGGACCCCATAAACTCAGGTGTCAAAATGTTGGCACAGGACCCGCTCGAAGAAGTCAACTTAGGGGATGAAGAAACGAAAAGAGTAACTTACGTGAGTGCTAAACTTAGCCCAGGCCTCAAGGAAAAAGTGATCGAAGTCCTTAGGAAAAACAAAGATTGTTTCGCATGGGATTATGATGAGATGCCTGGTTTAAAGAGGGAGTTGGTCGAACATAGACTGCCAATCAAAGATGGCAAGAGGCCCATCAAACAAACTCCCAGAAGATTCGCACCAGCGGTTCTCACAAAAATTAAAGCTGAGATCGAAAGGTTGCTGCGCTGCAAATTCATCAGAACAACAAGGTACGTTGAATGGTTAGCAAACATAGTACCTGTTATTAAGAAAAATGGTTCTTTAAGGATTTGCATAGATTTTAGGGATTTAAATACTGCAACCCCTAAGGATGAATATTCCATGCCCGTGGCAGAAATGCTAGTAGATTCTGCTGCAGGATTCGAATACTTGAGCATGTTAGATGGATACTCTGGATACAACCAGATTTTCATTGCTGAAGAAGATGTTGCAAAAACAGCATTTCGTTGCCCAGGAGCCTTAGGCACCTACGAATGGGTGGTGATGCCTTTCGGTTTAAAAAATGCTGGGGCAACTTATCAAAGGGCGATGAATTCAATCTTTCATGACTTCATCGAAACCTTCATGCAGGTGTATATTGATGATATAGTCATCAAATCTATATCTGCAGAAGCACATTTGCATCATTTAAGCCAATCATTCGAACGGATGAGAAAACATGGCTTAAAGATGAATCCCCTTAAATGTGCATTTTTTGTGCAGGCTGGAGACTTTCTCGGTTTGTGGTCCACAAGAAAGGAATTGAGATCAACCAGAACAAAACCAAAGCCATAATGGAGACGAAAGCACCTGCGTCAAAAAGGGAGTTGCAATCTCTATTAGGGAAAGTTAACTTCCTCAGAAGATTCATTTCGAACCTAAGTGGAAGGACCCAAGCTTTCTCTCCGTTACTTCGTCTGAAGCAAGGTCAGGCCTTCGAATGGAACGAAGCTCACCAGGAGGCGTTTGACAAAATAAAAGAATATCTTTCCCAGCCTCCTATTTTGTCTCCACCATCATGGGGGAAGCCCATGAGATTGTACATATCTGCCTCTGAAGTTAGCATAGGTAGTATGTTAGCACAAGAGGATAACAATGGCGTCGAAAGAGCCATATACTATTTAAGTAGAGTGCTAAATGATGCAGAGACCAGATATAGCAATTTAGAAAAGCTATGTCTCTGTTTATACTTCTCTTGTATGAAACTCAAGTATTATATAAAACCTGTTGATGTTTATGTTTCGTCTCACTTCGATGTCATTAAACATATGCTTTCAAAGCCCATAATGCATAGTAGAGTTGGAAAGTGGGCTCTAGCCTTAACAGAATATTCATTGACTTTTATGCCCTTAAAAGCTATGAAAGGTCAAGTGATTTCTGATTTCATTGTGGATCATTCGTTGGTTGAGCAGACAAGCATGAGTTACGTCGAAATGCAACCATGGAAATTGTACTTTGATGGTTCAACCCACAGGAATGGAAGTGGTGTTGGAGTCCTTCTAATTTCTCCTGAAGGAATTCCAACAAAATTCAAGTATAAATTGGATGGTCCTCGTTGTTCGAACAACGAAGCTGAATATGAAGCGCTCATTGTTGGACTTGAAGCTTTGTTGGAATTGGGGGCAACCAGAGTCGAAATTAAAGGAGACTCTGAATTGGTGGTCAAACAAATCACAAAAGAATACAAGTGCATAAAGGAAAATTTAATGGTATACTTCGTCATAGTCAATAGGCTATTAAGAAAGTTTGAATACATGGATATTCAACACATACCAAGATTAGAAAACCAAGAAGCAAATGACTTAGCGCAGTTGGCTTCAGGTTATAGAGTATCTACCAAGAATCTTAAAGATTTGGTCGAAATAAGGGGAAGAGTTATGGCTACTAGATTCACACCATCGGATCTGGAAAGTATGAGATTGGGATATGCTGAGAAACAAGGATTCGAAATTCTAGCCATAAATACTTTGTCAGATACAGACTGGCGAAGTCCATTAAAGAGTTATTTAGCAGACCCAACTTTAAAGGTGGATAGAAAAACAAAACATAGAGCATTGTCATATCTCCTCATGGGGAACGAATTGTTCAAAAAGACCCAAGAAGGTGTATTATTGAAATGCCTAGGAGAAAGTGAGGCATATTTAGCATTGTCTGAGGTCCATAATGGGGCATGTGGGGCACACCAAGCAGGCCATAAAATGAAATGGTTGCTATTTCGATATGGTTTGTATTGGCCTAGCATGCTCAAAGATTGCATAGACTTTGCTAAAGGATGTGAGGAATGTCAGAAACATGCAGGAATTCAACACGCCCCTGCAAGTGAGTTGCATTCGATCATCAAACCATGGCCATTCAGAGGATGGGCATTGGATCTGATAGGGGAGATAAATCCTGCTTCGTCCAAAGGTCAGAAATATATCTTGGTAGGAGTAGATTATTTCACCAAATGGATCGAAGCTATACCTTTGGTAGTTACTGATCAAGAGGCAATTATCGAGTTTATACAAAAGCACATTATCTATAGGTTTGGATTGCCAGAAAGTATAACTACAGACCAAGGCTCTGTATTTACTGGTAGAAAGATGCAAGGATTTGCCCAAGAAATGGGGTTCAGATTGCTAACATCAACACCATATTATGCTCAAGCAAACGGACAAGTCGAAGCAGCAAACAAAGTAATAATAGGATTAATCAAGAAGCATATTGGCAAGAAGCCAAGAAATTGGCACAAAACTCTGGACCAAGTGTTATGGGCTTCTAGAACATCTCCTAAAGAAGCCACTAACACTACGCCTTTCCAACTTACATTCGGCCATGATGCAGTATTACCAGTAGAAATTCATCTGCAATCAGTTCGAATCCAGAAACAAAACGAAATCCCAGCTGCATTATATTGGGAAATGATGATGAATGAATTAGTTGAGTTGGACGAAATTAGATTACATGCGTTGGAAATTCTGATGAGGCAAAAAAGAAAGAGTGGCCAGAACATACAATAAAAGGGTGAAGAAAAAAGTATTCGTTATTAATGACTTGGTTTGGAGAGTCATATTGCCTATGGATAAGAAGAACAAAGCATTAGGTAAATGGTCACCTCATTGGGAAGGACCTTTTCGAATATTAAAAGTATTCTCAAACAATGCATACGAAGTCGAAGAACTCTTGGATGATAAACGAGTCCTAAAGGTTAATGGGAAATATTTAAAGAAATATAAGCCAAGCCTGCGGGAGATTCGAATAATAACAACATAAACAAAATATTATAAAAAGCCAAGATGGCAAGATAAGAATGCCAAAATGGCGTTGTTCGAATATTACATGTAAAGAGCCAAAGTTATGGTCAGACAGACATAAAAATCTAGAAATAAACATTATTTTTCAATCGATTATAGGTGCTTCAAAATGTTTCAAGTCTTTGCTGAGCAAACCGCCTGGCACCTTCCAAGGTCGCCACTTCTCCTTTAAGTTGCTCTGCAGTCTCCATTTCTGCAAGCCCCCGGTTGAGAAGCTCTTCGAATTGGTTACCTGCAGGATTAGTTTCGAAGGCTAGTTGTTGTTCCTTCGCCTCCTTAACTTTCTGCTGAAGTTCCAGAATCTGCCTTTCCCAAATAAGAATGGACTCAGCTCGAGCCTCATATTCAGTTTTCGCCTGCTTCAGATGCATAGCCTGATCCTCAGCTTCTTGAGAAAGCTTCGAAGCTTGTTCATAGGCGGCATCCATGGCAATGCGTTTCTCGTGAACCTTCTTGGCAGCAGATTCGTCTTGGAGAAGGTAGCCAGTTACGTTGTCCAGCAAGTTCTGAAGATCAAACAAGAGAGTACTAACTGGCAAAGAGCAGTTGGAAAGATTGACCTTTGTGAGCAGCTCCTTCATAGTATAGCAAGCAGTACTATCTTGCTTAAGCACCTCGAAGATATCCACATTGAGAATAGTTCTCCTAATTTTGTTAAGAAGAACAACTCTTTCATCTGTGGGAAGAGGATAGCTGGTTGAACTTGTGCCAGCCCTAGCGATTGGAACATCCCTCTGAGCCAACTTTGCCTTCATATACCCAATGGGGTCATTGCGCCTCAGAAGTGCCAGTTCCTCGTCAGTCATTCGAGACGGAGAGGATTGGGGGAATTCCACGCGTAGGGGAACCACGTTTGTTTCAACCTCTAGGGTTTCGTTGATTGCATCACCACCCCCTTCATTTGCGTCGTGCTCTTGCTCTTCTTCATCTTCGTCCAAATCTACCACTTCGATACCATCCCTTTCGCCGCTATGTGCGTTAGACTCCGTCCCGACAGTCGAACCATCATTGGCGTTATCCTCGTCATTAACGTTTTCCTCGTCATTGGCGTTTTCCTCCTCAGATTCTTCGCCTGCAGATTCTTCGAATTCTCGCTCAGAATCAGCTTTTTCTTCTTCAGTCTGAGTATCCTTTGGGTCCTCTTGAAGAGTTTCAAGAGGGGACTTTTGAAGAACCCTTTGTGAATCCTCTGCAGACGTTTGAAGTATCATTTCGTTCACCTCTTTCAGAGGAATGGAAGTACCTTGGTCATCTGGCTGTTCAGAAGTTCCAGCCAAAACCGCCACATTGGAAGAACCTTTGTTCTGGACCAAATTGCTGGAATCTCCTTGAGGAGAGGAGTTAAGCGGAGCAGCAGCTCTGGACGGTGAGGTCGAAATGGTAGAAGTGGGATTCAAGATGTTCTGCAAAGAGTGGCAGAATGTTAAAGAAAAATATTCACCAAGGTAATAAGAAGTTAAACATTTTTAGAGGAAGTTCGATTTACCTGTGGGCCCTCAGAGGAGAGGTTACTAGCTATGCGTTCCAACTGTGGGTTGGAGGTCGAAGGTGGATTTTTGGATTTTTGTAAGGGAGCAGCATCCCTGGAGTCGAGTCCAGAGACACTAGTCGGAACAGTACTTTTAGGTGTAGCTTTCTTTAGCTTCTTCTTCGAAGCAGTATTTGAGTTTCCTCCAGCAGTGGGATCTCCCCCAGTAGTGCTTGGTTTTCGCTTCTTAGGAGTAGTGGGAGGAAGCTTGTTGGTCTGAACAAATTTTAACGAAGTTAGATATAAAAAGCTTGAGTGAATTCGAAGCATCAAAAAACTAAGTGATTACCGTTGGAATTGGGGCACTTGTTGTTGGCGTTATTGTTGTTGTTGTAGTTGCAGCAGTAGCAGTTGTTTCGGGTGGATTAGCTTTTTCAGTAGTTTCAATGGAGGTTTGAGAGGCACTCCCTTCCTTCGATTTCGAGGCAGCAGTCTTTATCCTGATAGCTGAAAATCAAAACAATTAAGGAAAAGGTTAAAGATATGGAAAATAAAAGACATTTGGGATTGTTCCCAAGCATTCGCACCTGTGCCTTGATCAGATTTAATTGACATGGAAGAAAGGTCATATCGAAGATGTCCTGGGAAATCATGAAGCCAGTGTCGAGCCCATGTCACAGTCTCAGATGGCTTTGGTTTCCTTTGAAGATATTTGAACATCTCTTTGCAAGTAAACCACCATGGATATGGGGGAAACCAAGCCAGAGCCAGTTCTGAGGTAGGTAATCTGGGAAATTTAGGTGGATGCATTTCGAATGCCAACCTATACCTATCCTCAGGTGACAGCCCTGAAGGAAGTTTTAGCTTAGAAACTTTTTGTTTAAATTTTTCCTTCAAGGTCTCAGCTGCTTGATGCACAGTGGAGTCCAAGCGCGTGGGGTCGTAAGTAGTTTCAAAATAATTTTGAAAAGCTTTTATCTCTTTGGCATGAGTAAACATACCTTTCTTTGCTGGTACCTGCACATCGAAGGCATCAATTAGTTTCTGTCGAATTGTAAGTGTATCGAACATGCAAGTTTGATAAAACTTAATCCACCACTCCAGAAATCCTTTAGCCGCGAGATGGGTAGGTTCGAAGGCTATCAGCTCAAATTGGGCAAAGCCTTGATATTGTTCTTGTTGAATCTTGGCTTCCCTTGCCTTGAAAGTTCGACCAGATGTAATGGCGCTCTCAGTTTGGAACAAAGGTTCAGGAATCAGTTGGCATAAGCCAAACTGCCTCGAAACGAAGTTTGGTTGGTAGGCAAAGAGAAGAATTTGGTTCTTAGCTGGGGTTATCCTCGAAGAGATGAGTCTAGGAAGCAAGAAAGCTCTCCATACATCTTGGATCTCCTTGCTCTTGATGGCTTCTGAGAGAGCCATGGTGAACCAAGAGGGTCCATGAGTCCTCGAAGCAAAAGGCGCCATGCTCTCTTCGAACTTATGCCTTTTGGAGAGGATCATGATGTACTTCGAGAATTGAACCTTGAAGTCATCCTTGTCATCATTAGGAGTTAGTCTTCGAAGCCTAGTGCCTTCGACTATCCTATCACTTATTTCTGAATCTTGCTCATCTATGGTGTTGGCGGTTGGTAAAGAAGGTTCGAACATGGCGTTTAGCCATAGTTGGAGTAACCAAAATGGGCCAGCTAATAGAATGTTTTTAGAGGTGTGGGATTTGAGACTCGAAACGGCTGACCTCAGGCTTTCGTAGAGGTCAACTAAGAGTAACTCACTTAGGCACACCTTGCGATTTTCGTGTAAATCCCTAGCTAGAGGAATGAACCTACTAGCTACCTGCAGGGATCTACTGCAGAAAACGTACCTAGACAGCCACAGGGTTAAGAATGCAATATGCTCTATGTCAGACACATTATCCCCTTCAGCATGATAATGGCTGATAAATTTGGAAAAGCTGGCTAACTTGACTTCGAAGTCAATTATGCTGGAGTGTTCTTCGTTGTCAGGAACATAAGTTTCTCCCACTGGCGACAGCCCAGTAATAGCCGCTATATCAAAGAAAGTTGGGGTAATCATTCCACCTGGGAGATGGAAAGTGTTGTAGGTACTATCCCAGAAATAAAGGGACGCAAACAGCAAAGGATGGCTATAGGTGAATCCAGGTTTCGATAGCTTAATGAGGTTATAAATGCCTAGTTCTTCCCATTGCTGGGATTTTTTGGCTTCTACTTTCGCGAACCAATTTTGATAGGCAATATCAGAAGTAGGGCAAGATCTAAATGGTTTAAAATTGCTTTTTACATAATCCAAAACAAATGGGTCCTTGGGAGGAACAGTTGGGGTTTCTGCGGTATTCGAACTGAGGGATTCTACTACCCTAGGGGTATCCATTTTGTTGAATAAAGGTTTGAAGCTATAACATACGGGAAAAATTGTCCTGGTGTCCTTTAGTATTTCAAAAACTGTAAGAGGACCATTTAAGGCTAACCTCTTACCAGCAACATGGGTAGGGATGAGTACCTGTGATGCGTACATCATTTCTTTTTCTTTGGAAATCATTTGAGGAGCAAGAGCAGATTGGCCTTGAATGGTGACGATTTTACTCTCCATGGTTGCTCCTGTAGTTTTTCCTTTCTTCTTTGAGACTTTCTTGAGTTGGGAAGAGGTGGAAGAAGACATTTTTGTTGTTTGAGAGCTTAGATTGTTTATGAGAGAAGAAGAGTGAAAATTCAGAGTGTGAAAGACTTAGAGTGTAAAAAAGGAAAAGGAAGAGTAAATTGACGTTTTATAATGAGAAGATTAAACATCCACCGAGTAAAAGTGTGATACATGGAGATCATGGGTTGGTGTGATGAAGAGGTGGCGAGAAGTTGATATAGGTAATAGGCGTGATTTAAAAACAATCATTACTTATAACTGCACCACGCTGTGAAGTGACTCTGGGCGGTTAAGGAACCCAAAAGGTGCTATGATTGATGTGACTGGAGTCAAAGGCATTAAATGTTATGATGATTCGAAAATCCTATCAAAATCTTGTATAAATGTTTAAAATAGGTATTTCTCAAAGAAATCGAAATACATATTTTAAAGGGGCAATTTGTTGGCTGAAGATTTTGATAATGTTATTTAGAATTTAAAATTGGTTAAGAGTTCTGATCGAAATGGAATTAAACACCATATTTCGAAGTTGCAGAAGCAGTGTTTCGAATGAGTGTGTCAAAGCTTGAAGCTTCGAACGGTGATTATGGGAACATATCCAAAAGGGTCTCGAAACAACAGCGAGGCTAGGTTTGGGAAGAGCGTTCGAAACGGAGAAACACCAAAGCATTTAAAATTTAAATGGAAGCGGGACTTTCAAAAGTTTGAAAGTTATGTGTTGGAGCATTTGGGGACACGTGGAAAGATGAAAGAAGCATTGTCTTGCATGTTCGAAACGTGGCATGATCCTATAGCGAGACCGTTAGGGTCGAATTAGTATAAATAGAAGTCTTAGTATTAGGATTTCAGGTGTGTCATATCTGTTATACAAAATACTCAATAACATTCAAACTACCACATGGCAAGGGAAACGAATGCAAGAGAGATGTATGTATGATAGCACCATGTATTTCTAATTTAATGAAAGCCTTTTTACCATTTCCAGTACTTTCCTCTTTTCTTTTTATCGAATAACATTTACAAGTTTCTTTATCTACTGTCTTTTCATTTCAAAGTCTTTTCCTCAAAGTTTTACGTTTTATTGCTTTCTTTATATTTCGAGCACTTTATATTTCAGAGAACTGTTACGCTTTCAATACCTTTACTTCCAAGTATTGTTTTTCAAACGCATCCTTTTACTTAAAATCATTTATAGATTTCTTGCATTAAACGCTTTCTTCACATTTTTAACTTCTACATTCCAGAAATCTTTTATGTTAAATGTTTTGCAAATCGAAACCATTTACTTCATTTTTCATGCAGTTTTATATGTCTCTTCAATCAGCATTACAATTAGCATTTATTCGTATAACCTAGTTTTCATATACATTTTGACCACAATTTTAAACTCTTAGAGAGAAGGATCGAAATAAACCAAACACTTGTACAATAGCAACCATGAATAATTGTTCGATTGTGAGAGTAACTTTAATATCCAAGGAGTCCTAGGATCAATCTAGTCGATCCTGTGAGTTACCAGAGAGATTGAGTAGCGTTAATAAAGATTATTCGATAGTTTGGAAGACTAGCGGTTGTTTACCAGAAATCACTGGAAACAGGTCCATGGTCCGTTTCACCTCTTCTTGCTTCTCCTATTTTCTCTGTTTTTACTGTCGTGAGTTTCCATAACGCCGTTGAGACCGCTGCGTCGTTCGCCGTCCGATAACTTCTACCACCGTCGTTCTTCACATCTCCTTCCAAGTAAGTATCCTTTCCCTTTGATTTCTCGCGTTGTAGATAGTTTTGACGATGTTTTGCTAGTAGAAACTTGTGTCTGGGGATTATGCCCGATAGATTTAAGCGCGCTAGGCGCCTGATTCATTGTTGTGCTCGGGACATTCATAAGTTTAGGCATATGGTTCATGATCTTGCCCGTGATACTCATGCGTTTTGGTTAGCATGTAGGTTAGTTTCCCCGTAGTATTCTTGTACCGGGTAAGCGAAATTATGAACTTGGTCGCGCGACTCATGCTTCGCCAGGGGTACTCATGTTACGCTCGTGTCGTTCATGATTGATGTGCGGCTGGCGTCGGGGTGTCGGTGTTTGGTTGAGATCCACTTGTTTCTCGTTTCTCTCGCGAATGACTGTAGACTCGATCTGAATGTTGTTTACTTCTCCCCGTCTTTGTGGCGGGCACGCGGATTTGTCGTCGAATTCACCGGTTTCCTGTACTTTGTAGGTAAATGACCGACATTCCCGAGTCCTCGGGGCGTAATGACGCCGAGGATACAAGCACAGCGAAAAAGACTATTACTCTGGTCGACACCGTCGACGACCCCACACTGGATTGGGTGGGTGCTGAGCCCCGGGGAATAGCTTCGGTGTATAGCCATCACAACAAACAAGCTTATACCATCGTCGAGTACGACAGTAATCAAGAAGGATTTCAACGGAACTTTAAAATAATGAGGTCGGCAAGGGATGCTCGCATCTGTTCGGAGTTCACCCAAGATGCGTTCCCCATGTATGAGATCGTGTTCAGAGATCTTGGTCTTCGGTTGCTCTTCAACGACTTCCAGGCCGGGGTATTCAACCATCTGGACTTGGCCCCCTCCCAGCTCCACCCCAACGCGATTGCCTTTCTCCAAGCATTCGAGCTAACTTGTTGTTTCCTGAGAATTGGGTCGACGATTCCCCTGTTCTTCAGGGTTTTCCACCTGCAACGCCAGTCCCGAGGAGGAAAACATAGTTGGGTGTCCCTTAAGCAGTCGAAGAGACTGTTTATGATGTACATGGACTCGGTGAGGGATTTTAAGGACAAATGGTACATACTTCAACTGTCCACCCAGACAACCTTAGATTCTTTGTTCGAACTAGCCACTGTGGTCGACGAGGATGGGGAGCCCTGTTTGGACGCTGAGGGTAATCCTGAGGTCGGGCGAATTTCCAGGTTTCCCATTCATTAGTGCTCGGGTCATTACGACCATGGTCCCAAGCACTACCATACTCCTGTTGGGGGTATGAGTGCCGAGGATGAGGAGGCTTATGGCATCCTAAACAAGTTTGTTGATGGCTACTTTCCTGCTCGGTGGGTCACTAGGGAAGGGGACGACATTCTTGACGAGGATGGTTATCCGACGTTCGAGGCACGCCCTATTAATACCAAGGCGCTCGTCGAATGCCAATCCTACGGGCAGGCCGTAGATCTCCTAGGTTTCTTGCTTTGCTCTTATTGTTATTCCTTTTTAATTGCCTTTAATCGTACGTAACTAACACTGGTTCGCTTCCCTTGTAGGTCACATGGCGGAACGACGTGAAAGGTTGCTAAATGTTACCCAGGACAAGAAGATAAATAAGAGACTGGTGAGACCGCAACAGGCCACGCAGATGGGCCTGCCTGCTGATTTGGGCAGAGAAGGATTCAGTGGGTCCTCGGGTTCTCCCGATGTTGAGCGCCAAACTGCGCTGGTCAGCAGGAAGAGGAGTCGGCCAGAGGATGGAGCGGAAGCGACTGATGAGCCTGTTGCTGCCCGGGCTTTTGGCTTGCCGCCTTACTTTGTGGAGAAGGACTTCTTTGAGGGGTTTCCCCTGACCGTGTCCGACAATGAGGTCGATATCATCAAGCGGCTTGACAAGGAAGGTCGGAGGAAACACCTTGCTGCTAGTATGGTCGGAGTGGTAAAGATGGCCGAGATGGTTGTGGTCCTCGCGGGGGAAGGATCAGATTCTATGGGCCGGGTTCGAGAGCTGGAGTCGGAGAAGGCGGCTCTTGCGGCCAAGTCTCGCAAGTTGAAATCATCCCTCGATTGGTCCGAGGAAATGTTTCGTGAACAGGCTGATTTGCTGTCGGGGGAGAAGGAGAGGGCTGACAAGGCTCTCGAGGAGAGAGACTGCCTCCAGCTCGATAAGGAACGACTGGAGAGCGACAACCAACAGTTGTCGAGGGAGATTGAGGAGCTAAAAGCCGTTATGCTGCCCGCCGAGGATGACCCAGAGGTGATGGCCGACTTGCGTACGCGCACGGATTTTGTTGCTCGCATCCACCTCCTAGAGTCAGATTGCGTTGGCGCTTTGGCCGACGGGTTTGAGGCTGCGGTGAGTCAGCTGTCCGTGCTAAATCCGGGCATGAACATCGAAGGGGTTGGAGTTCTGTCTCAGATAATTGACGGCCAGGTAGTGCCTCCTCCCGACTCTTCTGATGTGGACGTCAGCACTCTGGGGAATGATTGACTTTTTGTTATTGTTTGGGTCTGCGTGCCCGTATATTACTTTTTTTAATTATTATTTTTGGGGGGCCTGCGTGTCCGTGTTTGTTTTTGGGGCATGCGTGCCCGTGTTATTCTTAATTTCTTTGGGCCGTCATGTCTTGGATTGTAATTTTGAACATCGCTGGCCTTCGTGGTCGGTACATCATTAATCTGTTTTATGATTGCTTTTTCGATAGATGCTTTTGTTTGCGATTATCTGCTAGTATCTAGGTATATGCTCGTCTGTTATTTTTATAACGAACACTTGATAAAGTTTGTGCTCGAGCGGAGATACCCTTTTGACCCCTGGCGGTTCGACATATTTCAAAATGTGTCGATTGTGCAGAGTGGAGTCCGTATGACCTAGATCGGGGTCCGACGCTCGCGGCGTGAACTGCCCATCACGAGCTGGGTGTTCTGCCATGTGGGTACTTCGACAGTGGAGCTCGATCGAGGTGTCCCTGACGGGCATTGGCGTTGGACTCATTGGGTGAACGACGGTATGCCCCTCAGTGGTTGGTAGGTCGGGTTCGTACCTTGACTCGCCTACGTGGTCGAGACGTTCCCTTTATTGGCTAAGGGTGAATGTTCGACGGCAAAAGTCCACAGTGGTTTGAGGGCTTTAGCTATAGTAGTGTTTCAGATTTGCAGCATTCCAGGGTCGTGGTAGTGGTTCTCTGTTTAACTGCTCGAGATAATATGCTTTGGTGCCTGTAGCGCCCTGGACGCGGTAAGGTCCTTCCCAGTTCGCGGTCAATTTCCCTTCGCGGGAATCTTTCTGGTTTCTTCGCAAGACTAGGCTGTCGACCTGGAACTTGCATCTGATGACCTTGTCATCGTGACACAGGGCTACTCGTTGTTTCAAAGTGGCCTCGCGCAGGGCTTCCCCCGATCGGATTTCCTCGACCAGGTCGAGCTCATCCCTCAGGGTCTCATCGTTCATTTCTTCGTTAATAGGCATCTCTGTTCTCCTGGAGGGTTCCCTGATCTCTACGGGGATGACGACCTCGATGCCATATGTTAGTCGAAACGGGGTCTCGCCCGTCGTCGAATGGGGTGTGGTGCGATAAGCCCATAGGACGCTATGTAGTTCCTCGACCCACCCCCTTTTTGCTTCGCCCAGTCTGCGCTTAAGTCCTCGCAGGATAACCCTGTTGGCGGCCTCGGCTTGCCCGTTGGTTTGGGGATGCTCGACTGAGGTGAAATGTTGTTTGGTACCGAGTTTGGCGATGAAGCTTCGGAAGCTTTGGTCGGTGAATTGGGTACCGTTATCTGTGATCAACGCCTGTGGGATTCCAAATCAGGCGAGGACGTTTCGTTTGTAGAAGAGGAGGATGTTATGAGAGGTGATTTTCGCAAGGGCCTCGGCCTCTATCCACTTCGTAAAGTAATCCACGGCCACAATGAGGAACTTATTCTGGTACATTCCTTGTACGAATGGTCCGAGGATATCCATCCCCCACCAGGCAAATGGCCACGGGGATGACAGTATATTCAGCTCGTGTGGGGGAGCGAGATGCATGTCGGCGTGCTTCTGGCACTTCTCGCATCTCTTGACGTGGTCTTTGTCGTCCTGTTGCATTGTCGGCCAGTAGTACCCTGCTCGTAGAGCCTTCTTCGCTAGGAACTTTCCGCCCATGTGCTGGGCGTTAATACCTTCGTGTATTTCCCGTAATACCTCGGGGACTATGAATTCGTCAATGCACTTCAAGAGGAGGATAAAAAATCCCCTGCGATATAGTTTATGCTCGATCACCACGTAGGAGCACACTCGTCATTTGGTCGCAGCTGCCTCTATTCGGTCTGGAGGGAGTTCGCCTTTTGTCAGGAAGTTAAACACCGGGGTCATCCAGCACGAACTGTCTCCGATGGCGTTCACCTCGAGCGGGATCGTGGTTTCTTCGATGCTCGGGCGGGATAAAGATTCTTGTATGACAGATTTGTTTCCACCCTTCTTTCTCGTGCTTGCGAGCTTCGAAAGTATATCGGCCCTTGTGTTTTGCTCGCGTGGGACGTGCGATATCTCTGCTCGATCGAACTTCTTCATGTACTCTTTGACTAAGTTCAGGTATTCGATGAGGCTGTTGTTTTTGGCCTGATAGCCTCCTTGGACTTGGGAAGCGACGAGTTGAGAGTCGGTGAAAATTTGTACTTCACGGGTACCTAGATCCTCGGCTAATCTTAGTCCTGCGAGTAGGGCCTCGTATTCCGCTTGGTTGTTTGAAGTTGGGAAGGAGAGGGTGAGCGAGTGCTCGATCACCACACTTTCCTCGTTCTCTAAGAGGATCCCTGCGCCGCTTTTGGATGGGCTGGACGCTCCGTCGACAAAGATGATCCACTTGTGCTCTTTCCTTGCGGGGGGTTGTGAGCGGTCATTTCTGCGACGAAATCGGCCAAAGCTTGTGCTTTTAGGGCTTTCATGCTCTCGTACTGAATGTCGAAATCAGAAAGTTCCAAGGACCACTTCAACATTCGACCTGCAATGTCCGGTCGACCTAAGAGCTATTTCATTGGCTGGTCAGTTCGTACTATGATCGTGTGTGCGAGGAAATAGTGTCTGAGTCTCCTCGCCGCGTTGACGAGGGCTAGAGCTACTTTCTCTATCTGTTGGTATCTGACCTCGGGACCTTGCAGTGCTTTGCTCGTGAAATAGACGGGTTTTTGTCCGTCGGGCGTCTCGCGAATGAGGGCCGCACTGACGGCTTCGACCGAGACGGCCAGGTACAAGAACAAAGGTTCCCCGTTGACGGGTCATGATAATACGGGCGGTTGAGATAGACTTTGTTTGAGATGGAGCAACGCCTGCTCACATTCCTCGGTCCATTCGAAGGCTGCTTCTTTGCGAAGGAACTTGAAGAAGGGGAGGGTGTGCTGAGTGGATCTCGCGACGAAGCGGGATAACGAGGTGAGCATGTTGTTCATGACTTGTATGGATTTTTTCGATGTGGGTGTGAGGAGGTCGGAGAAAGCTCGACATTTGTCGGGGTTGGCTTCGATTCCTCGTTCTGTCAGGTAGAAGCCGAGAAATTTTCCCGCCTTGACCCCGAATGTGCACTTCTCGGGGTTAAATCTCATCTTGCATTGTCTTGCTTGAGCAAAGACTTCTTTGAGGTGAGCGGCATGGTCGGTGTCTGCTCGGGATTTGATGATCATGTCGTCCATATACACCTCGAGCATGTCCCCGATTTGGTTATGGAATACTCTGTTCATCATTCGTTGGTATGTTGCTCTTGCGTTTTTTAGACCAAAGGGCATTACATTGTAGTAATAGTTGCCCGAGCTGGTCATGAAAGCAGTGTAATGCTTGTCGCTTACGGCCATTGGGATTTGGTTATAGCCCGAATAGGCATCCATAAACGATAGTATTTTATAACCGGCCAAGTTGTCGACCAGCATATCTATGTTGGGTAAAGGAAAAACATCTTTCGGGCATGTCCGATTGAGATCAGTATAATCAACACACATTCGCCACTTTCCATTATTTTTCTTGACAAGTACAACATTTGACAGCCAGGTTGAATACCGGGCTTCGGAAATAAAATTTGCCTCTAGGAGGTCTTTTACAGCTTTTTCAGTAGCCTCTGTTTTCTCCAGAGACTGCCTACGTCTACATTGTACTACTGCCGTAGCGGCTGGATCTATGGCGAGACGGTGACAAGCGACCTCGGGGTCGAGTCCGGGCATCTCTGCGGCGCTCCACGCGAATAGGTCCGCATTCTCACGCAAGCAGGCTTTGATTTGCTTCCTTGCCAAGTCGGGGAGGCCGGTGCCGATCTTCACTCCTTTGCTTGTGTCCTCACCGAGAGGGACGAGTTCGAAGTCCCCGTCAGGAATTGGTCGGAAGAGGACTTGCTCGCCGCTAGGAGGCTCATTCTGGTCGAAGCGGGTGTCCATGGATATTGAGTCGACCTTTGGAGGGGCTTTCTCTCTTCTACCTTGACGGGGTCTGTCCTCTGAGGTTCTGGTCGTGTCGTTGCAGCTCTCTTGGCGGGCCTGGTACCGGTGTCGACCGTATCGCGTCCCTTGGATGCCACATTAAAACACCTTCAGGCAGCTGCTAGGTCCCCTTGGATGGTGGCGACCCGTGCCTTCTTGGTGTAAAACTTCATCTTCAGGTGGACGGTAAAGGGTACTGCGGTCAGCTCCGCCAGTGTCGGCCTTCCCAGAATGCAGTTGTAGACAGAAGGGCAATCAATGATGAGGAAACGCACCTTGACTTGCCTTGTTGTCGTATCCTCGTCGAACGTGACCATGAGCTCAACATATCCCCAAGGTTTGGAAGTTGAGCCGTTAAAGCCCTGCAGGTCTGACCCCACGTAAGGTGAGAGGTGTGAGTCATCGAGCTGCAGGGTTCAGAATAGTTGGCTGTACATTACATCGACAGAACTCCCTTCATCGACGAGGATGCGATGTACGTAAAAGTTGGCCATTCTCGCTCTTATCAACAGAGGAATGACCGTGTTGGGGGCCCCTCCGGGGAGCTCTTCGAGATAAAAGGTGATAGGTTCCGACCTACCCTTTACCTTTTCAAAGGTCACCGTCTGAGGAGGTGTCGTGTCGACCTATTCGTCCAGCTTTCTCTTGACTGAATTTATGGTTAGGTCGTTGAACCCTCCACCATTGATGACCATGGCGGAGGGAAAGTGCTCCCATCTGTTGTGCATCGATAGCGGTTCTTGCATGTGTTCGGGGACGTAGAAGTCATCGGGTCTGGTGACGGAGAAGGCGATTTGGATGGGGACCGACTCGTCAGATGGTCAGGCCTCCTCTTCTTCTTCTCTTGTCTCACAGGCGTCGCGACGAGTAGCGTCGTTTCGCCGGTACTGGGCGAGCCTCCCCCCTTTTATGAGGGTCTCGATGGCGTCCTTGAGGTGGACACAGTCTTCAGTCAGATGGCCATGGCTCCTGTGGTACTGGCAGTATTTGCTCCTGTCCACCCCGGGTTTGGCAGGAGCTGGTCGGGGGCGCTTGACGCCACCATCTTTGAAGTCTGTACTTGCACACTCCACTAAGATGCGCTCGCGGGAAGCTATGAGTGAAGTGTACTCTGTGAAACGCCCCGAAGGCCCCCTCTGTTCTCGGACGTCCCGGGGTTTTTCGTCTTTCCTTTTTTCCCCGGTTCGTCGAGGAGGAATGGCTTCTTGGCGCGGGTTGCTGCTGGATCCGCGAGTCCTGGGGTCACGGGCTCTGTTGGCCGCTTCCCTTTCCTTGTAGTCCATGTAGGCCCTGGCCTTCTCGAGGAGAGCATCGAACGTTCGGGGTGGTTCGATGCCCACTGCTTTCCTGAATTCTGTGTCGGGGAGGAGGCTCTTCTCCAACATGTATCTCTTCATATGGTTCGCGCAAGGGACCTGGATGGCTTCGCGGTTGAAGCGGTTGATGAATTCTCTCAAGGTCTCATCATGCCTCTGGATGATGGCCTCGAGCGCCACCCCGGTCTTTGGATGTCGCCGCGACGCAGTGAATGAGCTTATGAACTGGTTTTTCAAGTTTCACCACGAGGTGATTGACCCTGGGGCTAGACCCTTGTACCAATCCATAGCCGCTTTCCTGAGGGTTGTGGGGAACAACCGGCATTTGATCGGTCCCCTGATGTTATGGTAGTGCAGCATGGCTTTGAACCCGTCTATGTGATCGACTGGGTCGACGACTCCATCGTATTCTTTCAGGTGCGAAGGCTTCTCCATGCCTGGGGGAATGGGCGCCTCCATGATAGCTTGTGATAGGGGACCGCGGGGGTCGTCCTCATCACTTTGTTCCGGGGAGAGGGACGGGGACCTGACGTATTGTCGGTCATGATGGCCCTAATCGTGTTGGACGTTCCTCGAGCGATATGTCTGTTGATATGTTCCCTCGTGCTTGTCTCCGGAATGCCTTCGTTCTTGCCGTGAAGGGCTATGGTCGCACCTTCCGGCTTTGATGATTGGTTCTCTCTCCAAGGCGGGTCGCCACCCTTGTTATCGGAGCAACGAGCTTCGAGAGATGCTCCGGTCTTGTCTCCGCGGGGGAGATCGAGGACGTCATCCATTCTTCGAGGAGGTGGGGATTAAGGCCTCCTGTGTCTCCTCGGGGGCCTTCGGTCCTCCTCTAGTGTTCTCAGTCTTTCCCCTTGGGTAAAGATTAGGTAGTTGGTCTGGCTGATTTCCGTGAACAATGCTCTAATCGTGGCGTCTGTCCCGGCGGGGACATGAACCTCATGGAATTGAGCGGCTAGATGGTTCGAGGGAACTGGGTTGTCTTCTTCGAGTCGAGGAGGGACTGATGAAGACGAGGTCGTGGCTCCATCCCGGTAGTTGGAGATTCCGGGGATGTTACCGCCGGGAGCAGTGACGTGGGCTGTGACGCCGGTGTTGTTGTCGGCAAGGTTATTGTTGGCCTCGATGACATGGGCGTTCTGGTTGTTCTGAGCTTGGTCAGCCATAACGGTGGAAGATGGTTTTAGCTTTGGTCTTTGTAAGTTTATAAGACGGAGAAGCTTAGTTTCCCACAGACGGCGTCACTGATCTTACCTGATCAGAGTTGGACCGTCACAACTGATTCGAACTGGATTTGAAAGAGATGGGGGGGGGGGGGTACCTGCAAGACACTCTGATGATAAAGTAAGTGACAGAATGAGCAGGTGAATTGTATGTAGGTGTGTAAAGAAATGAATACCCGACCCTCTTGAAATAGAGGGTATTTATAGCCCCCAGCACTGGGCCAAGGTCCCTTTATTGGGCCGACCAAAATCATCCTAACAAAGGGACTTCCAGGTTCTACGTGAGTAGTAGGGACTTGCAAGTGGTCCCCTGCCTGGATGATGCTCTGCGAAGAATAAGGAAGAACGAAGACGCGAACTTCCCGGAGCTCTAAGGACTCCGAAGCATCCAGAGGGGCTGAGTCTTCCCTATGGGAAGGATGCTTGAGCAAGGCTTGTGTTGGGATGTCCTCGGTCGGGGATGCCTCTCGTCGCGGGCAGCGGCGAGCATAGCCGTATTAGTCCTACAACCCGTGACTGGGTATGCTCGGGAGATCCTAGAATGACGCACATCAAAAACATGTATGATTTTATCATGCACATCTCAGGAAGGAGGTTGTAAGGGGTTACACTAATAGGCCACAAGAATATGAATTTTCCGACACTTGCACATATGGAGCAAAACCATCCGAGCATAATCCAAGCCTGACATTTCTAAGTTCTGCGGAAAAATCAGGATGTGTCCGATCAAAGTGCTTCTATGCCTCGCCATCAGATGGATGTATCATAGTGCCTGGACTTGTTTTATTTGTATGATGCCATGTCATTTGACTTACACTATGCATTAAAGCAATCATTCTTTTTAACCTTGGTATTATCGAAAGATAAAATATGAACTTTACTGCTACACGTTTTTGCTTGCTGTTAATGGCTCTGCTTTGCTTGATATCTTGGAATCTTACAAAACTTACATTCCTCCAAAAATCCATCTTGAGTACCAAATTCATTATCATAAAACAACATGCAACCACTAATGCAACAATCAATCTGTCTTACTTTTAAAACCAACTTCGACACCAACTTCTTTGCATCATAAAAACTTGTAGGCAAGTTGTCTTTCGTTGCAGTGGAGTCTAATATCATTTTTCAAAATGTTCCAAACGCTGATCAGGAATATTCCAATTTGACTTGGCGGCCAATAATCTCACACACATTGATAACTTTGAGTCTGACGACCCCTCAAACAACGACGTATTCATCTAATTCAACAATTGATAAAATCTTTGCGCTTCCTCATTTAGAAACTCTTCCCCATCAAAATCTTCAGGTTGATCATAGGTCACGTTCACACCAAAAACATCCTCTACCATCTTACCAATCAAATTAAATTTGTCCCCATACTCCATAGGTGGTCGACTACTTGAAGCATGTGTACTGCTAGTCTCTAGTACGTTACTAGGCAGTTCTTCACCATTATGTGTCCAAACCCAATAATTTTTTTAACGAAACCCCTTCTATGCAAATGACGTTCTACTTCCTATGAGTTACTAATTATAGGTCTACAGACACATTTAAGATAGGAACACCTAACTCCTCATTCTCTTCGACAATATTATTGAGCAAACGCCCACGAAATAAACCCTTTAACTCTTTCCACGAAATTGGGTTTAAGTGCGATTTTTTCTGGATACAATCTATCATACATCCAAATACGATAATACCGATAATATTTCATACTACACATTTATACAATCATTGTCTTATTATTAATTAAAAATAAACATTTAACTATATTAACTATAAATAAATTTTATAACTATTATGTAACTATATATATATATATATATATATATATATATATATATATATATATATATATATATATATATATATATATATATATATATATATATATATATATATATATATATATATATATATATATACATATTAAAGATAAATTATATAAAATAATTACTTTTATAAATCAAATGTGTAAAATTATGAAGGAAAAAATTGAAGGATCGAAGGAAACAAGAGAATAAATTAATTTACAGTAGCTGGGGAAGAGGAAAGGAACGAAGCAAAGAAGAGAAAAGGAAAGGAGAATGAAAATATAGAGTGGGTCTGGGAAACGAGTGGGATTTATTTAAGCCACGTAGCGACGTGAATATCACGTCGCAACCTTGCCACGTGATATTCACAACGGTCAAAAAATTTATTCGCACGGCCTGCACAAACCTGTACCAAGTCAATTCAAAGTCAGACACTTTTTCCACTAAAATGTTGTGACGTGATTACCACGTCACAACTAAATTTTTTGAAATTTCAAAACTCCCTTCATCAAAACTCCCTCCATCTGAACGTTATAGCCTTTTTAATTTTTGGATTAAATATACAAATCTCTTCTGTAATGTTAGCGAGTTTAGCTTTTAGCTTCTGGTAAAGTTTTTTTTAAAAAAAAAATCCCCTTGCAATTTCTAGATTCTCTCATATACCCCCTAACTGTCACATTTGCAATAAAGATTCTATTTATTTGTCTACGTGGACTGCCACGTAGAATTTTTTATATTATTTATTTATTTATTTTTATCCACGTAGAATTTTATTTTATTTATTTTTAATTTTATATTTTATTAACTTTTTTTACTTTATTATTTTAAATTATGTTTTATATTCTATTGAATTTTATAATTTATGTTTTTCTAAATTTTTTTATTAATTTTTTTTTAAACTGTATTTATAAATCAATTATTAAAATACTTCATAAAGGGCTTTAAGCCCAATATATATTTTAGAAACTCATTAACTAATGTTTTGAAATTTAAAATAAAATATAGGTGTATAAACACTTCCGGGTGTTAAAAACTTTTTGATATGAGACTTAATATATATTTCAAATTGATGTTCACCTAATACCAACAACATAACATAATGTATGCGTGGAAGGTACTTCTGCACCACCACCATTGTTGCTTCTGCACAAAACTTGTATATGTATGAGAAATTAATTACACAGTCAAGTAAATAAGTTCCATCTTAGTGCCATACATTTAATTTCTAATTATTAACTTTATTAAGATAACCATAAAAGAAAGCACTCATAATACAAAAGTAATAAAGAGGCTAGTGGCAATTACACCAACTGTCAAATAAAAATCACTTGTTGTAGTATGGGTGTCTACACTCTGTTTATAGAAACTACCATTAATATGCAGTCTTTTAATATTTGCCAAACATGGATTCCTATCAGTTTTTGTTTTTTAGCTTTCTCTTCATGATATATTGCAGTGATGCTCCACTAAAATAAATATTGCAGTGATGCTTATTCCTTCAACCAAAGATTATTTTTCAGCAAAATAGTTTAAAATAGTTTCAAATAATTTGCAAATAGCTTAAACTATCTTAATTGATATCAAGATGTAATATTGAAGTTCATAACCTTCCCTTCACACTCACATATTAATATTGTCTCTATCTTACTTTTTCATTGTGAAATATTTCTTTCACATAAGAAAGTTGCAAATGGTTGTTTTTTTTCATGATGTTCATCATCAAACTCCAAATCTTTTGGAGCAGTTGCTTTTTTCGATTAGTTACTGCATATATAAATTTTTACATAGCATAGAGCAAGCCATTTGTTGTCTGCAAAAGCTTCTAAACTTCTAACTTTGATAATGCTTACAATGAGTTATTTGATTGTTGTACATGCATGAACAAGTTGGTTGTCTTCTGTATATTCAGGAACTTGAAGAAGATGGATTTGTAGAACAAATTAGTCCCACATCGTTTTGTTGAACAAATAAACTAGAGTTTATAAAATAAAATTCTATTTGCAAAAGGGAGGGGCTGGAGCAGAAGCAAGGTGGAAGGAATATCATACGAGAAAATGGGAGTGGTACACGAGAAAAAGGGAATGGAACTGGTGAAGGTACTAGTGGAGAAAGTGAGTGTAATTTACCTCATGATGTCAAAACTATAAGAATATAACATATGTACATTGCACGGTATCTCTGAGTTTGTGTGACACCCTATGCATTTAGAGGTATGTACATTGCACGGTATCTCTGAGTTTGTGTGACACCCTATGCATTTAGAGGTATGTACATTGCACGGTATCTCTGAGTTTGTGTGACACCCTATGCATTTAGAGGTCTTAGAAATCATTTGAAACATAGTCAAAACTGTTCTAGTTAAAACAGTTCGGCTCATAAAGCCTCACATGCCGGCTCATGTAGTCACGTATTTAAGGCTGTGCCACTGCCTCACACATGTCGACTCATACAACCTTTCATGCCGACTCATGTAGTCACGTATTTAAGGCTGTGCCACTGCCTCACACATGCCGACTCATACAACCTTTCATGCCGACTCATGTACTCTCCTAAATAAGCAGTTTCCTGTGTTTTGGTCAGGCCGACTCATACATCCTTTCAGACCGACTCATGTACTGTCTTAAATAAGCAGCTTCCTCTGTCTTGGTTAGGCCGACTCATAAATCATTTCAGACCGATACATGCTGTTAAAATTAACACTATGTGTCGGCACATACAAGTTATAGGCCGTCTCATACTGTTTCATGGTTCAAATTTTCTATTTTATTTTAATTCTGAATTTCCCTCTTTTGCCACAAAACTTCCATTACTATAAATACATTTTTCATGCATCATTCTAACTTGTTGATACCATAAATATATCATGCAATTACTCTCCACCTTCAACCTCCAACCTATGCATACACACTAACAAATCACACATAATAATCTTTTGTTGGGGTGCCATCTAGACAAGGTTTGATAACATCCAATTAAGTTCTTGTGTAGCTGAGAATATTGGGTTGAAATTTGCAGGGGTCTTCATCCGAAAAAACCACGGATTTATCCTCCAAGATCATTGGTTGATTTGAAGGTTTTTGTGTAAGACGTTTAAGAGATGGTTGCGGCCTAGTGAAAGCCTTTGGAGATAAAGAACGCAAATGACCATTTGGAGATACAAAACACAAAGAAAGTAGCGCGAGAATGACGAATTAAATTGAAGTCTTGTGTTGTAATAAGTACAATTGATCGTGCACGTAAGTCTTGGAGATAAAGAATGCAAAGGAGTAGCAATATCGATAAGTCAATTGGGATCTATTGTGTCTTGGTCTTTCTCAAGATCAAAGGAAGAGGTTGAATCAACTAAACGTTAGGGTTTATGGAGTTGTTCTTGGAACACTTCTCTTGTATCAACTTTTTGTATAGTAAAAATCATCCTAATTCCATTGGAATTAGGCGCAGCCGTATCCACACGCAAAGATGAAAGTGGAGAAGTGTGAAGACAAATCCTTGTGTCTCTTTTCTTTTATTATTTTACTTGCTTTAATTATCAAATAGCATTGAGTAATCGATCGACTCGTAGGAATTTTTCGGAACTGTTTTTTTTTTGAATTGTGTGTTGATATGCTTATTATCATTTTTGATTATAAGTGCTTTTTTATATCAACACAACTCAAAGGAAAATTCTAAAAATTCGATTGCACACCAAGTGTTCGATAAATTATTTAATTTGTTCAACTAAAAGAAAAATTCTAAAAATTTTATTGCACACCAAGTGTTCGACTAATTATTTAGTTTGTTCTTTTGCTAGTTATTATTGGAAATAGTATTGCTGGTAACTTGCTACAAACGTTAAATAAATTGTTACTTGATTTAAGTATATAAATTCAAGATTATTGTATTCATTTCATAATCCTCTTATATTTACATATCCGACTTTCAATAGTGTGGTTTGTATAGACGATAATTTCTAAAAACTTTCCGCGTGCACTCTTTTCTAATCAATTTTTAAAATCATAATTTTATCTGAATTTTTGATTTGATGATCTATTTACCCCATCTAGATAAGACGTCGTCGTCTAACAGGAAGCTGTGAAAAACAACTCAAAATCCTATGCACAACTGGTACATGAACATGGCCATTTTAATAATAAACCAAGGCAAGAGAACAACATGAAGCATACATGGAAGAAGAACGTAGATAGCTGATTCAAGGAGAAGAAGCCAATATTCGCTCACTAACCATTTGATATAGAAGATGAGAAGTTACACCGCTTCGAAAAAGGCTTTTTGTTGGGGTGATTGAAGTGCCCGGGATGACATATAATGTACAAGAAGCCTTTCACACTAAAGAGTATTTTGGTTTGAAAGTGACTCCAATGAGGGAAAACTTATTCTTACTAGAAGAGCAGGAGGAAGGGGAAATTCAGGCTCAGATTAATGAAGCGGCAAACTGGATTGGACAATGGTTCTCGAAGGTGCGTCCATGGTCGCCAAGTGATGTTGATAACGAAAGGCTAACATGGCTAAGATGTTACGATATCCCGGGTCATGCATGGTCACCAGAATTCTTTAGGTTTTTAATGTGT